>PVKZ01002735.1:0-192548 GCA_004027375.1 Macroglossus sobrinus | reverse complement strand
CACACACACACACACACACACACACACACACACACACAGGAAATGTGCACACTATGCTCTCTCCCTCTCTCTTTCCTCATTTCTGGCTTTCCCTATTTATCTTTCAGCATAGCAGAGATGGCTACTCCATAGTTTTTCTGATTAATATCTTTGATTTCAAGCCCCTAGCAGAAACCAGTGAAGGTCTCTGGATTGCAATTCAGAATTTCCCAGGGGATAGAATCTAATTGGCCAGGTTTGGGCCGAGTGTCATCTCCAGTCAGATGTGGTTAGGAACTCACAGTCGTTTAGCCTGCCTTCCTGAGTAATGCAGATGAGACAGTTACCTGAGAAGAGCACTGTGGTGGGAAGCTTCTCATATGGCTCCCAGTGATCACTCTTGCTGGTATCTTTTCCTCTGTGTGATCCCCTTGAGTGTGGGCTGCATCTAGTGATCCTCCCTTCTAAAGAACAGACTATGCCAAAATAAGGTTGCAAAAGACTGGGACTTCCATCTTGCCCAAACTCTTTCTTTCTGGTTCTTTTTTTTTCCGCTCTCATAAAGCAAGCTGCCATGTTGTGCCTTATGGAGAGGTCCATGTGTCTAGGAAAGGAGGGAAGTGTCTAGTCAAGGAACTGGACCCTGCCCATGACCACAGGAGTGAGCTTGGAAGCATATCCTTTCCCAGCCAAGACTCGAGATGACTGGGGCTCCAGCTGCCACCTAGACTGCAGCCTTGTGAGTGACCTAGAGCCAAAGGCAGCCAGCTGTGCTCAGATTCTTGACCCACAGAAACTGCGAGATAACAGATGTTTTAAACTGCAAAGTTGTTTGTAGCCCACCATTCCAGAAGTCCCACCCCTAAGCTACTGAATTTCGGGGGTAGTTCATTATGCAGTGAAGGATAAATAATACAGGCACCTCGTAACTGGAGAGGCTCTGAGGTCGGATACCCTGTGTCTTGTCATAACTTTGGGCTGTGTGATTTTGTGCAAGTTATTGAACCAATTCGAGTTGCATTCTCTTCTGCAAAATAGAGATACTAGTAATAATATGGTTGTTGTGAGGTCTAAATGAGTAATCCAGTGCCAGCACTTGGTTTAGCTATATTAACATTAATTAATATCAAGGATATCAAGTTTAGCTACTGTTGCTCAGCTTTTACAGCTCTGCTAACCCTATACGCTGCGTGATTTGTGCCTCAGTTTCTTTCTTAAAGAAGTCTGGAGAATTCTATGTCCCTTATAGGAATGATATAGAGATGAACATAAAATATCCACAAATTTCTTTGAAGCAAATACCTATCTAACTATTAAACACAGACAACTATTTCCATTTTATTCACTTTGGTTTTACAGTAAAGAACAATTTCATACCATGGAGAAGTGAAATAAAAACAGAATTTGGATTCTCAGATTCAGAATATCAAAAAAATATGAGTTAGTGAACAGATTTTTTTTTTTTTGCAGTTTCCTTCACACAAAGGCATCCAACGACCTTCTGCAGCCAATTATTTTGTGCGTGGAAATGCCAGGGCACGGTGCAGGTGGCAATCCATCACAGAGACGCAGCGCAAAGATGAAGAGCACGGGGATAATCACTGGCGCTTAAAAGGCTTCTGCCTTCTGACGCCAAAGCCCATGGTGTCAAAGGTTTAATGGGATTTGCTCATTAATCGCAAGCTTGAGTGTTTAGTTACACTGGTTTCCGTCCTCTTTGGGGATGCTCTTTTTCTCCCATTGGGAGCTGTGGACCCTGGGTGACGGTGGGAGATGTCGGGTTTGCAGATCTTCCACCTAACTCACCTCCATCTTTTCATGGCTCCATCCCAAAGCCGCTGCCCAAGATCACATTTCCTACCTGTCTCCTTCCGCCATTCTGGGTCCTTACTACCGCATCAGGACTGAGGCTGCCCGGCCTCGTCTCCAGATTCATTCACACTACTCAGCTTCCTCCCCGAGCACGGTTGCTGGGTAAGGGGCAGCTTCCTGGACATCTCTTAGGTTTGCTGTCCTAATGGCAAGCGCAACAAATGCCCTTTCTTGGGTAAGGGTGCGCTACTACTTGCTGAGAAAATAACAGGCAGCAGAAAGGGTAGATGGGCAGTGTGGTCACTAGATACCCTTCATAAGAAATACCAGGCACTCAGAAGAGGGCCTGCCACTGCCATGAGCCTGGGGGGTGTGTTAGGGTCTCCTGAGGTCACCACATTTCATCTTCCCCACCCCCACCTCACCCTGTCCCTAAGGATGGTAGGGTGAAATGGCTAGTCTCCTCATAATTTAAAAAACTATTTTTCTTTTGCTTCCAGAATCACTGTCCCCCACCACATAATGTAATAAAACAGTTAAAAAAAATTACCATTAACAGCCAAACAAGGAAAGAGGTTTATCCTCATGTTATAAACTGAAAAATGTCCAAAAAGAAACAGGAAAGATTTTGGTGTGACTTAGGGTGGCTCCTACATCACTCTTTTCTCCTAGAAGTAAGACAGGGGAAGGAAGTGAATGGGACCTTGAGAATTCTCACCAGTGCCCCTGAGTAGGGAGGTTAGAGAAAAGTCAAGGAAATCTCTTCCAACAGCGGAGGTTCCCACCGATGATCTCAGAGTGGCAGCTGAGCCAGGAAAAGCCCCCAGGTACCACGTCTGCCAGGACTCCATGCTGAGTCAGGGGACCTATTTGAAACCTAAGACTATCTGCTCTCCAAGTCCCCCCTACCCTACCTCTCACTTCTCATCTCCCCCTCCCCCCAACTGGAAGAAGAGGAACTCCAACTCTGACATTAACAAAATCTTAGAAGAAAGGGTAAGCCCAGTCTTATACCAAAGGTTGCGGAAGTCTGCCAAGCTCTTCCCAAGCTCCTGCCCTCAGGCTGTAGCAAAGTGGGTGGAATGCAAGCCCCAGGCATCAAAATGTAGCAGATAAGATTTGTCAGTGAGAATTCATTTTCGTTCTATCAAAGTAAAAAAGAACTGGAGAGAGCTGCAAATAGGGCAAAGAAAAAAGGTGGTAGCTGACTGGGTTGGTGGGCTCAAGATGTTTTTTAAACATGGAACTGGATGAGTGAATAATAGAAAAGAGAAATAAATTATAATTATATCAGGCAGTTAGTTGGCCAGCTAGCTGGCTCTAGCCTCAATAGTGAGCTCTGGGTTGGAGAAGTAGATTTGAGAATCATCAATATATTTAAGATTGCCTGGGGGTTAGATGAGGTATTTTAGGGGAGCATGTAGACTCAGATGAGTAGAGGGCTTAATAGAGAACTCTGATGACACCAATATTTAATAAATAGGTAGAGGTATTGGAGCCTACAAAGAAATCTAAGGAAGAATCACTATAGGAGATCTCACAAAAATCACAGAAAAAGTGTTTCAAGAAGGAAGATCACGGAGTTGAACAGTGCTAGAAAACCACTAAAGATAGGGCAAAGATTCAGAGAAAGAAAAATACCATATGATGTCACTTATATGCAGAATCTAAGGAACAAAAAGAACAAACTAATCAAATTCTGACTCACAAATATAGAGGATAATTTGGTGACAGACAGAGGGGATGGGGGTTGGGGAGCTGGGAAAATGGGGTGAAGGGTTAAAGAAGTACAAATTAGTAGTTAATAGATGGTCACGAGGATGGGGAGCACAGCGTAGGGAATGCAATTAGCATTAATATATTGGCTAGGTGGAAAACCAGAGGAGTGAAGGAGCAATTAAAGGAGTCATTTTATGAACTATATAAATGTCTAACCAATGTACTGTATACTTGAAACTAATAAAAAAAAAAGATTGGGCAAAGAATTCTGGGTTAGATATAGCAACAAAGGAAGTCATTTGGAGTGTCTAGTGAGAGAGTTTCAAGGATATAATGGAGAAGAAGCAAATTTTTAATGTGTTGAAGAATTACTGGGAGATGATGAAGTAGAAACTGTGATCACATAACTCCTTCAAGAACTATGGCTGAGAAGGAGGTGGAGAAGAGATAGGGCAATGATTGGAGGAAGACACAGGTGTGATGGACTTTTTTCCACATGGTAGAGACATGCATTTCTAAATGCTGATGGAAAGTTACCAGAATAGAGCGGGCGAGTGGGGAGAGGCTCGAAGTTCATAGATAGATAGACAAATAGACAGAGACATACAGAGCAAGGGCGGGGGATGGGGAGAGGGAGAGGGAGAGAGAGACCAAGAGAGAGAGAATGAATGAATGAGAGAGGGACGGACGGACAGACAGACAGACAGAGACAGAGACAGAGATACAGGAGAGAAAAATGATTAATGGGATCAAGTTTTCTGAAGGTAGAAATACCGAGGGCACAGAGAAGAGAAGAAGGGATTAGTCTTATATATGTATTCCATCACGACAGGAAGGATAGGAGAGTATCGATACAGATAAGTTAGGGATGAGTGGCAGAATTCTGAAGGAGTTCTCTTCTGATAGCTTCTAAAGGAGGAGAGGTCATCTTCTGACAATGAGTGAGAGGACCACAGGGCAGGAAGAGTGGAAGGAGTTTGATATAGTCCCTGAGAAAGAGAAAGACTAGTCATTTGGAAACATAGAAAGGCAGTGGAGGAATAAAAGGGAGTTTTTTGTTTCATTTTCGGTCCCCTGTTCTCAAGAAATAGATCTCTTTTCTTTTTAAAATGTTGAGAGTGTTCAAAATGAGTGATCAAGGAGGATGTGAATATGTGGGGTTTGAATTCCTCTACGTCCCTTAAGAAAATTCTTCTTACTCCTGTTGGTCTCAGCTTTGAAAGTGGTTCTTTTGTGAGCCTTCCTCAACTCCTTGGCTTGGAATTATGAGAGGATTATCGATCTAATTACAACAGGAACTGTGGGAACCAATGGAATCAGCGAGGTCTACAAGTTATGGCCCGTAGGCCTTCTCCTGTCCACTGCTGGGTTTTGTAAAAGTTTTATTGCAATACAGTCATATCTATGGATATTTTGCAGCTACTACACCAGAGCTGAGTGGTTGTAACAGAGACCTGATGGCCCGCAAAGCCAAAAATATTTACTATTTGACACTTTTTCAGAAAATGTTTGCCAGTTTTGTTCTAGAGGGAAAATGGAAATGTTTCAGAGGAAGGATAACCTTGAAAAGAATCCCAACTTCCAAGTGTTTTCTTTTCTGCAGAATAAGGACACCATTCATTAAATCATTCTTTCATTTAACAAACATTTATTGATTGCTTACTGTGTGCCAGAAGCTGGGAGTGCAGAGATCAATAAGATCCAGTCTTGTCCTTTCAAAGACCACAGCAGAGATAGATGGGTAAACAAATAGCTGGAATACTTAGAGATAAATGCTCTGTGTGTGCTATGGGGAGGAAGGGGAGGTGTCTCACCTGGCCCAGATGGGGCTGAGAAGGCTTCACAGAAAAACAGAAGAGGGACCCACCAGCGGGTAGGGTTGCCGTGGATGAGAATGAAACCAGTTAGGATTGTTACAGCATGAGTAAAGATCAAGGAGAATCAGGAAGGGGGGATTCTTGGAAATGATAGAAGGGGTCAGTGAAGGGAGATGGAGAATGAGCAGTGAGAGAGGCAGAGGAGAATCAAGAAAGAATCAGGGATCTCAATGGGACACATAGGGCACCATTTTACCACCCTGCCCTTGACACTCCTCCCAGGCTGGCCATCGCCTTCCCTGTAGAGCCCAGCTATGGTTTCAACCAAGTATTCAGGGTAGCCACCATCAATAATTTGCAATTCGCCCTGAGAAAAAACCTATTGGTGATCTTAAGGTATATACAAGCAATCTTAAGGTATATAACAATAATTTGCTAACTATGAAGCACCCCTAAAATGTAATGTGCTATTGCTACCAATCATTAATAAAATAAAATGAAATAAAAACCTAATAATATGGTAATATGTGTAATTCAACCCAGATATCAGAATTTGAAATCTTTTTTGGTAACATAAACATAGCACAGGACATAACCTATTTTTAATAGATTCATTATACCGTTTTCAAATGGAATCTGAAAATTATACTCATTCTTGAAGATCATGCATATGATTTAACTGAACAAATGGAGTTTGAAGAGATTGAAGAATGAGACAAAAAGTCTTCCTTTATATGTTTAAAAATTTAAGAAAATATTTCAAACATTCAGAATATTCTCAGAAAATAGAATAATAACACCCATGTATCCAGTACCTAGATCTTAAAAGTGCTAATATTTTACCACTGCATCAGAGCATAATAAAAAGAATAAAAACATTACAGATACAGTTGATGTCCCTTTTGTGCCTCTTACCCATCCTCCTTATCCTCCCAGAGGTTACCACTCTCTGGAATTTAGTGTCTTTCTTTCTCATTCCTGCTTTTACATTTTACCATGTTTGTATCAATAAACATTAAGCAGAATTGTTTCATGTGTTTTTAAACATTACATAAATGGTAAAGCAATGTAAAACTGTTCTGCAACTTGCTTTTATCATTCCACATTATGTTTTTGAAATGCATCCATGTTGGTCCATGTGTTCATTCATTTTGCAGCTGGTCTTCTTTCTGCTCTTTGGAGCCTACCCAAATTGTGGAAGACAAAAAGCAGATAGATCTGACAGCTTCTCAGGGGCAGGTATGTATTCTTTTTTTACCCTTTCTTCTCCTTAGTTTCCTTCCCTCTTTTCCTTGCCTGCTCTATTAAGGATTTTGAATATAGAAAGAAACAGCAAAAAGAGGCTATCTCTGAAAGGAGGGTCTGAATTTAGCACCCTGCCTTCCAGAAAAGAACAGACATTTTTCAGGAGCAGCTAACATTTATCAGATACTGGCTGAATGCAAGAACCTGGACTAATCACTTTATGATCACTTTGTAATGCTCACTGCACCCTTGGAAGTCTTCCTGGCTAAGGTCACATAGCTAGTAGGTGGAGATTTTAACCCAGATGCCCAGAAGCCAGAGCTGATATACTTTAAGTTATTCAAAAGGTGAACACATATTGATCTCAAGGAGGGACAGTGTTAGCTGAGCTATTAATAGGAAGAATCCCTAGAGCTAATGTTTGAACAACTTTTGGCATTGATTTTACTTCTAAAATAAGTATCATAATGACGGTTACTAACAAATAATAATAAAGTACTTACTTAAAAATTCACAAGATTGAGTGTTACTTCAGTTTTTTTCACCCGAACTTCAGCCACCTATTGATTTTTAACTCCCTCCTGGATACTTCTGCTTAACTATTCCACCATTATCCCTAACTCCATAAGAACCAAATTATATCTATGGACTGAATTATATCCCCCAAAATTCATATGTTGAAACCCTACCCCACAATGTGATAGTATTTAGATACAGGGCTTTGGGGGGGAGATAATTAGGTTTTTATGAGGTCACAAGGGTGGGGTCCTCATGAAGGGATTAGTGCCCTTGTAAGAAGAGACCAGAGGGCTTGCTTGCTTTCTCTCTGCCTTATGAGAACACAGTGAGAAGGTATCCAGCTGCCAGCCAGGAAGAGCTCTCATCAGGAACCAAATCTACCAGCATCTTGATCTTGGACTTGCCCCAGGCTCCAGAACAGTGAGAAATAAGTCTTTTTCATTTGTCACTCAGTCTGCGATAGTTCGATATAGCAGCCTGAACTAAGACACTGCCTATATAGCATTTCAGTCTTACTAACTTTCTGCCCCTTTTCTTTGGCTACCCTTTTACTTGTCTGTTTTTTTTTTTTCCACCTATGTTACTTTCTGAGCTAGGCTGCTACTCCCACCCACTACCTACACCAAATAACAGTAACCTTTTAAGACAAAAACTAAAGTTTCTTTTCCCCATCTTTTCCCTACTAATTTCCCCTTCTTTAGATTCCTATAACACTTAATCTGTATCATGCAATAGAGCACTTAGTTGCATAATCATTTTTGTTTTTAACCATCTTGTATCTGCAATGAAATGATTAATGCTTCAAGGGTGGTTCATATCTTGTATTCCATTCAACATGTCAATATTTCCCAACCTTTTAAAAAAAAATTAATGAGCCAATCTCACAGTAATATTTATTCTCTCTTAAACCCTTAAATTAAAAAAAAGGTCATTTTGGTTATTTTTACATAGGAGAAAATAAAGAAGTGATTTAAAGTAAAAAATGTATTTTAGGTCATCATATTATTAATGCTTATATTATCAGTCTTGTTTTAAAGTTCATTTTAAATATAATCTTTAATAATATTCATAACATAAAAACACATTTTGACTTTGCCCCATTTAGTAAGTGCCTAACTTTGTTTAGTTAACTTTAAATTAACTATGTAAGAAAAAAACATGAATTGCTGGGAAATGAATTTTTAAAAAAATTTCATACTGAGTTTTAGTCCTGAATGTATATTAAAATGCAGTATGAAGTTTAACTGTGACTTACAGGACCAAAAATAGACAAAAAATGCATTCATGACCTGATATTTTGAATTCTTATATTTATGCTTAAAAATCAAACGATTTGTGTTAATAACTTTTATTTTCTAAATGATAAAAAATAAGAGATTTCAAAATGCTGTTTTCAAGCACTTTTCCACAAATACCACAATGTAAATGCTCTACTCAATAGCTGAATAGACAAATTGGTTAATTTTTTACTATATTTTCTCTTTTTAAGATTGAGTTTTGACAACTTAAGGTGTTGTGTAGAATTTTGATCACAATGCAATTTAAAGTTCGTGTGAAGATCCTCATAAGGGAAATTGAGTTATTATAAAATTTATAACCTTTGTTGACTTCTAGAATTTCACCATTAGTGTTGTCTTATTTCCTGCCTTTAAACAATGGTGTTTTCCATGTGGCAAGAAGAGAGTAAGTGGAACATTATGGGACTAAGAATAGGAACAATTTAAGATTGTGTAATGGTCAAAACTGAGTATGATGGTGTTCACTAAATGACATATATGGATCAAATGAGCCATAAGAACACTTGCCTAGTCTCTCCCAAGTCCATTGCTGTTCACCTAAATCCCACTCAGAGGTTCTGCCTTCATTAATGGGAAATAGTAGATTCTCATTATATATATGTTTGTATTTATATTTTAATGAAAAGGGATTCCATTCCTACCTTTTAGGATGTGAATCTCTATTTCCCCCAATATTTTATTATGAAAAAATTTCAACACAGAAAAGCTGAATTACATAGCAAACAGCTACATATTCATCACCTAGATTCTACAGTTGTGAACATTTCACTTTACTCATTTATCATTGATTCATCTCTCTATTCATCCATCAATGCACTTTATGTGTGATACATTTCAAAGTAAGGTGCAAATATCAGTACAATTCTCCCCCAAACACTTCAACATGCATATGGTTAACTAGCATTCATTATTTGTTTAGGGTTCTTTCCTTTTTTGTTAGATAAAATTTATTTTTGGTGAAATTCTCAAATCTTAATGATACCATTTGATGAGTTTGGGGGGGCACATATACCTCTTCACCTACATCCCCTGTGAAAATATTTAACATTTCCATTGCTCAGGAAAACTCCCTCTGGGGTTTTATGATTTGTCACCTCACAGAATCTGAGGATGTAAT
Organism: Macroglossus sobrinus; assembly: GCA_004027375.1. NCBI lineage: Eukaryota > Metazoa > Chordata > Mammalia > Chiroptera > Pteropodidae > Macroglossus > Macroglossus sobrinus. The sequence continues at coordinate 183,042 of PVKZ01002735.1, read as the reverse complement.
TAGAGACTCAGCAAGATGATTGATGATAAATGACCACAGAAGCAGTTTAGTTTCTGTTTGCTTAGACAGAGAAATATAATCAGAGCAAAGGCTGTTGTTTTAATTTATGTATGCTACTTCTCAGTGTCATGCCAGTGGAGTGTAAAGAACACTCAGGAACTGGAAAGAATAATTAATTTTAACTCATTTCCACTCAGATACTATGTATATTCATTAAAATATATGTTTAAAAGTTGGTACTAAATATATTCACATAACTGTGCATTTTTATCCAAATTTGCAAATATATTAGTGCAGGCTTGGTTATTTTCTTTCAATTTTTTAAAGTTTCAGATATTAAGTTTTTTCATTCATAACATTTCATCTTTTCCAAAAACTTTGCAATAAATTTACTCTCCTGTATTTAGAACAAAATTAATGAAACTGATCTTTTTTCTTTTTCTCGTTTTTCTTTTTGAAAAATTTCTGGCCTTTTGTAAGTATTTCTGACATGAATACGGGCTATAAAGTTGTTTTTAAATTACTGGAGTTAATTTCTAGGAATTCTTTGTGGAACCGAGTGTCCTTGGAGTTAGGCCAACATATGTCCAAACGCTGACTCTGCTACTTACTTACATGACCCTCAGCAAATTGCTTAATCATTTTGATCCTTGATTTTTCTAGGTATAAAATGAGAACAATACATGAATTTATCTCATGGAGTTGTTGAGAGGATTAAATTAAAAAAAAAAAGACAGTCTTCAGTGTTTAGCACATCTTAAATATTCAAATACGTTTGTTAATTGTGATTGTTGTTTAGAATATTCCTGATTATATTTTTAAACCTGTGATTGTGTTTAAGAGATCACATATCCTTCATCTAATGTTTAGTCCTACAAAAGAACAGTATCTACAGATTTTAATTTTTAATTAACATTAAGAATCAGATGTAAAAAGTACTCGATTCTCACCGATAACTGAAACGAAAAATTCACAACACCAAAAGTTGGTGAGGACGTGGAGCAACCAGAATTCTTATGTATTGTGGGTTGGGATATACACTAGTGCAAGCATTTTGGAAAACAGGAGTTTTCTTAGAGTTGCACATACATATACTCAGTGTTTCTCAAAATGGCAAAATGTTGAGGTTGATAAACCCTGATCCACTTCTTGACCCAGCCATTCCACGCCTAGATATTTACCCAAGAGTAAAGAAAACATACACTCACAAATATGTACTAGGATGTTGATAGCAGGTTTATTCATAATAGCCCAAACTGAAAACAGAACTCAGATGTCCATCAACAGGAGAACAGATAATTAAATTGTGGTCTATCTATACAATGGCATACTACTTAGCAATACAAAGGAACAAACTACAGGTAAATAAAATAGCAGGGATGAATATTAACAGGGTTCAGAACATGCTATCCCAAATTATGGTGCCTTGGCATATTAGATTTTTTAAGCTAAAGGAATTTGAGAAATGGCAGGTGCAGCACTCTCTGACCTTGCCCTGAAGCAGATCACAGGACCCTCATGTGAGTTGTGCCTTCTCTATACCTGGAAGAAAAGAGCAATCTTTTTTTTTTTTTTTTTTTAAAGCCTATCCTGCTTAGCTTCTGATATTAGACAAGATCAGGCATGTTCAGGGTGGTATGGCTACAGATTAAAAAAAAAAAAAAGAACAATCTTATCTCTGAAGATGGAAGGACTCCAAGAAGAATCTGAATGAACATGTCTTGTAAATTTCCCCCAAGTTTATTCCTCTCTTAGCTCATACCCATTTTTCATATTTTTCCACTACTCATCAAACCTAGTATAAAAATACTCACTTTTAATGGCTTCTTCAGCTCATTTTGTTCTTAAAGGCTCCTATATCACATAAAACATATTAGTAAATTTCTATGCTTTTCTCTTGTTAATAGTCCCAGCGAAGAACCTGGAAGGGTAAAAGGAAAAAGTTTTCCTCCTCAACAATAAAAAAGTATTTACAAAAATTATAAACAGTAATGATTGAATATATATGAAATTCTAGAATAGATGAAACTAAAGTCTGGTGATAGAAAAACAGATCAGTAGTTGCTTCTTGTGGGTGGGAGATTTATTGGGAAGGGGCTTGAGGGACCTTTTTGAAGTATTTAATAGGCGTTTGGCAAAACTGGTTGAACTGTATGTACACTTAAGACCTGAGCATTTGACAGTATGTAAATTATACCTTAAAGGAATTGGGAAAAAAGGCAACTTACTTGTAAGTTTGGAAGATCTTGGAAGCTCTCTTTCTTCTAATCAGCTTCCTATTGGTTGACCCTGGTACTCTCCAACACTTATATTTTCAGTGTTTTTCATTTTTGCCAGTCTAATGTATAATTGTATCTTATTATGGGTTTAGTTTACATTTCCCCAGGCTAATGAACTTGAGCATCTTTTTATATTTTATTGGCCTTTGGATATCATCTTTAAGTGTTTGTTTTAGTCTTTTGCTCATTTTTTCACTGGAAACATTTATATTTCTTGTAGGAGGTTTTTGTTTGTTTGTTTACTTATAGGAGCTCTGGATATAAGTCCTTTGATGAGTTATATATTCTGGATGCAAGTTCTTTGTTGTACAAAATAATTTCTCCTACTCTATGGATTGCCTTTTCACTCTCAATGGTGTCTCACGATGAATACATGTCCTTAATCTTAACATAGTTCAATTTATATATATTTTCCTTTATGATTTGTGCTTTTTCTATCCTGTTGTAAATTTTTTGCCTACTTTGAGATCACAAAAATGTTATCTTATGTTTTCTGCTAAAAGTTACTGTTTAACTTTTAAAATATAGATTGGCAATCCAAATGAAATGTATTTTGGTTTATGATGTGAGTCCAAATAAAGTTATTTCCAAGTCACTTTCATTTTTTGAAACATCTTTTTCTCCATTGATGCACATCTGGAAGAATTGTTAAAAATGTATTTCATTATATATATGTAGTATTTACATAAATATTTCAAACTCTACACAGTTCTATAATCTCCTGTTTCCACACAATACTGTGAACATATAGCCTATTAATGGCTGCATAATATCCCATTATATGTATGTAATATAAAGATTTTAATTAATTCTTTTAGATATTCAGAGTTTCCAATGTTATTGTTGTGCTGAAATAAACATTTGGTCCAAAGTGAGTGCCAGTTGTTTCCTAAAGATAAATTGCTGAGAGTGGGAATTTTGGAGCTTAGGTGCAAGACCATTTTAGTTTGCCTTCTTTAAAGACTATATCAAGTTTTACTTCCAACCACAGTATATGAACCTATTTCTCCATATTTTCACCAACAGTGGCCATTATCGATCTTTTAAAATCTTTGCTGAATCGGACGAAAACTGTTTTCATTTCCAATTCTTTTCATAATAGGTTAAACAACTTTGCATATTCTTATTGGTTGTTTTACTTTTTTTGGATGGCCTGTTCAAATCTTCGCCCATTTTTCTTCTGAAGTTATCTTTTCCCTAGGTTTATAAATATAATAAGAGTGTTATTTCGCAGTTTCTCCAGTATAGCTTTTAACCCCGACTCCTGTTTCGAGCACCAGTTTTAACTCAACCTGTCCCAAGAATTAAATTCTGCGAAAAAACTTTAGAAAGCCTTTGGGATCCAGGGGCCACGTGGGCGGAGCCGCCGTGTCCTGGACAGGTTTGCCCCGTCCCATCCCACCCTTTCACAGAGGGAGGGGGGCCAAAGGTCGCTCCGTCTAAGCACGTAGCTTGTCTTGCCATAGATGCTGTGAGGAGGAAGGCTGGTGCTGCCCAGCTCCAACGCCCGCGGAGAGGCACATCCTAGCAAGCCAAAGCCTTAGCACTGCGAGTTTTGCCGGCGTGCGTAACGTTGACGCGTGACGTCAGCCCGGCCTCCAGACGCGTGCGCAGTGTGTCTGGCAGAGACTTCAGGCCGCCGTCTGCCGGCGCTCGGTGGCGGCACTGCCTGGAGTTGGGTTTTCGATCCCTGTATCGGGAGGGCGGGTTTGCCCTCTTTCCTGGCCTGCCGGCGCGCCACCTCTCTCCCCTGCGGTGGGGGGCGCCGTAGACTCCCAAGAGCGGAAGTGGAGAATGGGCCCCCGGAGTGAGGAGAGCGAGTGAAGCACAGCCTCGCGAGAGTCTGGGGGCCGAGGTGGGCGTGAGCGCAGGTAATCCAGGCCCGGGTTCCGAGCCCGATTCGTCCTTCGACCTTCCAGTGGTTAAAGCTGGGGCTGGGACTGAGGTTTCTCCAGGTCAGCGACCGGGGGCTGCTTAAAGGGAGCTTGGGACTCACTTCTACCAGTCGAAAGGAGATCTTGGGTGCCCCGGCCCAAAGTAAAGCGCTGGATCCATATTAGCTATTACTTTCACTGTTGCTAGGGGGAAGAGTTGGCGGAAACACTTATAAAACTCTTCTGTGAGTTTTAGTTGAGAGGTAACAACTGTTGATGGGATCTTGTGGGTTCTGTGTTAGGCCCATGAATTTTGCAGGTATTCCCTTTATGGTTTTGGGTGCGGTGCTACATGACTTCATACTCGAGTCTGCAAAATAAGAATGCTAATACTGACCCTCCTAGCAGAATTATGATGCCACAGAGCTCTATGGAGTGCTTAATGAAAGGGATAGAGGAACACATACTGGAAACTTTTCCCTTCTATTTTTTAAACCACAGGCTTAAAATTTTTGATGATGCATTGAAGTGCTGAAGTGAAGTTGAAGTGCGTTATTATAACTCACATTCAGAACCTCATTAGAAGAGTGTGAGTGCTTGCAGTGTACTAAGCACTGTCCGGTACCTCTTGGGAGTGACATAAATGAGTAAACACATCGCTGAAAGAACAGTACAAAGTAAATGCTACAAGAATGCAGTCTGGAAATTAATGTAGTTATTGTAGTGCTAGCTCACCTTTCTTTACTGTTTTAATCATCAAACATTGGCCTCTTGTGGGCTAGTGGTTTAGTTGTCATTTTTTTCATATTTAATATTTAGATTCTTTTTGAAAACTGGTGGAGAATGCATTTGCTTTACTAAATAAATGCAGAACTCATGAACTGAAGCATCTATTGATTGACATTGTGCTAACAAATACAGTTGACCCTTGAACAGATAGGGGCTAGGGGCACCGACCCTTACATATAACTTTAGATTCCACAAAGGCTTAACTATCAAAAACTTACTAGCATATTTTGTATATGTATTATATACTGTATTCTTACAGTAAAGTAAGCTAGTGAAAAGTTATTATTAAGAAAATTATAAGAGAAAATACATTTACAGTATTTATAGAAAAGAATCTACATATAAATGGACCCATACAGTTCAAACCCATGTTGTTTAAGGGTTACCTAACCATGTAATACTCTATCTGCTGGAATTAAGGACTTTTCCAACACTATGACATTAAGCCATGCTTCTTTCTCTTTTAAATTCCGTTTTCTCTCCAGTGGACAGATGTTTTTCATTTTTTTGGCAGTGGTAGAATACAAAATGTAGGGTGACTGTATATTCCATAAGGATAGTTCTTCAGTTTAAAATTCTATTAAAATGTACTAAGTTTTAGTGCCAAGAAGAAATAATATTTTGTAGTGTAAACATGGAGCCACCTGACCAGATGAGGCAGGAATTTGTAGTTTAGAGACATGGTGGGCTGAACTATAGGTCAGTTTAAGCATTGAGCAGGAGGCTAACCAGTCAAGTACACAAGTTGTGGTGATGAGTGTTGATGGCTTATAAAGGTGATTTGGTACTACCAAAGTACATGCCCTAGCAAGAGAGTGAGATCTGGATGGAGGACATATTTGGCAGTTCTGGTTGGTAAATAAGTGAGTGGTAGTAGAGAGGCCTGGTAGCAGGATCAGTATTAGATTGAGGTGCAGGATCTTCTCTTGGATGGAGGTGAGATTTGGAGGTAGCTAAAAAAAAAAAAAGGCTAAAACTCACTTGTTAGAGCTTGATCAAATGATCAAGGTCATGTTTAGGAATAAATCTCAGTCTAAGAGTGTTTTGGGGGCTCTGTGAGTGGTACCTCATCCATGGGTAGAGGAGAAATTTGGGGAGGAGCTAGAGCGGTTACTATGGTAATAAGAGCTGCCCTTCACTGATGAATGTTCTGTGCTATATGCTTTGTATATGCTAGCATGTTTTATACTCATCTAAAAAAAAATACCTTTTTTTAAAATTAAGAAATGGAGACTCAAAGATGTAATTTGCCCAAGGCCACTTATTAAGCTGTAAGTTGCAGAGCTGGAATTCAAGCCCAGGTCTGTTGGATATCAAAGCCTTTGCTCTTTCTTTATTCCAGATTGCCCCATTATATAAGAGAGTGTGTGGACATCAGCCTTCCCATTTTATGTGGTTTGTCATGACTGTGATCCAATTTGCTGTGGATGGGATTTCACTCACTAATAAATTTGATTCATTTATGTGTTTTCTTTTTCTAGATTTTAATTTAATTTGAAAATGAGTAAGTGCAGAAAGCTACCACTGGGTTCAAGTCCTGAGACATTCAGCCCAGATGTTGTTGCTGACATTTCTGAACTCTTTGCCAAGAACTTTTCTTATGGCAAGCCACTTAATAGCGAGTGGCCATTACCAGATCCCACTGAGATTTTCTCCTGTGATCACATGGAATTTGATGCATTTCTTGATTTGAAGAACTCCCTAAATGAAGTAAAAAACCTGCTGAGTGATAAGAAACTGGATGAGTGGCACGAGCACACTGCTTTCACTAATAAAGCTGGAAAAATAATTTCTCATGTGAGAAAATCTGTGAATGCTGAACTTTGTACTCAAGCGTGGTGTAAGTTTCATGAAATTTTGTGCAGCTTTCCAATTATTCCACAAGAAGCTTTTCAGAATGGAAAATTGTATTCTCTACACCTTTGTGAAGCTCCTGGAGCTTTTATAGCTAGTCTCAATCACTACTTAAAATCCCATCGATTCCCTTGCGATTGGAGTTGGGTAGCTAATACTCTGAATCCATACCATGAAGCAAATGACAACCTTATGATGATTATGGATGACCGACTTATTGCGAACACCTTGAATTGGTGGTACTTTGGTCCAGATAATACTGGTGATATCATGACTTTGAAATATCTGACTGGACTTCAGAATTTCACAAGTAGCATGGCTACTATTCACTTGATCACTGCAGATGGAAGTTTTGATTGCCAAGGAAATCCAGGTGAACAAGAAGCTTTAGTTTCTTCTTTGCATTACTGTGAAGTTGTCACTGCTCTGACAACTCTTGGAAATGGTGGCTCTTTTGTTCTGAAAATGTTTACTTTGTTTGAACATTCTTCCATAAACTTGATGTACCTGCTAAACTGTTCCTTTGACCAAGTCCATGTTTTCAAACCTGCTACTAGCAAGGCAGGAAACTCAGAAGTCTATGTGGTATGTCTCCGCTATAAGGGGAAAGAGGTAATGCATCCACTGTTATCTAAGATGGTGCTGAATTTTGAGACTGAAATCAACAAGAAGGCTCTCTTTCCCCATCATGTGATTCCTGAATCTTTTCTTAAAAAACATGAAGAATGTTGTGTGTTCTTTCATAAATACCAGCTAGAAACTATTTCTGAGAACATTCGTTTGTTTGAGTGCATGGGAAAAGGGGAACAAACAAAGCTGAATAATTTAAGGGACTGTGCTGTTCAGTATTTCATGCAAAAGTTTCAGTTGAAGCCTCTTTCCAGAAATAATTGGCTAGTAAAAAAATCTAATATTGGCTGTAGTACAAATACAAAGTGGTTTGGGCAGAGGAACAGATATTTTAAAACCTATAATGAAAGGAAAATGCTGGAAACTCTTTCGTGGAAAGAAAAGGTGGCCAAAGGTTACTTTAATAGTTGGGTCGAGGAACATTCTGCATATCATCCTGGGCAAAATTCTCTTTTAGAAGGAACAGCTTCCAATCTTGAGTGTCACTTGTGGCATATTTTAGAGGGAAAGAAACTGCCAAGGGTAAAATGTTCTCCTTTCTGTGATGGTGAAATTTTAAAGGCTCTCAATGAAGCAATTGAAAAGTCATTTGGAGGAGCCTTGAATTTGGATTCCAAATTTAGGCCAAAAGAGCTGTATTGTTGTTCTTGTCACACTTTTTCTGAGGAACTAATGTTTTCTGAGTTGTTTAGCCTTACCAAATGCCTTCAGGATGGGCAGGTTGTAGAACCCAGCAACCAAATAAAGTGCCTGCTTGTGGGTTTTTCAACACCTTGTGATATCAAAATGCATATACCATTGGACGTTCAGCTCCTAGAATCAGCTGAACTCATGAATTTTAGCTCTTCATTGCTTCATGATGGAGACCCAACTTATCAGCAGTTATTTTTGGACCGTCTTCTACATTCATTACAGCAGCTTCATACAGGCGATGTTATGATTTTGCCTGTACTTTCTTGTTTTACAAGGTTTATGGCTGGTTTGATCTTTGTACTTCACAGTTGTTTTAGATTCATCACATTTTCTTGTCCCACATCCTCTGAGCCCCTGAAGACCTGTGCAGTCCTGCTATGTGTTGGTTACCAGGACCTTCCAAATCATGTTTTCCAGTATCTGCAGAATGTGAATGAATTGTTGAGCACTTTGCTTAACACTGATGCACCCCAGCAAGTTTTACAGTTTGTGCCAATGGAAGTGCTGCTTAAGGGGGTACTACTTGATTTTTTGTGGGATTTGAATGCTACCATTGCTAAAAGACATTTGCATTTGATTATTCAAGGAGAGAGAGAAGAATTCATCAGTAGCCTTCAGTTATGAACTTGGACTTGTCCTTCCTGAAATTTAACTTTATGGCTTCTTACAGTTTCCATTGTTATTGCATCCCTTTGCTATTAATTTAAAGCCTTTCATTTTGGGGAGTGGCCGACTTTTGTATCATTTAAAGTCCCATTATTTCTGGAAAGACAGCTAGTTCCCAGGATATGTATATCCACAGATATAGAGGTTTTCATGTGCTGGAATCTATACAGTCATGATATTCAACCTCAAACATGAGATGTGTGTACGTGTTTGGGTATGGACACACCCATGCTTGCATATGCAGTTCAGTTGGTCTTACCTGCTTAAGGTTTGCATCTATGTGCCTTCAGTTTCGATTATCTTTTTCCAATTTCCTCTTGATGGCTAATGATGTTGATGAATTGTTTTGAGGAGAGGTGAGTCACTCCTGAGCAACACATTAACACTGACCATATTAGTTATGGATTTGGGGAACTCATCTTGCCAGATATCTTGGCATGTGCTATTCATTGCCTATAAGCCATTGACCCAGTTTACTTTATGATTCAAATGAAGCTTTGTGAATATTTTACTAATCACAACCATCCAACTAGAAAGGCTATCAGGATAGCTTCAAACCAAAGATCATGTTTAAAACAATGAAAAATTACTGTATATAATAAAGTCCTGTATCATGACAAGTTTTATTTGGCAATGGTATAGTTATTTTTAACTTCCAGGAAATAATGTGTAAACTAAAGGTTTTTTTTTAAATTGCGAAGTAGTGTTTATAGTTTCATATTGCAGGACATAAAGGTAATAAATTTAGTGGATACTGAAGAAAAATTATAATACTTTTAAAATGATGGTTTAGCAATTAACATTTTAAAATCTTTACTAATTTCTTTTTTCAGTATGAAAGTTACATTTGATCAAAAATTTAACTATGAAGTGGTTATTTTATCAGTTCTGTTTGATTTCTATTGAATTACATATATTTGACAGTACACCTGAGCTTTTCTGGCAAACTGTTAAGCAAATCTTCATTACTTTGAAATTCCACAGAATGGAGAATATTTATATTCTTATGTGTGCATTTTAGACATTTTTGTTAGTTATGTGAAAAATAGATGTATTCTTTGATGTATTTGGTTGATAAATATTAATCTGAATTTTTTTCATGTTCTTTGCTATTTTGAGTTCCATTATAGATTCATGAATAAAGTCATTAGCAGAGAGATTTTGTGTTCGTCTTTTTTAAAGAGAATCATGGGGGAAGTTAAAAATATAACTTAGAAACAGATTTTTTTTTTTAAGGAAGGTTTGAATGGGAGTTAATGTTCCTTCATTTCCTCTGATTTGTATTCATTAAAATTTAGTCCTTAATATTGTAATATTTATGGAAGCTCTACTTTGGGAAAGAAATTGAAAACTTAAGGGAGGGAGTAGAGGGGATAGATTTAGTTCCTGTCAGGGCGTTGGAAGCCTGGAGGTAGATTTCTAAAAGAAAAGTGATTTCCTACTGGCGACTTTATGGAATTAGTTCAAGTTGTATAATGATAGAATTCTGACATAAAATTGATTACCATGAGAGAATTAAAACCACTCTCAGGAAACCATTTTGTAGTCTTTATGTGTTAGTTGGTTTGGTTCATTGTAATGATGCAGTTTATTTTTTACTTACTTTATTCGATTAGAATATAATTGAAAGCTTAGTTCTAAGTTCTGGTATTAAAACTTCCTTTTAAAGCCCTCAAACTTAAGTATTGAGTGCTTAGTTTTGTAACACTAGTCTGTGTTGGAATACATAATACTCTGGTGTATACTAGAATATATTTTATTTTTTAACCTGGCTTTTGGAATCAGTTGCTGTTTATCTGATTAATTGGATTCTTATTGCTTTAGAGGTGAGATATGACTTGAGGAAGATTCAAATTGAACTGTATGTGGATGGTAGGTACCAATGATTTATAGGCATTTCTCTTTGAGATAAAAGGGAGAAAAAATACTTTCCAAAAATTAATGAAAATGTAGAGGGCAGTAAGTGAGAGATAGTTTGTATAGTTTTTAAAGCTAGTTACTGTTCTTTAAAAACAATATTGTTTGGTAAATCTTGAGAATTTTAATTGTGATGCTTTTTGAAGAAAATTTTTAACAGCCAAAAAATGTAAACTTCATGTGTTTCCTAAAATCTTAGATGAGAAAGAGGTCTTAATAAATTTAATTTCTTCAATTTTTAAGTTTTATGCCTCATAGAAAAAATTCAGTTTTACATTTTAGTGAAGGTTTTTACATATTCTGGTGTTACTTAAATAAGTGCAGTGAAAATGTCTTTTCTGAAATAAAATTAGAATCCAAATTTATGGACTTCACTCCATCTTTAAAATAGTTATTTTGTTTAAAAAGATATATGTTAATTTTTTTCTCTTTCAGAGATCTTGGGTTAAAAAATAGAGTTGAAAAAAGTTTATTGATACTTTTGTTATTTTACTTATCTTTGATGAAAATACCAGGTCTTTAAAAATATTTAAACCTTATTCTCCATTTCTAGATGATATCATTAATTGAATAGTTTTAAAATTAGTTACAGTGCTTTGGTATGGGTATATGAAAACAGTCACTTCCCCACATTTTTAGAAATGAAAAGGTTGATTATGAACCTTAAAATCTTATTTTCCATGTTTAAATACTTTTCATTGGATTTTTAAAAAAAGATTTTAGAAATCTTTCGAAGATAAAAATAAATACGACATTTTTAGTTTTGTTTCAGTTTTAAAAATAGTTTTAAATAATAAATGATTAGCATTTTTTAGTAAAATTACTACATGCATCAAAGATTTTAAAGCATGAGAGGGTTTCTGTTAAATTTTATGTTCTAAAAATGAAAATTTTTAATTACACTAGTACAATTAGGCCTTATTTAAATTTCCTTTGTAATCTGTTTAATGCAATTTGAACAAAACTAGACTTACTGTAAATATTATCCTTTTAGATTAATGAAAAATTATATAATTAAGGAAGACATTTATAGAGATTGTTCTTTTTCTTTGTACATTATGCTGAAAAGATACTTGTCTAAAAACATTCTACAGATCTTTGTGGATAAATCCAATTTTACATGTGTATCTGTATCTTTTGCTGTTGAAGATTTGTGCTTCAACACTAAATTATTTTACTGTGCTTTTACTGTCTGTAGACTTTTGGGAGTTTCTACTCTTTCCAGATAATTCCAGAATTGACAAATTAGTATGTATACTAGACTAGCTGAGAAAATTCAAAACAAGCACAAACACATCCTGGTGAACTTTTTTATTAGAGTAAACATCATTTCTGCAACTATCCAATAAGTCCAGTAATATTAATTTCTTTCTGGAGCTATTGTACTTACTGCTTGAATCACAATTGGACCATTAAGCAATCTTACATTGTTCTTTTTTTCCCATTATTTTATTTTCTTATCAGGATTATAAACTCAAAGACAACACACTGTGACAAGGATACTTATTTTTTATCCCATGTAGTCAATATAAGTGTCTACAGAGTACTATTTGATTTTGTTTTATTATAGAAAACTTACAAACATATACCACCATGTACCCTCACCCAGGTTCCATAATTATCAACATTTTGCTAACCTTGTTTTATCTTCTTACATTTCTTTTTCTTGGAATATTTTAAAGAAAATTCATGAAGAATTTCTAACAGATAAGGACTTTATTACAACAAACAAAATTATCACTCAATACTTAGTCCATATTCAAATTTTTTAGATTGTCTCAAAAGTAACTTTCTGTAGTTGATTCAAATAAGGATTCAGATAAGGGTCACACATTGCATTTATTTAATTTGTTTCTGAAGTTAGTCTTTGAAGAACCCTACCTCTTTACTCCCAGTTCTAACATTTTCTTTCCCATGCCATTTTAGTTTTTCAACATTCTGGATTTGGCTGTAGTTTTCAACATTCTGGATTTGGCTGTAGTTTTCAACATTCTGGATTTGGCTGATTATTTTATCTTTTAACTTGTATCTTTAATCCCTATATTTCCTATAAACTGGTAGTAGATCTAAATGATTGAATACTGTTGGTAAGAATACTTCAAAAATGTGTACTTCCTTTTTTTTTTTTTTTTTTTTATCATATTATGAAGCACAAAATGGCTAGTTGTTTCCTCTCAGTGACATTAGGGTTAATCAGAGGTTCAGATGTTAACCCTGTTTATACACTACCAAGTTTTCTTTTGATCTTTCACTTAATAGTTTGGCATCTATTGACTATTGATACTTAGCTCTATTAGGGGTTTCAAATTAGTGATTTTCTAACCATATTTCTCCTGTCTCTAAAGTTGGACTTTATAACATATACTTAAAGTCAGTAGTTATTTATTTTTTCTGAAATAGGTTATTTAGGAAAAGCCAGAGAGATGCTTAATTTTTAAAACACTATCAATTTTCAGAAAAACAAGTTGGTGTCTTAGCAACCTCCAAAGGTGACCAATGAGATTTTTTTTGGTTACGGTTGTTTTTAACTATCTTTAAGAATTAATGGATAGTTATATATTTGATGTATTTAAATCTGATACAACTATTCATACTTGATGCTCAAATTATCCAAATTTGGCTTGGGTGGGTGAGGCGGGGGCTCTTCCAAGTTGATATGTATGTCTTTTTAAAAAAAATATAATTCAAAATTTTTGATAGGTTCTATACTTTCTGGCACAACATGTGCTGGTTTTGTCTTGCAGAGACCTGTCATTACCTTGAGCTTACTGAGAATGTTGTACTACAGTAGTTCTCAAACATTTTAGTCTCAAGACCCCCTTACCCTCTTAAAAATTATTGAGGAATCCAGAGAGCTTTTGTTTATGGGAGCCATATCTGTTGATATTTTCCATCTCAAAAATTAAAACAAAAATTTCAAGCTTTATTAATAAATTTAAAAAATAACAATGGTAAAACCATTATGAGTTAACGTAATTTTTAATGAAAAGTAACTTCCAAAACAAAACTTAGTGAGACGTGTGGTATTGTTTATATTTTTGCAAATATTTTTTGTTTTTATAGCTAGATTCGCGTATCTTTTTACATTCAGTCTGTTGCAATACATTGTTTTGAAGTACTTAAGATAATCTGGCCTCACATATATTTGGAAAATGGCATTGTTTTGAAGTACTTAAGATAATCTGGCCTCACATATATTTGGAAAATGGAAGAATATTTTAATAACTTTTTAAGGTAATTATGGATATTCTTTGATGCTGCTCCAAAACTTGACAGGTGATGGTTTCTTAAAAGTTGGTTACAATGAAAAATCTTAAACTATATTAATGAACTTTTTGCACTGTTGCACTAAAATCAAGTCTTGCACTTGAATGGATCACTTACCCACAGGTAGTTTTGCAACACCATGAATTTATCATTTGGAAATTATCAGTTCATTGAGTTATATAGATCTTGTACATGCTGACACATTTGAATATATAGTATCCAAAAGTCACATTCGTAAATATCACCACTGATATCATCAGAAAAATCTAAGTATTGGGGAGTTGTCAAGATTAGGGTGGTGGACAGAAATTTTCTAAAATTCTAATTTTCACTCGTATGCTTGAATTTTATCATGGCAACAAATACTGAAGGTTGTTTTCTGTGAAGTGACAGTTCACTTTATTAATTTTGAGAAAATATCTGTCACTCATGTCTGAATAACTATAATTTGTCTGCCGGTTGTTCTTTAAAGTAAAATGATGTTCAATGAGAAATGTACAATTTGCTTGCCACTCAGTTGTGCAAATGCTTTTCTTGGAGACCGGCATCCTACTTTGGTGTGCAGCAGAAGTGCATCGTTTGTATTTCCAATTTCTTCACTTCTAATAAGACGTACCAAGTATTGAGACTAAATACAATTAATTGTTTTTACTAATCTATCAAGGGTACTCTTTTTTAAATTTAAAAATTATTTGTTAGTTGCAATTGACATACAATATTATATTAGTTTCAGGTGTTCAACATAATCACTAGACATTTATATATGTTCCGTAGTGATCACCCCAGTAAGTCTGGTACTCACCTGACACTATACATAGTTATTACCATATTATTGACTATATCCCCTACGATGCAATTTACATCTCCATAACTATTATAACTGGCAATTTGTACTTCTTAATTCCTTTCACCCTTTTCACTATTAAGGATATTCTTAATTAGAAATGGCTTTTTCCCTCACTATGAATATGTGATAAAGAATAAAATGACTACTAGCCTACTGTAGTGCCACTACCTTGATTTGTGCTAAGTCACCAGTAATTTTGCCCATCAGTGAGATTATTAATATAGTAAAGAGAGAGAATAAATAATGTCTTGGTTTGGGTCCACAGACCTCATTTTGAGAACTGCAGCTCAAGCGTTTTCTCATATCAGCTGCTGACTTTTTATTTTAATTTATATTAAGGAGGTATTAATTCCTATTTTTGAGGCTCTTTATAAATAAATGTTTAGTTTTTCCATTTTTTAAATATGTGGAGATAAACATTTTTCTCTTTAGTTCTATTAATATGTTTAATTGTATTAATGGATTTCCTAATTTTGAATCCTTCATATTTCTAGAATAAGCACTGCTTGATTATGATGGATTATTGGATTCTGTTTGCTAATATTTTACTTAAAATTTTTGCATTAATGTTTATAAGCGAGATTGTTTTTAGTTTTATTAAGCAGTATTTGTCTGGTTTTTGAATCAATGTTAAATTTGCTTTATAAAAATGATTTGGACATTTTTTTCTATGCTCTGAAATAGTTTAAGTAGTGTTTGCATCACCTGATCTTTAAAGATTTGGTGGACTCTGAAACCATCTGAGCCTGGTATCTTTTAAGAGGGGAATTCTTTTATGACTTCCTATATTCTTTTTTTACAAAATTTATTCATTTAGAGTATCTCTGTTAGTGTCAGTTTTGGTATGTTTACATATTTCATCTACATTAAAAATTTTTTTTCTCATAGAGTTATACAAAGTAGTCTTACAATTAAAAAGAAATTTTCTGTTTTGAGCTTGTTTCTTTTGTTTGTATACTCGTGTTTTCTCCCCATCTTTTATTAGTCGGGTTAATTATTTCTGTTTTGTTGATTAATTTTCAAAGAACCATTAATTTTTTGGGTTACCTTTTTTCTTTTCTGTTGTTTTTTAACTCAGCAATTTCTGCTTTATTTTTTTTTAAATGGAGATAGAATTGTCACATAATATCTTAGCTTCAGGTGTACCACATAATGATTTGATATATGTAATATTTTGAAATGATCATAATAAATCTAGTTACCATCCACCACCATACCTAATTAACAACATTTTTTTCTTAATGTTGAGAACTTTTAAGGTTCATTATCTCCACCTCTGGCAACCACCGATCTGTTCTCTGTATTCCTGAGCTGTTAGTTAAAAAAAATATATTTTTTGAAGATTCTACATACAAGTGAGGTCATATAGTATTTGTCTTTCTCTGTGTGACTTATTTCACTTAGCTTAATGCCCTCAGGGTCAATCCTTGTCACAAATGGCAGAATTTTCTTCTTTTTTATGGCTGAATAATATTCCACTGTGTGTGTGTGTGTGTGTGTGTGTGTGTGTGTGTGTGTGTGTGTGTGTGTGTGTATGTGTGTGTCTCCCACATTTTCTTCATCCATCCTTTGATGGGTACTTACATTCTTTCCATGTCTTGGCTATTGTAAGTAATGCTGCAATGAACATGAACATGTATATACCTTTCTGAGTTAGTGTTTTCACTTCCTTTAGATAGATACCCGGAAGTGGAATTGCTGGATTATATGGTAGTTCTATTTTTAATTTTTTGAGGAAACTCTGTACTCTTTTAGTGGAGTAAAACATAGTGACTGCACCAATTTATATTCCTACCAACAGTGCAGGAGGGTTCTCTTTTCTCCACATTCTCTCCAATACTTGTTATTTCTTATCTTTTTGATAATAGCCATTCTAACAGGAGTGAGGTAATATTTCCTTGTGCTTTTGATTTGCTCTTTGCTGATGATTAGTAATGTTGAGCATCATGTACTTGCTGGCCATCTGTATGCCTTTTTTTGGAAAAATTCCTATTTAGATCCTCTGCCCATTTTTAAATCAGATTTTTTTTTTGTGATTGAATTGTATGACTCAATATATTTTGGCTATTAACCACTTATTAGATATGATTTACAAATACATTGTTCCATTCATTAAGGTTGCCTTTTCATTTTGTTGATGGTTTCCTTTGCTATGCAGAAGATTTTTAGTTTGATGTAGTCCCACTTGTTCATTTCTGCTTTTCTTTCCTTTGCTTTTGGTGTCAACTACAAAAAATCATCACCAAGACAATTGTCAAGGAGCTTCTGGCCTATGTTTTCTTCTAGGAGTTTTATGGTTTTGGGTCTTACATTAAAATCTTTGATCCCTTTCAATTTGACTTTTGCGTATGATGTAAGATAGGAGGCTTGTTTCATTCTTTTGCATGTGGCTGTACAGTGTTCCCAGCACTATTTATTGAAAAGATTGTCCTTTCCTCAATGCATATTTTTGCCTCCTTTGTCAAGAATTAATTGAACATGTATGCATGGATTTATTTCTTTAAAAGTTTTTAAATTTTTTTTAATTACAGTTGACATACAATATTATATTAATTTCAGGTATTCTTTATGAAGTGATCACCCTGATGAGTCTAGTGTATCAGTTTATTTCTGGGTTATCTGTTCTGTTCCACTCATCTATATGTCTGTTTTTATGCTAGTACCATACTGTTTTAATGACTATAGTTTTGTAATGTACTTTGAAATCAGGGCCCATGTTGCCTCCAGTTTCTTCTTTCATTAGATTGCTTTGGCTAATTGGGGTCTTCAATGGCTCCATATAAATTTTGGTATTGTTCTTTTTCCAAATGTCATTGGAATTTTGATAGGGATTATATTGGATCTGTAGATTGCTTTAGGTATTATGGATATTTTACCAATATTAATTCTTTCAACCTATGAACATGGACTGTCTTTTCATTTATATTTGTGTTTTCTTCAGTTCTTTCATCAATGTCTTATAGTTTTCGGTGTACAGGACTTTCACCTTCTTGGTTATATTTATTCTTAGATATTTTATTCTTTTGATGCAATTAAAGTGGGATTGTTTTCTTAATTATTCTTTCTCGTAGTTTGTTATTAGTGTATAGAATACAACAAATTTTTGTATATTGATTTTTTATCTTGCAATTTTACTGAATTTGTTTATTTTAACAGTTTTTAGGTAGAGCTTTTAAGGTTTTCTATGTATAATATCATGTCATCTGCAAGTAGTGACAGCTTTACTTCTTCCTTTCCAATTTGGATGCTTTTAATTTATTTTTCTTGTCTAATTGCTCTGGCTATACTGTATTGAATAAAAGTGGTAAGAATAAGCATCCTTGTCTTGTTCCTGATCTTAGAGAAAAAGCTTTCAGCTTTTAACCATTGATTATGAGGTTAGCTGTAAGCTTGTCATATATAGTCTTTATTATATTGAAGTACATTCTCTTGATATCCAGCTTGTTGAGAGTTTTTATCATAAATGGTTATAGAATTTCATCGAATGTTTTTTCTGTATCTGTTGAGATGATCATATGATTTTTATCTTTCATTTTGTTAATGTGGTATATCACATTGATTGATTTGCAGATGTTGAACCCATCCTTGCATCCTTGGAATAAAACCTGCTTAATCACAGTGTATGATCCTTTTAATGGATTGTTGAATTTGGTTTGCTAATATTTAATGACACCTGTGAGCATAAAACTTAATGGGGTGAAAAGATCAGTGGCAAAACCTACAGGAGGCCCTTAGTAGCTGTGCTGGCCATTGATTTCCTCAGCTGCCAAAGCTTCTAAGGTCCTCTGAGAAGCAGTCTTCTGGAGTCTCCAATGAGATTCTCAGTTAGAAAGCTGGGGAGGAAGTCCACAACATCTACAAGGGCTGTTGATGTCCTCAGCAGTGAAGACTTCTATGGTCCTCTGCTGAGCAGGCCATTAGAAACTGTAGTTGCTATGTGCCTAATATTGATAGGTCCTGTCTTCTCTGTTTCTAGCCATCTCTAGACATCTCAGCTTTACTGGCCTCTGGGTAGGGTGAAACTGAAGTGAGTTCTTCATATAGTTCTCCAAAAGGCTGGGGAAGCTGGTCACCTACCCGTTTTCCTTTTACTGGTAAGGGGAACTCTTTTGGGCTGGGGAATTTCCTCTTGGGGGACAGGATAATGTAAGCAAAATGAAACTAATCTTTCTGCCTATACTTTTTGTGTGGTTATTCTCAGAGGTTTTTTTGCTTCACTGTGCTGTTGAAGCTTCTTAAGTGGACTCCCGAACAATCTCAGAGCTATTTTCATTCATGAATAAGTGTCTAATTGTTCTTGGTATAGTGGGGCGGGTAGCTGGAGTCTATTTTGCCACCTTGATGATGTCACTCATTCAGCCTTTTAAAAATTTCACTCTTGTTTTGTAGCTTGTAATGGCTTCTAATAAGATGGCTAGTAATAATTCTTACGTTTATTTCTCTCTAGTAATGCTTCTCCCTCCTTGCTTTGGCTACCTTCAAGATTTTGTTTTGTGTTTTTAGAAGTTGAATATGATATGTCTATTTGTGGCATGAGTATTTATCTTGGTGGTTCAAATCTGTAGTTTGCCATTAATTTTGGAAATTCTTAGCCATTATTCCTTCAAATATTTATTCTACCCTGTCTCTGTCTTTTTTACTTCTGGAATTCTGATTGTACATCTGTTAGATGATTCGATTTAGTCCTACAGTTCCTGGATGCTATGTTTTGTTTTATTTTTTACTTTTTTTCCTTTGCTTTCAGTTCGTATATTTTCAGGGTCATTGATTCTTTCCTTAGCTCTGTTAAGTCTGCTGATGAGGCTGTCAATCACAATCTTGATCTCTATTACTGTGTTTTTCATTTTTGGCATCTTCATTTGATTTTTTTTTCCTAACAGTTTTCATCTCACTGCTGAAATTATTCATCTGAATGAGTGATGTCCAATTTTTCTGTTGGAGACTTTGACATATTTTTCATAGTTATTTTAAATCCTCTATTTGTTAACTCCAATGCCTTGTGTTTTTTATGAGTCAGGTTCTGTTGATTATTTTGTCTCTTGGCACCGTGGAGTTTTTTTCCTTGCCTTTTTTGTACATCACATCTCAAGTGATTTTTCTTTTTTATTTTATAGGGAAGATAGAGAAGAAGAAACTGGGCAGGGCTCCATGGCCTTCTGGCAGCAATCGATCTCTCCCTCCCCTAAGCCTGTATGATGAGGGATGCTGTTTCAGGACTCTTCCCATCATTTTTGGTGAGTACCCACTGGAATCTATGGAAAGCAAAGCCTATGAGTGTTGTGAAATCTTCTTTTATCTGAAGACTTTAGGGTTCCGTATTGTCAACAGCCAATACTCAGTCTCTCTGCCAATTTGTTAACAACAATTCTAGGTGAATCCTTCTTACTAGTGTTTAACTGCCCCAAGTAAACAAATCCTTGTATTCCATGTCTCCCCATAGGTGCTTGTTTCCCTCAGATTTTGGTTTAGTTGGCATTTTCTCAACTTCAAGTCTTTGATGGATTCAGGCAAAGTTGTTAACTTGCAGTTTGTTCAGTTATAAGGGTGGGATGACGTTCTTTCTAGTTCTTTTCCAGCTCTCTGCCTTCAAGTAGAAACCAGGAGCCTGAGTCTCCTTATTGTTACCCCCAATCTCTTTACAGTAGGAAGACTGTTTCTGTTTACACTAGTATAATTATTAATAGCACCCCCTTTCTCTCTAGCGTTTCTTTGTTTGAATGATAAATTGTATGATCACCATGTCCTTAAAATATTACATAATGAGGTTTCACCAGGAGTATATGTTAAGTTTGGATGCATTTGTTTATTCTAGATAAAAATAAAATATTGAAGATCATTTTTGTGATATTCAAAAGGGCATGGAGAGAAAAGGTATCAACGAAAGACACATCAATCAAAGTCAATGTGTAGACTTTATTTGGATCTCGTTTCAATCCAAAAGGATTTGTTTTTAGACAATCAAGGACATGGGCTAGGTATTAGAAGATATTAAAGAATTGTTATTTTGTTTACTATTACAATGATATCATAGGTATGTTTTTTAAAAATCTTATTTGTCAGATAAATTCTGATGTGTTTGGAGTTGAAATGTTATGACAGTGGGAATTTATTGAAAAATACTAAAAATAAAGGTGAAGGGAGAGAGTAATGTGATAAAAATAAGTGACAAAATGTTGATAATTATTTTTTTCCAACTTAATTGACACATAATAGACAATTAGTTACTCGTATTTACATTGTGCAATTGATGAATTTTTTTTAAGTTATAGTTGGCATACGATAATATACCAGTTTCAGTTGTACAACACAGTGATCAGAGATCCACATAACTCACAAAGTGATTATCCTACTAAATCTAGTATCCTTCTTCCCCCTTACATATTTATTATTAACTATCAACCCTGTGCTACACTCTACATGTCATGTCTATTCTGCAGCTATCCATTTGTAGCTCTTAATCTCTTTGCCTTTTTTTTGCCATCCCCTTCAACCCCTCTCCCACCTAGTAGCCCTCAAAATATTCTCTGTATATATGAGTTTATTTATGCTTTTGTTTATTTTGTTCTTTAGATTTCACATGTATGTGAAATCATGCGATGTTTTCCTCTATCAGACCCACTTCATTCAGAGCAATACCCCCTAGGTCCATCAAGGCAATATCTTTTTCCATCACCTCCTTTTAGTCTATGTGTGTCTTTTAATCTGAAGTGACTCCCTTATAGGCAGCACATTTAGGGGTCTTATTTTCACATCCATTTAGCCACTCTATCTTTTGGTCGGAGCACTTAATTATTTTCCATTTGAGGTACTTCTTGATAGGAATGTAGTTATTACCATTCTTTATTCCTGTTTTTGATACATGTTTTTTCTTTTTAAAGAAGTCCCTCTAACATTTTCTAATACTGGCTTGGTGTTAATAAATTCCTTTAGCTTATTTTTGTCTGGGAAGCTCTTTCTCTGTCCTTCGACTCTAAATGATAGCTTTGCTAAATAAAGTATTCTTGGTTGTGGATCCTGGGTTTTCATCACGTCGAATATTTTGTGCCAAGCTCTTCCGTCCGCATGCTTTTTTTTGAGAAATCAGCTGCCAGTCTTATGGGTGCTTCATTGTAGGTAGGTAACTGCTTTTCTCTTGCTGCTTTTAAGATTCTCTCTTTGTATTTAACCTTTGGCATTTTAATTGTCATATGTCTTGGTGTGGGCCTCTTTGGGTTCATCTTTTTGGGACTCTCTGAACTTCTAGGGCTTATATGTCTATTTCCGTCACCAGATGAGGGAAGTTTTCCATCATTATTTCTCCAAATAGCTCTTCAACTTCTTGTTTTCCTTCAGGTACCCCAATGACATGTATATTTTTACATTTAATAGTGTTCCATAGGCTCCTTAAATTATTATTATAATCTTGGCTTCTTTTTTCTTGCCATTGTGATTGAGTGCCCTTGGTTTCCCCATCCTCTATATTGGTGGTTCAATCCTCTTCTGTATCTACTTTATTTCGTCTAACATATTCTTCATCTCAGATAACATGTTCTTCATTTCTGACTGGTTTCCTTTTATAATTTTCATTTCCTTTTTGTGTTTTTTATCTCTTTGTTTAATTTCTCACTGAATTCATCTACACTTCCCCTGAGTTCGGTGTTTTGAACTCTGCATCTGTTAGATTGTTTGATTCCATTATCCTGGGTCTCTGTTCTGTTCTCTCATATGGTTTCTTATTCTTTATCTTCCCATTTTGCTGCCTTTCTGTGTCAGTTTCTATGTATTAAGCAAAGCTCCTAAGTCTCCTAGTCTTATCAGTGTGGCTTTGTGTAGTAAGTGTTTAGCAGCACAGTCCTGAGAGGGGTTCAGCTGCAGGTCAAGTTCAGCCCCAGCAAGTGTTCCTCCTGGGCCACTTGTTAAGATTCAGCCAACAATCCACACATGCTGTGCTTATAGTTGCCTCAAGAAACAATACCAGAAACTGAGGCCAGCTGCCATCAGTGTGACTCTTGGTGCTGCTCAGCACAGAGCACCCAACTACCTGAGGACACACCTGGATATGGCTTGGGTGAAGCTGAGTGTTGGGGAGGTGGAGTTTCAGGGAATCCTCTGAGCGGAACAACCTCTGTTATCTGGTTTGATAACATCTTAGCTATGGCGGTACAGCATCAGCACACTGGGAGGTAGGAGGGCTCAACAGAGGAGCAATGGATACCTCTGACACTTCTGTCCAGGAGAGGTGCCCACCTCTGGCTCTCACTCCTACAATTCAGTGTCACCATGTAAGTCACTAGTGCCCCCTGAGCAGCTGACCCGGCACTGGTGCTCAGAGCAAGCAGATCTGTCACTGTGGAAGTCTGCTTTTAGACATGACCCCTTGAAGTGGCATCTGAGGCTGTCAGCTGCCACTGCTATAGCCTCAGTCCCACTCAGCCACTTGGGATTGGGCAGCCTCGCATCTTCACCCATCCTACCTTCTACCGTTGCAGCGTGATTTCGTATTTCTCTCTCTAGTTGTGGTGCTTTTGTTCGTTTAGATCCCAGGCAACTTTCCTTGCTGTTTGCTCTGTGTTTCTGTCACAACTTTGATTTGGTCACAAGAGGGATGAACAAAGCCTCTATCATATATGCTATTCTTTTCCCCAAAATTTTGGTAATTATTGAAGCTAGGTGATAGGTACATGGAAGTCCATTATTTTATTATTTCATCTTTTTTGTATTTTTGTCAATTTCTATAATAAAAACTTTACAAATGGGAGACATGGATATAATCAGAAACCTATTTCTTTTTTAAAAGTAAGGTAATTCTCCTACAGTTTAAACTGATAAAGGTAAACTTTTCTAGTGGCAAATCAGAGGCAATGCAGCCATGCCTGATGGTTCATTTGAAAACTTCCTGTGTTTCAGTGATTATTCAGCAGACCAGATAATCTGTGACATTAGAGGTACAGGGAGAAAAAAAACAGGCGAAATGCCTTGGTTTCTATGTAGGTTCGTTGTACAGACCCACACTGGACTAGGAGGGAATGAACTTTGCAGTTGCCTTATTAATTCTGACTCAATTTAGTGTCTGTGTTGTGCAGGCTTAACTGCTTTTCCTTCCTTTTATCCAGGTTCTTGCTATCCTTCCATTTTTCTTGTTATAATGTGGAGAGACAGATACCTTGGGAAAAGGGGGTGACAAGGCTATATACTTCTTGGGAGCAAGGACTGTTCACTGTTTGAACAGTGAATGGTACACCCAGTACCATTACAGGCTCATAAAAGATGTTAAATAAATATTGGATGAAGAAATGGGTAAATAAATTCACATTTGCTGCTTGCCACATAGAAGGAACCTAGTAAACACTGTATTTGTTGCATTGAATTGTGGATGACAGAATTGGAAAGAGAATTTTATGTTTATGTTCATTTAGTGCCAGTCCTCTTCAAAGTCTTTGAAAGATGGTGCCCAGATGAGCGAAATCAGCCAGTGTGATGTCTGTGAACAGACAAGGGAAGCCAAAATGAAATGCAGCTTCATTTAAAACTAAAAGAGCAATATTCAGTCACATACATGCCACCTTTCTTTCAAATACATTCACAGACATGATTAGGAGAGGACAGTGATTCTCTACTCCCCTCTAAAAGTCCTCCTTTAGTTCTGCAAAGAAATCAGGAGACTTTGTAATATCCTGTTCACAAAAAATTGGCATGAAAGGTAGCCTTAAATAAACAGGTGTAATTAATCATGGTGCTGCTTGTTTTGATGAGCATGCAAGAGTGACAAGTTAATAATAAATCCCTAGCTCATAAAAGAAAGGTGGCTGAGGAGGTGCTGTGGGTTAATTTACATCTTCAGATGGCATGGAAGATTTAATAATCTTCCTGCCTCATACATCAAACTAAAACCCCTGAGGCAGAAAAGCAAACCATTTTTAACTGTTAATCTGAGAAGCTATAAAATCATGTCTCAGGTTACAAATAAATTGAGTTGCTGGTGAATCCCTAGCGTTTGTGATTTATTCAGATTCCAAAGCCACTCAGGACCTCTGGGAACCTGGGCTGCAAAGCCAGGCAGGTGGGAATGCTGTGGTTATTGGCAATCTAATCAGTAGGTCTAGACCAAGGGCAGTGACTGATTTTGCCTTAGATTTATTTCACCTTCCATGTCGACTACAAATAGATAATGGAATAAAAAAAATATATGAATTTGAGATTCAGTTCTAAATGATTGCTTTTAGTTGGGATTATAACCGTCTTTCTGTTTATTTAGTACTTGTTCTTAAAAGATCAAAAGCTGTTTTGAAGTTTTTACTTTCTAACTGTAGAATTTTAACCTGGATAGAGAAATTGGGATACAGAAAGAGGAACTAACTTCATGGCACTACAAACCATTGTGAAACCTAAACATTTTTTAGATTTCTTCATTTCTTAAGCAGCTCAGCTATGGAGTGTATTGAGTTTATTAATTTGGAAGACTATTTCTTTATTGATATTAATATAGAAAATATCATCTCCTGGTTTAAAGAATGGGCCATGAGGGTCTCTGAGAAAGAGGAAAGAGTTATGCACATTAGCAGTATGTATATGTGCATTCATTGCTCTAGTTTGCCATGAAATAATTTTTATAAAGGAATTAGATTGTAAAATATGATTTCTGCTCATCTTTTTACTAATGTTGCTTGTAATTTCAGCTGAATCATATGTGATGTTTAATGCACTGTTACAGGAAATGGAAAAAAGCCTAAGTTAGTGACATAAAAATAGTCAATTCTCATCCTCCTCTCTCCCTCCAGCCCCTGGGGCTCTAAATCACATCTGTAAATTAAGGTCACATTTTGTCATGTCTTCCAAGGGCATACTGACTGCTGTGGAATGAGCTTCAGACTATTACTAGCACATCCATTGATATTAGCAATTAGAAAAACACATATTACCCCAGATATACCTGTACTGTTGTGTCCACCTCTCTCTGAGGAAGGCTAGAGCTTCCCAGTCAGGAGTTCAGGTTGGGCTAGGTGGGAGAAGCCTTAGAGGAAAATCTCTTCCTCCTTCAGCAATTCACTTAGCAAATATCCATTGGTTGCCTTAGGTCCTGGGGATGTAAATGCCACATAAAAACAGGGGCAAAGAGCACTGTATTGGTTTCCTGTTGCTACTGTAACTAATTATCACAAACTTAGTGGTTTAAAATAGCACAAATGTATTATCTTCCTGCTCTGAAGGTCAGAAGTCTAAAATCAAGGTATTGGCAGGTGTGTGCTCCTTCTCTCCAGAAGGCTCTAGTAGAGAATTGTTTCCTTGCCTTTTCCAGCTTCTAGGAGGCCTTCTGCATTCCTTGGTTATGGCCCCTTCCTCAAATCACTTCAGCTCTTTACTGTTGTCACATCTCCTACTCCTCAAATAATCACCTGCCTCCCTCTTACAAGGATTCTTGTGATTACTTTGAGCCCACCTGGATAATCCAGGATAATCTCCCCACCTCAAAACCTTGAATCGCATCTATAAAGTCTTATTTTCCATAGAAGGTAACATTCACAGGTTCCAAGAATTAAGATGTGGACATCTTTGAAGGGGCCATTATTCAGGATAGAATTTGGCATTGGACAGCTCTGTCACTCTCTACCTTAATATGAGTATTAAGTAAATTTATTAATCTTTCTTAATCTAAATTGTTTTATCTGGAAAATGGAATAAATAATAGTCATCTCATAGGTTTGTGTGATGATTAAATGCCTGAAAACAGCACCACGTCTGACACTGTTACTTGTTCAATGAATAGGAAGTTTATGAATTATTATTCTTAGTTTTCATGAATGAAAGGGCACAGTCTCACCTGTGAGGACTTCTAAGTCTATTGGAGAAGATAAACAGGTAAACAAAGAGTTATAAGTCAGTGTGAGGCAATGTGACAGGGCTGTGTGTGTCTTAAGCCACAAGGATCCTTCGTGCATAACGTCAATTCGTCTTTGTAGATGATCACCTAACACTTGAATTTTCAGGTGAAGAAAGGCAAAAAAAAAAAAAGATTGTCTGAAATGATAGCTGATATGAAATTGCTATTTCAGGTCCACTCCTACTCAGTCCTTTCTGTTGGGTCTTCTTCATTTCCTTGACTAAATATTCAAATTTGCCAAACCTCAGTTCCAAGACTTCTTCTGTTTTCTGTCTCTAATAATCCTATTCTTATGGATTTAAATGCCATCTATATACTTGATGATACTGGTATTAGTTTTCCATTGCTCTGTAACAAATTACTGCAAACTTAGTGGCTTAAAACAACACTAACTTATTATCTTACAATTATTTATTTATTTTAAATTTTTTTATTTTTTAATTTTTTCAATTATAATTGACACACTTTTATATTAATTTCAGGTGTACAACACAGTGGTTAGACATTTATATAATTTATGAAGTGATCATTCTGATAAATCCAGTATCCATCTGACACCATATATCATTTCTACAATACTACTGACTGTTCCCCGTGCTATACTCTATATACCCATGACATTTTTAACTACCAGTTTGTACCTCTTAACCCCCTCTTCACCCATCCCTTCACCCCACAACTTGACAATCATCAAAATGCTCTCTGCATCTATGAGCTTGTTTCTGTTGTTTGTTTGTTTTTCCTGTCCTCTAGATTCCACATATGACATTTGTCTTTCTCTGTCTGACTTACTCCATTCAGCACAATATATTTTTTTTATGGTTGAGTAATATTCCATTGTATATATGTACCACATCTTCTTTATTCATTCATCTATTGATGGACACCTAAGTGGCCTCCATATCTTGGTTATTGTAAATAATGCTACAATGAACATATTAGATGTTCTTTCAAAGTAGTATTTTGGGTTTCTTTAAATAAATACCCAGAAGTGAGATTACTGGTTCCTTCTTTGTCTCTTGTTACAGCCTTTGTTTTAAAGTTGATTTTGTCTTGTATAAATATTGTTACCCAAGCTTTTTTTTTTTGTTTCCATTCTCAAGAAACATTTTTTTTCATCCCTTTATTTTTAGTCTGTATGTCTTTCAATCTGAAGTGAGTCTTTTGTAGGCAGCATATGTAAGGGTCTTCTTTTCTTATTCATTTAGCCACTCTATATTTCGATGGGAACATTTAATCCATTTCCATTTAAAGTAATTGTTGATAGATATGTAGTTATTGCCTTT
Organism: Macroglossus sobrinus; assembly: GCA_004027375.1. NCBI lineage: Eukaryota > Metazoa > Chordata > Mammalia > Chiroptera > Pteropodidae > Macroglossus > Macroglossus sobrinus. Next base: position 155,083 of record PVKZ01002735.1, on the reverse strand, counting down.
TTAGTGTTCATATTTCTGATCTCTTCCCAACCACCTTCTCCCAATACCACCTAAGAGGCAGGTACTTGTATGGCCCAGAAAGTTTGGTTTGCTATTCCTCTTGGAAGGAGTCCAAAGCTAGTCAGATATTTGAGGGAGAAAAAAATGACAAACTTTGACAGGGATGTGGGAAAACAAGGTGTTATGAACATTTTTTTTTTCTCATTTTTGAAAATAATCAAGTAAGAGGAAAATAGTTCTCCTCTGAGGTTTTCAAGGTCCAAAGATTGATTCCAGGTTTGGGGCAGGAAATGTAAATGATGGACCTAGAACATCTTGTTCAGAAAGAAAGAAAACTATTGACTACTGCAGCTGTGGCAAAGGGATGAAAGGAAAATTGGAAAATTAAAAAGAACCACTGCGATTGATTAAAGTACATAAAATATAAAAAGATCTTAGTTTATACTGATACTTTAAAAATTGTCATGGGAAATTACTATGGCACCAATTTATTACTCTGAAAATTAATAAAGATACAGAACCAAGCAGTTGCTCTGTGTTTCCTCTATGAGCTATGTTCAGAGAAAAATAGCTGATGAAGAAAGTTATTCTTTATTGTATAATATATATTTTTTTTATTTTGAAACAATATCACACTTACCCAAAATGTCATTTATATTACAGCAAACAGGCCATCTGAGAGTAAGTTGCCAAGTTGATGTCCTATCACCCCTGAATACTGAATACCTGACGTACTTTATATTTCTCATAAATGAAGACATTCTCTTAGATAACCACAATCCAATCATCAAAATTAGGAAATTATCACTGATGTCCACTTGTCCTAATAACACCCTCTATAGCAAAAAGGTCATGTTCAGAATCACATGTTGCACTAAGTGTGATGCTTCTTTCTTCTCCTTTATTCTGAAACAGGTCCTTAGTAGCCTACTTTTATGACCTTCACATTTTTGAAGATGACGGGGTCAGTTATTTTATAGAATTGTTCCAGTGTATTTGTTTGGTGTTTCCTTGTGATTAGATTCAAGTCATGCATTTTCTGGAAGGAAATGACAGTTAATAGAGCTGTGCTCTTCCTTTTGCACCTTTTAGTCAAATGGTATATAATTTTGTTTTGTTCCATTACTGAGGATGTTCACTTTGATCACATCATTAAGTTAGGGTCCATCAGGCTCCTTCACTGTGAAGTTACCCTTTTCTCTTCATAATTAATAAGTATTTTATAAGGAAGTACTCTGAAATATTTAAATATCCTATTCATCAAACATTCATTTTATTCATTTATATCAACGAACTCATGGATTCTCATTTTATTCAGTTTGTTATAATCATTTGTTATCATTATTTATTTTGATCAGATCAGAAATGCAGGAGCCCTATCAGTCTGGCCTTTGTGTCTGTTGGCAGGTCTCATCATTTCTTGAGTACTTCTTTACTTTCAATGTGCCATTTCTTCCTGGTTCCTTTACGAGGAAAATTGTGTTTAGAAACCATGATCAGGTGTTATTGCTGTTGGATATCACTGCTCCCAGCCCTCCATCATCCCAGTGGATAGAGCCTGAGAATATATACACACATGTGTGTGGGGGGCAGTACAACGTGTAGACCTTGTTTGTATTTGGTCTCAAATGAACCAACTGTCAAAAGAAATTTTGAGACAGTTGGGGAAATTTTATAGAAACTGGGAATTAGATGATATCAAAGACATGTAAATTCTGTTATATGTGATAAAGACATTATGATGATGTTTAAAAGATCCTTTTCTGCGAGAGGCAACTGACATCCTTACAAATGAACTCTACCTTCAAAGGGGTTAAATGATATAATAACATAGGTAGAAAGGGTTATCTAAATAATTTACTATTTTATATATATGTATGTGTGTATGTACACATACACTATATACATATACATATACATATATATATACATATATATACACATATATATACATACATACACACACATACATACACACACATACACACACATATAAAATTTGATATTAAACTTTAGTTTGGTATCTGGAATCTCAGCTCTCTGTATCTAAAGTCTAGAAATCAAGTAATCCAGGAGTTCTCTGTTAAAATAAACTTGCAACACAAGCCCTATTTTATAAGACCCAGAGTGGTTTTGACCATGTCCAGAGGAGAAGACTTGTCTTCTGACTTTCAATTTGGTGGATGGTATATACTGTATCCCAAAAATAGAACTGATAATTTGATATGTCATAATATAATATTGGCCTTGGTTCAGTTTTTGTGACATTGAAAGATTATTTAGTACCAAAGGCAAAACCTTTCCTTCGTAATCCTGTCTGTGAATTGTTGCTGTCATGACAGGAGGGTCTGATACAGACATAAGGACTGCTGTTCCTCACTGGATAGGGGAGCTGGCCTCTAGCCCCTTAGCTGTTCCCTACTGGAACCGTCATAGTTCCTGAGTGCTCTTTGACATCCTAAGCAGCTGCAACAGCAAGCTGTTTAGTGCAAAATAATTGATCAATTAATCTCTGTTCCAGATGCTCATGCCTTGGTTTGTACTGCATATGAGATAGGAAGCGGCTTGGCTCTTGATCATTACAGGAATCTCCCAACATTATGGTTGCCCTGCCTACCTCACCAGTAACCCCTGGGGAGCTCCAGAGCTCAGAAAGGAAAGTGACAGTACTAGGAGAGGTGAGACCAGCGGTCTGCAGGTTATTCACTGCTCCCTCAACACTGGCAGAGACTCCATCCATCCTTTGCCTCCTACCCCTGGGAGCATATCAGAGTGCCAGTGAGTGAGAGGGTTAATCTCGGGTCCTCTTTAAATACATAAAAGAGGTAAATTATTTGAACACTTCAATATTTGGAACATTTATAACAAACTTGTGTTAGGATATTATGATTTGGAACTAACTGCTCTAGTGGAATACTTTTAATAAAAGAAATGTAAAATGATTGTACATGCTTTGGCAGAATTGTTTAGTGGCCCAACCAAAGCTGAAAATCTTACCAAAGCTGAAAAATCTCTTGGAAATCTTCAGCTTCGCACTGAATTTACCACCTCTTTTGGCTGTTTCTCCTTTACTGCTTTTCTCTCCTCTCCCTGTGACTTTCTCTTCTTGTTACCAAACACACTTTCCCTTCTAGATGCCATCTGTTTCAGAATATATTTGCGTTTCTTTTTTCCTTCCCAAAGTGGCCCTACTTTGGGGCCTGTGTTTTCCTCCCAGTGAACTGCTTCCCCTGTGTTACCACTTGGACTGGTGGGAAGGAAAGCCATGGCTTGCCGAATTGATATATGACCCAACAGAGACATTTTTCTAGACTTAGTATTTTTAAAAAACACAAAATTCAGCTGAGTAAATTTGAAGCTCTAATTGGCTTTGTTAAGCAATTCATGAATAAGGCAGCACCTCATCCAGCAACTAACTAGAAGGATGCTCCAAGGGGTTGTACGAAATGGAGGTCTCCATAGGAAGAAGGGTGGGGCAAGGGAGCTGTTAACAAAAGAAAAGAAAGGGATTGGTTTGTGGTATATCTTTAAAATATCTTTTGTTTAATATAAAACATCAAAGAATTACAAAGCATCAGAAGGAGAAAGCTAAAAGTCATTTCTCCACCACTGGTCATATTCCTCAGAGGGACATGCTCCTCAGTTACAGCGACCCTAGTGACTGCTATCCACATCGCAGTCTGTACCCTTCTTGTCTTTTCGCTATGCATGTATCAAGATGTGAAATACGAGTATGAAGAAATTTAAATCAAATTGCAGTATTATATATCTATATATCTATATCTATATCATCTATATCTATATCTATATATCTATCTATATCTATATCTATCTACATCTATATCTATCTAGTCTACAACTTGCTTATTATCATTTTATATAAACATCATGGGCATCTTTTTATGTCAGTAGTCATCTTTTCATTACATTTAACAGCTGACATTCCACAGTATGAATGTACCATGATTTCTTCACCCAAACCATTACTGATATATATTGGTTCCGATATCTCATTATTATTACCAGTGCCTAACACATTTTATGCTTGTGCAGCTGTATCTGTAGGATAGTTGGAATTGTTATATCAAAGGATATGTGTGTTTCAAATGTTGATAAGAGTAAAGGGTATGTTTCGAAAGATTATTTATTTTAAATGTTGGTAGATACTATCCTAAACTTTTTGTGTGATCACCAAAAGCACAGCATTTTCCCCTTTAATTAGCAGAGATTATGAAGTAAATGATAAAATTTGTAAAGTGCTTTACAAATTATTTTTATTCAACTTATTTAACGCTCAAATATTCTATGGGGGAGATAATGTTATCTCCAATTTACAAGTGAGGAAACAGAGGCTCATCAAAATTAAGTGTTTTGTCCAAGCTAATATACTTGAACAGGGCACAGCTGAGTCTGAGTCCCTATTTTATCTCCAAGCCTGAAATTGTTCTCTCCTGCTACTGGCTTCTCTTGGTAGAGCACCAGAACTGTTGTGACAGGTTGACCGAACATAGGGCTGGGGAGGAGTGTAGAGGGATTATTGGTCACCCAGCCTCATTTTAGTGTGGCACATCCATGGCCACACAGACATTTCTCTCTCTGCCATCACTCCCTTGGTGATCTTATTTGGTCACAGCTTTAAATACCATCTATATGTTGGTGATCCCCAAACTCATATTTCCAGTCTAGAACTCTCTCCTTAATGTATTCTATACTGAACTCTTGATCTTTCTCCTTAAATCTGCTCTATCTATAGCCATCCCAGTTGGTTACTACCTCATCCTTTTAATTCTTCAGGCCCAAGTTCTTGATTCCCCTCTTTCTCTCATACCCCCCATTCATAGGTAATTTGATCAAGACCATATTGCCACTTCCTGCCAGGTTTAGTATTGAAATCCAGGCATGTCTTGCTCTAAAACAATTTTATAGCTTACCTAGAGTTTTCCTGGGACAGAGGGGTTTCCTTGAATGTGAGCTTTCCATTGCTAACATAGTCGTAGACTATGACAGGTTGGTTTCTCTAAGCTCAACTGTGATAAGCCCTTGCCACAATTTTTGCAAATTCTGAACTGCTTAATTTTTTCTGCCCTCTCATTATGACTCCTGTATTCAGGTTTTCTCAGATCTGCCCTGGGCTGACCTGCATGAAAATCTCAGCTCCTTCACAGATTTCCACAAGGGATTCACTTAGCAATATGCATTTAATGAAGCAAGCAGCTTTCCTGCAGACTTAAGTGGTTACATATTCCACTGAACAGCCTTTACCCATCTCTTTGGCTTCTGTGCAGCCCTCTCTTTGGCTTAACATCCCTCTCTTTCTTTCTCTTCCCTTCAGTCTCTGTTTCAATGAGCAGATTTGTTCTCTAGTATTTCTGCCTCTCAAGGTTGTTGGTGGCAGAATATACCTAGAAACTTTTCTCAACAAAGGTGGCTCTCATCTAAGAGAAATTCTTAACCCAGCTACTTAGAGAATAAAATTGTGTTTCTTATAATATATAATGAAGGATACTTTATACAAACATGGATGAAATATTTGACCTGGTTTTGGAATTATTAAACTGCCTTCCTTTTCTTTCTTTCCCAAGATCTTGTAAGATGCAACTCTACCACCACTATACAATGCCATTTCTTTTCTCTTGGAGCTTACCAGTAAGGCTAAACTGAGGGTAGAACTTAACTGTCTTCTTGTTTTAGAGACATCATGGAATTTTCCTCGGAGGTATATGGCTTGATGCATTAAGAAAACCCTCAGGATACAGGCTTTGCAAGAGGAATGTGTGTGCATCTTAAAAACCAAATGATGCATCTTTCCTAATGGAAAGCATTAAAGATTCAAGTCTGACTTGGATCAGAGGCTGTAATAATGAGAAAGTTGTCAAAACCATTCATCAGGAAAGAGCTAGAGAGAGGTCAGGTCAGATGGATGAGACTAGGTGGTCTAGAGCCTGAGTAAGGATCCTTTCTGCTCCTCTTGGAACTGAAATATCTGAGCAAGGAAATCTGTTTGGGGTGGAGGTCAGAGTCTCACCTGGCTTTCAGTTTCTCCTATTCAGTATGTCTGGACTTTGGGAGAGTAAAGAGTGTTATTTATAGGGAAGTTAGCGGGAGAAGAGGGAGGCTTGAATAAAGGAACACAGAAGATAAAACACGTATACCAAGAGAGTATAAAATATTGAGAAGCTTCCAGAAGTCACTGTTCATGTCCCTACTTGAAAAGTTGCACTTTTGTAACCAAAGAATAATAGTAATGATAATGGCTAACATTTATTGCATGCTTATTATATGCCAGACTCAGTGTGTAATGCATACATGAAAAGGTGTTCAACTTTAGTCACCAGGGAAATGCAAATTAACACAGTGTGATAGTGCTACAAACCCACTAGAATGGCTAGAATGGAAATGTCAGAAAATACCAAGTATTGGTGAGGATGTGGAGCAACTGAACTTTCATCCACTGCCGGTAGAGATTTAAATTGGAACAACCACTTTGGAAAACTGATTGGCAGTGTCTACTAAAGCTGATATCCTCTGACACAGAAATTCGGCCTGGCCCAGAAATTGTATACATATTTTCAGCTAAGGATATGTACAAAAATTTTCATAGCAGCACTACTTATAATAGCCCAAAGTGGAAACAATTGAAATCTCTATCAAGAGTAGAATGGATAAATGAATCGTAGAGTATTTACAAAATGGGTTATTTGTACTGCAGTGAGAATGAGTGAACTCCAACTACATGCTACACGATGGATGAATCTCATTTACTCCTCACAGTAACTCTGTGAGGTAATTCTTATTATCATTCCCATTTTACAGATGAGGAAACTGAGCACAGAGAGGATAAGTTATTGTCTAAGACCACACACTAAGAAGTGGAGTAGCTAGGATTCAAACCTTGGCAGTTGAGTTCCATCCCTTAACCACTAGGCACCAGTACCCCTAGCCTCTACTCATATAAGCTACAGATATTTACTATGTGTGCTGCTTTAAGATAATACCCAGAGGCACAGGGTAGAGTTGGTGCAATCTGGCCTTGCAAAAGGCATCTACCAGCTCACTTTGATTACCATGTGCCAGGCAGTGTACAGTTTCATCTAGACTATAATGTTTAATCCTCACAAGAGCCTTTTGTAGTACTGTATTGTGCTCATTTTTACAAATGGGGTCAGATATGGAGAGGTAAAGTAATTGGTTAAGTCATATTACTAGTATGTGACGGAACCAGGATTCAAAATCAGGTCTTTCTGTGTGCTATAGAGTCTGTGACCTTCACCATCCTGCCACATGCCACTCCTCAGCACCAACCAGGGCAGTAAAATTACAGGGCTCAGATCTTGAATTCTTTGAGCTGTATCAATGGACAAAAACAATGATAATTTGAGATCAAACCCCTGAGGTTCCACGAGGCCTCTGGTTCTGAGCAAAGTAGCTGCCATAGGTTGTCTTCACCCACTTTCAAGGGAAGAGGAAGCCTGCATTTCCATGGCTTTGACCACATCTTCCTAGAAACAAAAAGATAGTAATCTCTGCATTGTTTGAAGCTATGCCAAAGTGCTTCTGGGCAGGCTGTGAGCATGGCCCCATTCTAACAGAACTGAGAGGCCTTGTACTTAGCAGATTGAGGGGGTGTGCATGGAATTTTGCAGTGAGCTCTGACATGGACGTGGGCCTAAGGTGCTCTAACGAGAGGAGGTCTGGACACTGGCAAACTCAGCCACTGACTGCTCAAGAAATAGATGCTGAGCCTTCCTGCATTGCCAAGAGAGGAAGACTTTGAGATAAATTCAAGGTTCTTTTGGTTGAATGTGTTGATGGAAGAATGAGAAGGTAGGAGAGTTGGGGCATTTTTATATTTTCTCCTGATTGTAGAGTTTCATCATCTCTAGCCTGAATCATTACAGTAGCCTCTTTCCTGGTCGCCTTAACTCTGGCCTTTCTCCTCTCTGACTGACCTTTCTCACAGCCCACAGGTAGTAAGATCATACCTGAAGCTCCAACTTCCCCAAACACACCATGCTGTTGAATGTTGCCATGTCTTTGCAAATGCTGAATCCTCCTGCTCAACATGACAGGTGCCTGCTTATCTTCAAAGGCCCAGTTAGTTCAAAGCTCTGTCCTAGGTATTGCCCTCCTTACCACCTCCCTGGGTGAGTTTGTTGTTCCCACCTCAGCATTCCCGAAACATTTTTTCTTTTTTAATACAAAGCATCCTGCTCTAACAATGTACTGTAATTATTTATCATCCTGTCTCTAGAGTAGACTGTGAGCTTCTTATGGGCAGGAGCTGTGGTATTTTGTCCTCATATCCCTAGCAGCTATCAGTACCCAGCTTGTCCAGGTGCTGAGTAAATGTTTGTTGGACAAAATCCAAAGGGACAGAGATTTGAGGTATAAGATCACAGTGTCTTTGCAGCCATTTAAAAAAAAAAAAACACAAAAAATAGTTCTCAGGTCAGCTTTTCCCTCCATTGTCACATCTCACCCATATGTGCCACTTCTTGCCATTTCAGTATGAGTACCAGAAACTCTAGCTTTTAAGTGGAAGTGATGGAGTAACCTGTGATGTGGTCTAATATGGTACGTGGTATTTGTGGATGGGGAACAAGAACTTACTTGTTCTCTGTACCCCTCGGATCCCATGATGGTTTAGCAGATATCAAAGGCTTTAATAAGCAGTTAACTAAAGTTTATCATTTATTCTGATTTTCTTAGTTTTTACCTAATGTTCTTTTCTGTTTCAGGGTCCCATTTAAGATAACACATGACATTTAGTCACCATGTTTACTGAGGCTTCTCTCTACTGTGACAGTTTCTCAGACTTTCCTTGTTTTAGATGACTTTGACAGTTTTGAGAGTGGTCATGTATATTGTAGAATGTACCTTTACTGGAATTTTTCTCATGTTTTTCTCATGATTATACTAGGGTTATGGTTTTGAGGGAGAACAATCAGAGGTAAGGTATCATTTTCATCACATCATATTAAGAGTATAAGCAAACTTTATAAAATGTGAGAGTATAATCACCTTTTCCACTCCTCAAATTTGTATTCCCTCTGTATTTTCTATCTCGATTAATGGCATCATCACACATACTGTCATGAAGATTAGAAATTACATCTACTCTCTCATTTTCATCTTCTATCCATCTAACTGTCAATGACTAAAATTCTACTGCCCAGTAGCTTTGTATTTCCCCTTTCTCTCATTCATGCTGCCTCTGTTTAACTCTGTACTATTTTTTCCCATAAACCATTCCCATATGCACCTAACTGGTCTTCCTGATTTCACTTCCTTACCTTTATATTTCATTCTTCCTAATACTATTAGTTAACTGTTGGTTTACCATCAGCTCCATCTTCGTAAATCTCAGAATGATCCTCCATCACATACAGAATACAGTTTAAATTTCTTGGTGTGGAATTCAAGGCTTTCCTGGTGCTAGCTGTAAATGAACTTGTTTCCTAGAGTAAATATTAGTTTTCTTACTCTACATTGAATGGTTTTGGGGACTTTATTTATCTCAAAAATAAATGTCTTCTTAAAGTAATTTTCCCTCCAGGAGAGTAATGAAACTGTGTGTACGTGCATGCATGTGTGCATGTGGTGTGCACACCTCTTTGGAATGTGTACCTCTCTAGGTCATGGCTTGAGCTGGGAAAAAGAGCTACTTGTGGCTTAAAGTCTGATATGAATAGAACCGGTCCACCTGCTGCATAGTTTGCATCAAGTTAGAGAAGATAAGGAGATAACACATTTGTCCACAAGTATGTGTGGCTGTTCAACAAAACCTTCACTCATTTTCCTTTTTCAGTGACTTAAAACAACAGCATCTGTTATCTCATAATTTCTCTTGGTCAGAAATCTTGCCACAGCTTAGCTGGCTCCTGGCTCAGTTTCTCACAAGGCTACAGTCAAGGTATTAGCTTTCCTGCTCATTTTTGCACTTCAGTCACAAACACTTTGTAAAATTCCTTGGCTAAACTTCAGCTACTTCAAACTTCTGTAACACAGAGAGCTTTTGTCACACTCCAGGAATGGTGTTTAAATGTAAATTTAATTCCTTCTTGCATAGGATAGCCAGTTGTCTGTGTCACAGGATGTGAAATGTGGTGTATTGCGCTTGATTGTATAATATGGCTGTACTAAATTTTAATGAGCAAAAGAAGTTGGCTTTCAAATTTCATCTGCCAGTTATTCATGGAAGTTTACAATCTTCATTATTAAAGTTTAAAAGCACACAAGGAATTTGTGAAAGTCTCTGTGGCAGCCTTCTGAGGAATGCATGAGCAGTCTAGACCAGGCACCGTTTTTATGCCCAGTGCTGGACATGGTAAGGGGTAACAGAGGTGGAGAAACAACGGTGGTGAGAGCAGGAGCCATGGGTCCGAGAGTGCTCACAGGCAAGAATTTGAGTAAATCATTGGATTAATTAGTCAGGAGGATTAATGCTCTCTTTACATATTGAGCTGTTAGAAGCTCACTATGCATAAGAAAAGGCAGAAACTGTACAGAAATAGTGCTGATTTGGAAACTGTTTTTATTTCCTGAACTCCTAAGAGACGAAACTATTTTCTGAGAGTGGAAGAACTGTTATTCTGTGATGGGAAACATGCTCAGGTTATCTGATAAAAGCAGCAATGTAACCGCTGGTATTTCGCACTCTCTGGGACTCCCTGGTCTAGAATGCTGCAGTCTTACGTGACTCTTGATAATTCTGTGTTGTCCACGGCAGAAATAAAGACCATTTATTAAGGGTTTTAGGTGGCAAGGTCTAGATATTGACAGACCATGACACTTGGTCAGAACACAGCATATCATTCACTGTACCCATGTGGACTTAGACTTTATGTCCTCATCTTCATGTTGGCTCTCAAGAAATCACGTGCATGCGTGTGTGCGCGCATGCGCACGCGCGCGCGTGCACACACACACACACACACACACATACACACATGCTATTCTCCATCTATGTATGTATTGGCTATGTTTCTCCATTAGGCTCCCAATTTTGCCCTCGTTAATGGAATAGCTAAGAATATTTTGAAATACTTTTTTTTTGTGTGTATTATCCATGCCATGACTACCTTTATTAGTCCAGGTAGGCAATATTTGATTTAATAAACAATTGGCAATGTTTATTATTTTTTATCCTCCTCCCCCCGCCAATCCTGTAGGGAGAAATTTTTTTTTAATTCTATCATAATTTTAGATTTTACCTTGTGGTTCATTCCTCACCAAAAGTCATTGCCCTCAGTTTTCAAAGTCATAACCATCTCCAGAGGGTCAGCAGCTAGGACCAAATCATATCAGGGTCATTGGTGGCTGCCCTTAACCTCTCTGACTTGCCCATCTGCTGTTCTAATGAGGCCAGGGATCCAAGGACTCTCCAAAGCCTCAGGGTCGGTCCAATGGGAAAAAGAGGGCAATGGGGTGCTTTAAAATTTGATTTTCTTATTTCTTCCTAAGACTCAGCCCAGTCATTTTAGGAAAGACCACTAGCTCAGTGTCTGCCTACCTTCTAGCCCCCTTCCTATGTTGTTATTATAGTGGCTGTACCTGTTATGTTTAGTGCAGCTGGAAAGTAAACAACTGAGAGTTTTCTTGTTTGTCCCTAATATCTAACACAGTTAATATAGTCTTGAATACCTAGGTGTCTAAGAAACGTGTGCTTAAATGAATAGATGAGTTCCTATATATTTCCTGTTTCTCTAACAGGATATTATAATTATCAGAGAAAAAAAATTTATGTGGACTCAAATCAAATGTTTCTTCTCTTCTTGTCATTTCATAAATCCTCATTTTGCCAGAAAAAGAAAAGAGAATCTGAGATTTGTTGCACCTCTGACCTCTAAAGTCCAAGTCCTAGCCCAGTTCTGTGTTCTGCGTTAAGTAGCTCCTGGCTCTGTCATGTTTTATTGCCAAGTACCTAAGTCTTTTATTGTATTTTATCGCCAAGTACCCAAGATTCACATTTACCTCAGCAACTGTCATCTTCACCATGGTTAAACCCTCATGAGCTCTTTACAAGGATGTTTTTGCCGCCTCACTGCCCCCATCTGGAATCCTCACCCCTTCTTTTCCTCTGCTCTTGGGCTCTCACTTGTTCACAATGGCACCCAATGCCTGGCATGAAGTAAGTACTCATGCATAGCTACTGGAGACGTTAAAAAAATAAATGAAGGGAGATGTGAGCTTTCTTCCCCCGCCCCACCCCGGTGACTGGCACGATATGTTCTAGAGCAAGGATTTAATACAATATTTGATGAATCCATATTAAGTGAATCAAAATTTCACTGGTTTTTCAATGGCCACTTCAAGTTTTCTTGACAACTCCAGCCAACCACTGTCTGTCCCTTCTTACCCATTCTGATGTTTACTGAATGTTTTTGTAGATGATCACAATGCTATTGATTTTGTGATATATTGCATATTAGTATTTGCATGTCCGTGTGCCTCACCTCCCCTTGATTGCACACTCCATCCAGTGGCTGATTTTTGTGGGGTTTGGAGCTTAAACAATTTTAGAATCCTCTTTTGTAAATACAAATCAGGTTTAGAAATGAATTTTTTTTAGGATGAGTTATAACAAATTATAACTCTTGAAAAGCTAACAACTACCACACATATTACAAAATAAAAAATAACAAGATTTTTTTATTTGTTAACCTCCTGCCACATTTCTATAATAATTTTCTCCTACAGTTTTGTTTGCACAGTGTTTGATTGCTACTTTATATAACAATGATTTTATAGTATCATTTTCTAGAAAGACTAGAAAGATAGTTCAGTTTTTCTTTAGCAGGATTGATATAAGTTAGTGTTTTTGTTATTTGTAGTTGCACAAGTATCATTGTCTGCTACCTCACACACAGACATATTTATTTCCTGTATTACTGCTGGACTTTGGGTCCTACAAACAAAATGATTCTATTTTGTGAGATTTTCATCAAAAAGAAGGAGAAGGAGAAAACAAAGAAAGCATAGTGCATCTATAATTGTATACACTGCTATCAAGTATTTTCCTCACAGGAGACAATTTTGGTTTTGCCTGGACATTGACAGGAACAAAAGCCTCTGCTTACAATTGCACATGCCTGGAGATGGGAAGAATTTTTCACAGCCTAGCTTTGGTTCCACCCCTTGTAAACCATAGGTCTTCTCTACCAGATGCTTTTGGTTTGGAGCCGCATGACACTTTTATATTGTGAATCAGTCCCTGATCCTGGGTGTTCCTGTCTCCTACTCTTTAAATTATGTCTCATGGCTTCCAGACACAGCAAGTGTCTTGTGTTTCCTCTTGACAAGTGTTTCTCTCTGGGTCTCCTCTTGACAGTTAATCATTGGCAGTATAGTCTTGTTGACAGTTCTTGGATCTGCATCTTAGGAAGTCTAAGAATATAAAATCTGCTTTTAAATTCATTTCCAACTCAGACATAGTCCATATTGACTAATCTTCAAGATAAGATATATTTCCCCACTACAAGCAAGACAGTGGGTAATTAAACATTGGTGCTGACAGCTTTTGTTCCTAGGCTCTGTAGGAGCATTATTATTAGTCTTTTAATTGTTGAGCTGAGTCTGATGTCCTAGCAGGAGAAGTCCAGTTCTACAAATGGAATAAATATAAGTCAAAGATTGTAGAGGGACAAGCATAGAAGATGGAGTGCTACAAAGGACTAAATGGGGACCCTGGGGGTCATGTCACCTTGGTTAAGACCTTAGACTCAAGTCAGACAGACCTAAGTCCTGCCACTTACTGCCTGTGTAGTTTTGGGGAATTCACTTACACTTTCTGAGCCTCAGTTTTTCAATTGTGAAATTAAGAGTAGCACATATATTATGAGGATCAATGTATGTAAAATCACTATGCACAAAAGCATACGGTAACTACTTCAGAAATGTTAGATATCATTTATTTACATGTAATGTTTCTCTCTCTTCTAGGTCTATCTAGATATCTAGATAGCTGATATCTTTGGTCATGTAAACCTTTTCCCAGAATCCAGTTTCTTTAGCTGTTTTTCAAAAACAATATTTTTGACAACAGTCTTCAAAAAGACTGTCCCATGGTGGTGTCACCAGACTTCACCGTGCTCTGCCTTCCTGTCGCCTCCTGCCAGGCTCGTGCCCAGCAAGGCCACCACAGTCGTGGCTTCTCCCTCGTGGATGCCCTGCTACCCCTGCTTGTCTCACCATGGGGGTCAGCTTCAGAGAGGCCTCTGGCTCATCCCCTTAGTCATTCTCCATCATGGCATTCTATTTTACTACTTCTATAGCACTTTTCCTGATATTTTACTTGTTTATCTCATTTTAATCCAATTTGCAATACTAGAATACAGGTTTTGTGAGATCAGAAGTGTCCTGTTTCCTTAGGGTGTGCAGTCTCAATAGGGGTGATATCATCCCTGAGGGGCAAAATTGGTTCTGGACGGCACAGAAAATCACTCACTCTTTTTATGTATAAAGTACAGAATTATATATAGTACCTGAAAGATATACAGTATACACATAGCATTAAAATTTAGGAGGCATCATTAAGATAAAAACATCTAGAAAATGTCTTTTAGGGGAACAATAATGAAAAAAGGAGGAGAACACTGCTTAATGATATAGAACAGTGCTGAGCACACAGTAGGCTCATAAAAAACATTTTTCTGAATGACTGAATCATGCCCTTAAATAGCTGGAGAAACTGAGGTTCAGACAGGTGAAGGAGCTAGCCTCAGGACATTAAGGTGGTAGGTAGCAGAATTGAGTCTCCAACCTATTTCTTGGGTCTTGTGCTGCTTTTTATTGTAAGCCCAGTAAATGCTCAGTATATGCTCGTAAAGTTGGCTTGAGCATGTCAAGCATTCTCATGAGAGGAAGCAAAGCAAACTTACATTTTCGAAGTGACACAACAAATGATCTCAGAAAGTCATTCTATTCCGAAGAGTCCAGCTAGTCTTCTTCTCTGGGAGCATTAATGATTTGTTGTTATACATGGCTCATCTTTGAAATGGGAGTCAGTTCCGTCTCCTGCTCTTGGTAAACTAAGAGTGAAAAGGTGAGCAATATTTTTAGTGTATTAATAATTGTGTCACAGCATCCTGGGCCAAAAGAAGTATCTGATGATTCCATTTATTAAGTAATTAGGTCCAAAATGCTTCATAAGTATTAATGTCTTAACAATTTAGTGCCTGTTGACCATAGCACACCTTCTCAAGCCTCGGAATTGTATCGGGCACCACCACCCTCATTTCCTGTTCCACAGTTCTTTTAAAGTGGTGCTTGCTTTCATTTTTATCATAGCAATTACTGAAAACCCAGCTTTGAAAAGATTGGATCACTGGGAGCAGTATAATGATATAGTGTTAAAACTGTGAACCACCTCAAGCTAGTGGTTTCTTACAGACATTGCTGTGATTTCTGTGAAAATTTAAAACATCCTGAGATACCCTTGTGAGTTCCCTGTGGTACCCAGAGATAGCTCAGCACACAGTTTAGGAACTGTGACAGTAGACCAAGGCAAGATATGATGCTGGCTTGAGGTAGGGTGGTGGCAGGGGAGCTGGAAAGAAGTGGGAAAATCAGAAGATATTTAGAAGTGAAAAATTGGAGGCAAGGAGAGCTAGTCCAAATATGCTGAATGAGCAGGATGAGGAGATGGAAGAAAGAGGTTTGGAACATGAAATTTGAGACATGGATGATTGGAGAACTCTCATGTAGTAGATGGCTTTTGGCATCCCTGGCCATCCTACTTTCACTTTACTAAGTATGGCAACCATCCTCCATTCAGGAGTGGCCGGCCATATTCATTCTGTGTGACTCATCTCTCTGGCAGAAGATGATTGGACATGGGGGATATTTTGTACTTGAGTCTGCTTAATTTCATTCAGATTTTCTCTCCCAAGAATTTGGACTTAAGACAGTATATTTGTTTCCTATAGGTGCTGCAACAAATTACCACTAACTGGGTGGCTTCAAACAACAGAAATGTATTTTTTGAAAGTTCTAGAGCTAGAAGTCTGAAATCAAGGCATAGGCAGAACTCTGGGGGGAATGCTTTTTTGCTTCTTCCAGTTTTTGATGGCGCTTGGTAGTCCCTGGCTTTCTTGGTCATATGTTATTTCTATCTCTGCCTCTGTAGTCCCATCGCCACCTCCCCTTTACTTGTCTGTCTTCTCCTGTTCTGTTTCTTATAACATCAGTGGATTTAGGGTCCACGTGTTAATTCAGGATAATCTCATTTCAAGATCCTTAATTACATCTACAAAGGCCCTTTTTCCAAATAAGGTGACATTCACAGAGTCTGGAAATTAGGATGTAAACATATCTTTTCCAGAGCTACTTTTAAAACTACCCACTAAGAGACTTCGGGATGCATGTACACTGAGAGGATGGATATTGTTCTGCAGGGATGACTGTTGTAAGATTTGGGTAAAGAAGTAGAGAAAGACAAGTCCAAGGTAAAGGAGAAAAATGACATAGATGTAGAAAAGCAGAAACAAAGGGACAGGGACAAAGAGATAGGCAGACAGAGGGTCCAGCAATGTACTGGTTTTATTCAACTTTCCGTTTATTGGTTCCTGTCTCCATGGAAGCCTACTGCCTTCAGATTCTATGATTTAATTGAATTCCTCAACAAATTCTCCCATTTGCCTATGCAAGTTTGAGTGGATTTTTCTAATTTTTAACCAAGAGCCTTCACTAAGGCAAAATAGCAGAAGGATGGGGAAGTGAGTCTCAATTTTGGCAAACCTTCAATCTTCTTAAGGCTGTGGTTTATGCCATCAAAGCATCAACAGAAAATTCTTATGGTGGCTACTCACAAAATGAGAATTTATTATCTTAGGAGGTAAAGAATTAAATTTTTGTCTTATCGTAATTGTAATCTACACACTACTCAGAGTACCTGAGAAAACTGTGTTTCATTTTGAGCAATGATGAAGGAGGGCATTGGCCCAATGGTGTTTGTCCTGTGAAGCATGACTAGGATATAAAGGGACTAGAAATCATGCCACTTGAGAAATTTGAGACTTGGGCAGGTAAGTTTGAAAAGGCCATGATGGATGGTTTCTAAACTGGAAGGACTGTCATGTAAAAGAGAAATTAGACATGTTATTAGGAGTCACATTCTGGGTTAACTCAAGAAGAAGTTTCCAAAAATTTTTAGCTGTTCAAAATTGGAGTGGCATGATGCTTGATCTTAGGATTGAGAAGATGTGGGAAGTAAGCATCCTAAAAATAAAAGACTCTGAGCCCCTGAGGGCCGGGACTGCATCTAATTCATCTGGGTATAGTTAGTACCTAATACAAGGTGTAGTGCTTAGTGGGTTCTCAGTCAAAACTTAATAAATGAAAAAAATGTAGACTAGGAGCTTAAACAGAGGCTGGGTATTGTTGTTTGGGCTGGTAAGTCCAAGATCAAGGTGCTGGCAGATTCAGTGTCTGGAGAGAGACCACTTCCTGGTTCATAGATGCCTTCTACTCACTGTGTCTTCACATGGAGTTTTTTTTGGGGGGGTTTCTTTTGTAAGGGCATTAATTCTATTCATGAGGTCTCCACTCTTGTGACCTAATTACCTTCCAAAGACGCTCCTCCTAATGCCATCACATTGGGGTTTAGTGAATTTTGAATTTTGAATAATGACACAAACAGTCTCTAGCGCTAGGTGGCTATTTGGAGGTGATGTTGAAGAGCTAGAAGGCTGGTGATTATATTAATAAAAGTGGTGATTATATTAATAAAAATGATAACTTCTATTTATTAAGCCTTAGTTTATGTTGTCATCTTATTTAATCTTCAGCAATCCTATGCAGTAGTCATCCCTATTTTACAGACATGGGAACTGCATGAAGAACAGAGAGTTTAAGTAGCAAACTCCACACAAGGAGTAAGTTCAGAACTGGAGTTATCTCATAATAGTAAGAAAAATCATTGCTCATGTGTTAAGCAACTACTGTGTTCTAAGAGTTTTATACACATCGATCTCTAAGGCTCTTTACAATGGTGAGTCCCTGATTTTTTGCTATCTGCCTCCCAAGTTTGTGCCCAGTGTCCTCCTCTGTCTGGGTCCCATGGACCAGTATATTCTGAGGTAAATGGGAGCCCTCAGGGTAACTGGCCTGCTTACAATTCTGATGTCTGAAGAAGGCTCAGTCTTCACAGTCTTCACTGCTCATTGACCCAATTTATTTGCTTATACCTAAGAAAGAACAAGACTGTGGCCTCATCTCTTTTGCCAAGTGCAAGGTTTCTTAGGGGTCAGGCACGTTAAGAATAGAAAAGTCTTCATCCTTCCTATAAACCTTTTTGCTTAAAGGTAAATGTAAGCTAACAATAATAATTCCTAGATCTGATCTACTTCTTAATACCATAATTAGCCTTCAATGGACTATCCATTTCTGGATGCATGACTTTTTGTGTTTGTGCTTGTTTTTCCCTGTGTTTGCTTGCCCACCTGGCTGTCTCGCACTGAGAACAAACTAGCCTTCCATCATGGCACAGCAGCTGCTTATGGGCCCTGAGGGAGTAGCAGCCATGGTCACTGGCTGCAGCTCTCAGTAGCCCCAGCAAGGCCTCTAGGGATGAGGGATTAGACCCTGGTCTGAGGTCTGAGGCCTAGGTGCTATGAGACTTAACATAATCTATTTTTCTCCTTGTAATAAAATGCACTTTAAGTTTTAGGTTCATACATCTTTAATGTTCTGTTTTCTTCAAGAATAACATGTTTTTCTGCCTATATTTATAGCCTGTCTCAAATTTCTTAAGTGACCCTTATGCCAAACAAGCATGACTCGAAGGCTGCAGTCATAAAGCAACTCAATTTTTTTTCTTTTAGTTTCTCTGAAAATATCTCTGTGGGGCAGATTGAGTGAACTCAGTCAGATGTGTAGACTTTTATGGACCCTCTTGGGTGTCAAAACATAGTCTCAATACAGTTGTTAGAATATTCTGTCCAAGGTGTTAATCAAAACTTTTAAAGTTATAGCTTCCCCCTTTTTTAGATTGGGCCTGCTGCAAGCAGGAAGCCTGCAGTTTGAGAATGAAAGCTTACTCACCTTTTTTTTTTTTATTTACTATTGTCTTCTACTTGGATTTATTGTCTGCCTTTATACCTGTACCCTCTGTTGGGCAACTGTTTTTCTTTCCCCTCTGGGATTAAACCATAAGGAGGGAAGAGAGGCAAAGATGGTAAAAGTTCTTCCTTGTCTGATGCTGCTGTGATTAGGCTGACATTTCCTCTTGTGGGGCACTTTCAGGAGTCTTACAGAAAACTTACCCTCATCACTGGGCATCTGTACCTTGCAGTTCTCTTAATGGGGTCAGATGCATCTCTCTTTTGGCTGGTTCTTTGCTTTTCCTTGGGCCCAAGGAAACTAACACCCTTCTCTATGCTGAGGTCTCTTTGTTCCACCAGATTTCCCTCTTAGAAAGGACTCAAAATAACCCTACACATTTCTGTTGATTGGCTCACATCTGCGCCATAGAAAACAGCCATGATTTTTTTTTACCTTGACAAATCCTAGGGGAAGGGGACAGGATATTCCCAACCAAGTAATTTTTCCTTTATTGTCTGCTGACTAGTTCATCCATCTCTTGCCCTTTAGAACTTCTAAGTGGTTTCAGACACAAGCCCACTGTGCCCCCTAAAGGGCAGGAGCCATATTTTAAACTCATCTGCTGGTCCTCTCAAAGTCCCCTTCCTTTGACTGGAGGTTATGAGGTGGGGCTCACAGCTCAGCTCTCTTTGAAGAAATTCTCCCTAATCACCTGACCCTTTTATATACTCAGTGTGTGAAAGACTTAAGAGTTGTCTAACCTGTTTTCTTTGTAAATTCTTGGTCTAGTTCCTCTATTTGAAATTTGCTACCTATTGTGCCTTGGCTTAAAAGTCAGTTTTAACATCCGTAATAAGATATTACTGGTTTATTTGCCTAGCATTCAGTTTCTACTAGACTAGTGCTGTCCAATAGAAACATAATGCAAGCCACATATGTAATTTAATATTTTCTAATAATCAGGTTAAAAAAGAAGTGAAATTATTTTTAATAATAGATCGCATTTAACCCAAAATATATTCAAAATGTTATTATCAATATGAAATCACTTAAGATTATTAATGAGATATTTTACATTCTTATTTTGCACTAAGTCTTTGAAATCCATAGTTTACACTTGCCCCACATTCCAATTCAGACCATCCACATACCAAGCGCTCAGTGGTCACAAGTGTCTGTTGGCTACTGTAGGACAGCATGACAAAGACTATAAGCTCTACAGGAAAGACTGGTGTTCTTATTGGTCATTGCTGTATATAACAGTGCTTGGCATATAGTAGGTATTTGATAATTGTGAAATTAAACTAAAATATGATAGAATGAAAAAATTATCAAAGGAATTGTTCAGTGGCTTCCCACAGCACTTAGAATCTAAATCATTCAATTCTTCACACATTTAGTTTGTCTACATAGTTTGTAATTCACTTATTTCATAAGCATTTAAGCTTCAGTGAGACTGAAGTGTCTTTTTCTTGTCTCTACAATCTACCTCAGTTCTTAGTATTGTGGTATGGAGATTCATACAGTCAGCAAATATGTATTTAGTGTCCATGCTGTGTCAGTTAGTTTAGGTGCTGAGGATACTGTTTTGAAAAACAGACATAGTGTCTGTCTTACAGAGCTCACAGACAATAAAAAATAACAAGGGCTTTGAAGGAAAAAACGGGGGTGACTGGATAGGGTGTGACTGAGAAGGGAGAGGCAAGAAAGTAGAGAGAAATAGTCATTCAAAAAGCTAGGGAAAGGGCAATCTGAGCCCTACAAGCTCTCTCCTTTTCAGCCACACTGGCTTTTCATTCTCTCTAATACCCAAAATACATTTCTTTTAAGTTTGTTTCCTTTGCTTGCTTTGCTTACTTTACTAATCTTCCTTTCTCTTCTGTAGCTGGTGTCTTCTCATGTCTCAGTTCAAATGCCATCTCCTCTACGTGAACTTCCCTGGCCACGCTATCTACAGGGCCGATCACCTTACACACTCTCCATCATATCACTGCATTTTATTATCACAATCTGAAATGATCTTGTTTATTCATTGGTTGTCTCCTATACCATAGGGAAAGCTCTAATAAGTTAAGGACTCTGTCTTAATAATTGCTATCCTCCAGTGGCTGGAAAAGTGCCTCTATGACAAATGTGTGACTCATAATTAGTGATCAATAAATATTGAATGAATGAATGAAAGAGTCAGTTAAATTCTTTGGGAGATGTCTTAAAGCAGGATTTGAATGAGGCCACAGTCTAAATGAAGTCTGGGAAGAACTGCACTATTTTTATCTGTGTTCTCTGAGAAGGAAGATGGGGTTAATGCATATAGAAGTTATTTTCTTGGACTGTCTTAGGCATCCAGCAACCTAGGTTTTGGTTCTGGTTCCCTTGAGAATCTGCAGTTATGGACCATCCTACTGAGTAAATGACAAACTTTTGTTTATAACGTAAGGGGGTTCATGGACTATCTGAAGAAGCCAAAGAACTCCAAGTTAAAAATTCCTGTAGAAATGAGAACCCTCACAGCAACACGGGAATACAAATGAGATTATGCTTGAAGCACCTTTAAAGAAGTTGGACAGGTACCTTTGGGGAGAGACAGTGTCTGAAGAATTTCTGAAAACCAAATTCTCTCCCACTAAGTAGTATTGCCGCCTGGTCGTTGCTATGGACGCTTGCCTTCTCCAATCATAGCACGGCTTGCTAGGATGTGCGGCGCTCCTTGGTTGCTGTGGCAACGGATCGCAACAGCTCCCAGGCCCAGGCAGCTGCAGCGCGGGAAGAGAGCCGGCGGCTTGGAGCCGGGTAGGGATCCCCTTGACTGAGGTGTCTGTGAGTTGGACGCGGAAAATGGGGCATGGAATTGACTTAGGGAAGGAGGTACACCGGGTCAAAGGTCCTCGCAATGATTATGGGCCACAGTGTGAGAGGCTTGGGGGACTGGTCTGGGCATCCCCTCTTCACTTTTCCGAGTGTCATCCCAGGGGCTCCTCAACCAAAATAGCGGAACCTGCGATTCCTGTTCAGACAGGGAGCGTAGCCCAGCGTTGGCCTGAGGGATAGAAGACTCGGTGTTCGCCTTGCTTCTAACTTCTAATTAGCCGTGGGACTTTGGACAAATCCTTTTCGATATCTTCTCATCCTTCTCAAGATGACTGTGGGGATCAAATAAATGCAAGAGCAGTACACCTTCTGATGTACTTCACCTGTACGGTCTCATTTCATAGCCGTAAGGGTGCTGTGAAGTGACTGTAATGATTAACCTTCCTTTACCATTAAGCAGTCTGGGCTTGAAAAGTGCTTCCTGATCAGGGCTAGTGAGTGGCCGTTGCTATGACTGTAAGCTACCACCTAGCTGGTTATCCGATGCCCTGTTCGCCTTGCCTCTGGGTCTTGTCCTTTTCACTTCAGAATACGTCGACAGGTGTATTTCATTATACGATTCTTTCTCACTCTCCTTTTCTTTACTCCTTAAAGTAATTGAGGTCCTACTTCATGTCTAGTACTAACCGAAGTGCTTTGCAGAAAAAAAAAATTATTAAGACAGGGTCTGTGACCTTTGTAAGCTTATATACAGTCGAGTCACGTTTTACTGTATTGGGTTCAGAAGTCGATGCTAAGTCAAAGTTGAATGCAGTTAAAAATATCCCTGGAAATTTTCTTATATCACCTGGCAACTTCCCAATTTAGAAATCGAACCATTGAAAAGATTTAATTCTGGGAATGTTTAAATACATTTCATAAAATTGTGATTTATAGACTTTTCCTATTTGTCACCATAAATTAGTAGAAGGAAAAATTTATTATTTTCATTATATCTTTGTCCTTCTAAATTTTGCTGAGGTGCTCATTTCATACTTCTGCCTTGAGAATGTTGAGGAGGCTGTCACCATTTAAGTGGCTGCCTGGACATCACTCTGCTTGGCAGCTGGTAAATCCTTAGAACTTCTGTGGTCTCCCCAGTCTTCGCCTGGGTGAAAATGACACTAGCATTTTCAGGACTACAGTCTCACATCATTCTAGCCCACTGATTGGAATGACAAAAGCAATCACCCAACTGTTTCTGTCTTTTGGTTTAGCCAAATATGAATGTAGTTGAAATTCCATCATCCCAATTGGTATAACTCTTTGGCGGTTCTTATTGTAGAGATTGTACTTGTCCTGCATAGATATCAACACTTGGTATTATCAGTCTTTTAAAACTTTGTCTGTCTGATGGGAAAGTAATGGTTATCACTTTGTTATAATTTATGTTTGCCAGATTACTAGCGAAATTGAGCCATTTATGATTATTGGCTATCAATAATTGATTTTCTATGGATTGCCTGTCTTTTCCTTTGCCCAATTTAAATTCAACTGTCCTTTTTGTATTGATTTGTAGGAGTACTGTATATACCCTGGATATGTACAGTACTGCACTTAACCTTTGGTAATTTCACGCTATATTAATATATATTTTAAATCAATATTTTCTCCCAGTATGCTCTTAGCTATTTTTTAATGTCAGGTTTATTATGTATAATTTACACACTATAAAATTTACTCATTTCAGGCGTATAGTTCTGTGAGTCTTGTAACCACATAAATGTATAGAATGATTCCATTTGGTCAAAAAGTTCCCCTGAACCCAATTGGATTCAGTCTTCTTTCCCGTCCTCTGGCCCCTGGCAACCAGTGATCTGATTTCTGTTTTTGTGTTTTCCAGAATACCATATAAAAGGAATCATGAAATACATAGCACATTTTGTCTGGTTTGTTTTATTTAACACATTGCTTTTGAGATTTATTCCTGTTGTTGCATGTAACAGTATTTCATCCCTTATTATTGCTGAGTACTATTCAATTGAGTGGACGTACCACTAGTTGATGGACTTTTGGGTTGCTTCCAGTATTTGGTGATTATGAATAAATAAGTGCTATAAACATTCACATACAGGTCTTTGTGTCAGCATTATTTTTGTTTTGTTTTGTTTTGTTTTGTTTTGTTTTTGTATAAATACCTAGGAATGAGATTGCTAGGATCTATGGTAAGTATATTTTTACTTTTGTAAGAAACTGCTGAACTGTTTTCTGAAGTGACTGTACCATTTTGCATTTCCACCAGTGTAGAATGAGAGTTTCACTTGTTCTACAGTGTGTGATGGTTTTGTTAATTTTAGTTATTCTTGTAGATGTGTAGAGGTAGCTCATTCTGTTTTTAATTTGCATTGCCGTGCTGACTAATGATATTGAACAACATGTGTTATCTCTTCTTTGATGAAGCATGTGTTCTTATCTTTTGCTCATGTCCTTTTCAGTTGTCTATTTATTGAGCTGTCTTTTAGAGTCAAAGTTTTTAAATTTTGATGAAATCCAATTCCTCATTTTTTTCTTTCATGGATTGTGCTATCTAAAACTCTTTGCTTAGCCCAAGGTAACACAGGTTTTCTTCTTTGTTTTCTTCTCAAAGCTTTATAAATTTAGATTTTACATTCATTTCATATTTTATATATGAGCAAATTTACAATTTTGGGGGAAGGCATGCTAATACTTCTGCCTTGTGTGTGAAAATGATTCATGCAATCACACAGTAGAAGGGAAGTGATTGTCCATTATTAATTAGTGGTATAGTTTCACAGGCTTCTGAACAGTTTTGAGAATGTTCCTCCAAGTTAGCAACAGAAACAGTTAGAACATGAAAATTCTCGTTAAGTTTGAAGGAAACCCACATAGCCTGTGAGTACTGAAACCGTGTTTTAACTGGTGCACTTTGGGATCTGTGTAGAGATTCTTGACCTTGGGTGTGTGGATCTTTAGATTTTATGTTCATCTTCTGGGGGACAGTGTTCATAGCTTTTATTTGATTCTTAGTGAGATTTGGACCCCATAGGTTAAAGCTCACTGATTTAGGATGAGCACAGTTTAGAACGCAGGGATGGCAGTATGCTCGATCCGGATCCTTAGACTTAAAGAAGTAGCCATGTCCTGAGGGTAGCCTCTTCCTCTCCAATGATCTCTTCCAAGATCTGTTTCCTCATTAACACTGCAGAGGCACTTAGCGTTTGGCTGCTCTTCATGTAAAATGTCTTGCAAGGATGAGGGTTTGAAATAAGGCAAAAACAATTGTAGGAAGGTGGCCAGAAGGATTGTAGTTGGCCAGAGAAGGATAAGTGAGGAATTGACATACAAAATGTCTCTATCGCAATTTAATTTGAAAAACTGTGCAGTCTTTTCATTTCTCTGAGGATTTAAAGTTCTGTAGTTCTCTAATTTTTTAAGGGTCATATTTATCCTTTGTGGTGGCAGGGAAGAAGAATAAGCTTTTAAAAAATGTTCTGTGCTAAATTGAAAGGTTTGTCAGAGTATATGATATTGTTAAAGTGATGTTCTTCATCTTAAAATGAATACCAAAAAAATCAACTTGGTTTACTGCAAAGAAAAATTAGTGTGAAATGACTAAGAAAGAAATCGTTTGTAATTTCACTGACAATTCACAGTTCTCTTTCATTTTATTTTTAAATGGTATCTCCTTGCTTTAATAGGCTATCTAAACTGTACCGAATGTAAGTTGCTCTAATACATTATGATCTGACAGTGTTTATGTATGTTTTTATTTTTTTAAACTACTATTGTAAGCTCAAGTTAGACAACTTGGCCTAATTCTATGTCTGTACAGCTATGTTGTTGATGCTTGTTTTTATTACAAATAATTCACCCAAGTTTTCAGCAATTGCTTTGAAAAGTCCCTAATTAAAATAAATTTCAAGGTTAAGCTATTTTTATTCATGCCTGAAAACAATTACCAATACTTGTAGCTTTAAAAAATAATAACAGTGTGGTAATCATATTTCAAAACCAGAAAGGCAGAAATTTGTGTTTTTGAGAGCCAAAAATTAGTCTTGCAGTACTTTGGGATGTCCTTGGTAATTAATTATAGGCGATATGTATTATATCAAACCTCAAAGATTTTAGCAGGAGGTGGAAAAAAAGGAGCCTTATGTATTTCATTTCTGATATAATCCCTGTCACTCTCAGAGGGAATTAAAGTTTAATAAAAAAGAATAACAGGGATGTAATCTAAAAATACTAATTAATGACTTTAGCTCCATCAGAGTGAAATTCTGTAATAAATGTGAGGCCGTCAGTTGCTAAATCATGAAATATTGCAGAGAGGGAATAGGCAACACATTCTTCCACAATATTGCTCATTGTGTTAAAACTGTTAGTGGTAGGGAAGTTTTGTACTTGTTAATCATTTGTGTTTTATATCGCTATTTGTAATTACAATTGAACAGATGGTTCCTAAAAAGATAGTGTGTTCTTTGCAATTAAAATCATGGCAAGCAGTTTTCCTCTTCCCCAACATACAATTAAACTGAATAGAATCATACGCCCTACGGGTTCTTCAGAGGAAAGGTTCTGCGCAGATTCAAGTAGATTAGTATTCTGTTCCCCATCTCTGTCATTTTGACCTCTGCAAACTGAGAGCTTTGCAGCTGGCAGAAGACTTCTCAACCTGGATTTTTGGAAGTAGTTACCCCTTCTCTGCCTTCTCCCCAAGTCTTATTCTTGCTATACAGGGATTAACGGAATACTTTTTAAAATGTGATCTTTGGGACCGTTTCTAACAGCCATTTAATGTGTTGTATCTAATATGGCTTTCTAAATTCTGGGAGCTCAACTAGCCCTTGAAATTCCTCAAGGCACCAATAAATTAGGTTTTTTTTGTTGTTGTTTGTTTTTCGTTTTTTATTCTTAAGACAACTGATGTTGACATGCTTGCTTGTGAAAAAAATTATTTCAGAATTATTATGTAAAAAATACAGAATTTACTTTGGGTTCTAGGGAAGCCAAAGTTTTACCTTATTTATAAATATTGTTATAGCAAATTAACTTTAGGACATTTTTAACAAGGATTCAGCATCCCATGAGCTATTTTACCCATTGAAATATGTGGCTTTGCGGCCAGTGGTGCCTCCCTTGAACCAGACCTCAGCAGAGTTAATGGGGCCCCCTCAAAGCAGTGGAGTTGGAGCCTGTGGTGGTCTGTCCACAGCTGAAACCTTGGATATAAGTGTTTTGTTTGTATGGGAATGAATAGGCCCAAGTACACTTTCAATGATTTTTAGGTACAGGGTTTTGTGCCCACAAGTAAGCAGTTATTTGCTGGTGTAATTAACCATCTGCACCTTATTATGAGGGTGCAGCTGGCTAATTATGCTTAGTGCCATAGGGCAGGTTAAACTCATCTGCATAAGAAGTGGATTTACAGCAAAGGACACTGACCTTTACAAATGAGTTCCTAAATTTAACCAGTTTAGTGTGAGGTCACTACTCAGAATTTTTGTTTTGTTCAGAAGTAAAATTTATATATGGATAATGGTATTTCTATTTGTAAAGTAATTAATATGGTATTATGAGTCAGGGCCAAATGAGATCCCTGCTGTGTTCAAATTATTTGGGTTCCACCTTTTGGGAAAGTGGCATAGCAATATGGATGTACATATATTCATGAACTTGTATGAATGACAACTTAGAGCATCACTGAGAGCTGAAATGGGGTAAATTTGTATATTAATCATTTTCAGCAATAGTTAACACATTTTTCTTATGACTTACTGGATGGCTTGTTAGAGAGAATAATAGAATTCTGGAGAGCAGAACCTTCAATTTCAGTGTGGGTTAAATTCACAGTCAGTGCCAAGTGTGAAAGAGGTCTACTAGGGTGAATCTTCCCATATTTGTCTAAAATTGTCTTTCATTTGCCCTTACTCTTGAAAGATATTTTTGCTGGTTATAGAATTAAAAAATGGCAGTTTTTTTCCCCCAGCACATTTGAATGCATCATTCTACCTCTACTGGCTTCCATTATATTAAGAAATTATCTCTTAATTTCACCATGGCAACTTTTAAGATAACCTGTCTTTTATTGGCTCTTTTAATAATTTTTCTCTTTGTTTCTGGTTTTCTTCACCTTGTCTAGGATGAGTCTAGAAATGGAATTTTCCCCTTATCTATCTAGCTTGAGATTTGTTGGGCTTGAATCTGTATGTGGTCTTTTTCAACATTTCATAAAATTCTCAACTACTATTTTTTAGAAATTGCCTCTGACTCATCTCTCTTCTCTTACTCAAGGCTCCAGTGATGTCAGATCTCTGTTCTCCATGTCTCTTAACATCACTTGCTGTGTTTTCTAAAAATGTAACAATTATCACTTTAGAGTTCTAGATTTCAAGTGACAGAAACTTACTTCAAACTTCAATACAGCTTAATCAAAATAAGGAATTTAGTAGTCCATTTAGTTAGGACACTAGGATGGCTCATAGGGTCAAAAGATGAGCCATGGACACCAGGGCCTCAAAGTTTAGAACTGCTTTCAATACCATTTGAATTCACTTATATTAATCTTTCTTCCCTCCTGTCATCTATCCATCCTGCTCACATTCCTGCTTTTATCTCCTTTGTTCTGCAGAAATCCTCCTCTGTGTGATCAGGAAGATAGCTGCCAATAGCTTTAAATTCATTTTTAGCCTAGCAAGTTGGAAGAAAAACTTCTCTTTCCTAAAGCCCAGCTGTCATTCAAGGAAAGAATTCTGATTGTATTACTAGGGTCATAGGCTCCCACCCAAGACCAATCACAGTGTAGGAGAATAGGATACTATGATTGGCCAGATCTGCCAACCCCTTGACAGGGCAGTGGGTTCTTACAGGAAGAAGGAGAATGGGGGAAGGAAATTATACTGGACAGACAAAAGAAGTCCTTTACAAGAGTAGATTGTTAAAAAGGTTAAAAGCTGTTAAAGGGTATTTATAATTGAGTATACATTCTTGAATTCAAGTAAGATAAATAGATTTAAGAAAACCAAACCATTTACTAAACTCATTATAGACATATGAGAAGATATTTTCTCACATTAGAAAATTTCATAGAAGAATTGATACAGCATCCTGGAGGCAATTTCAATTGAATTAGGTATTATTGTGTTATGAAGATATTAATATACCCTAGATTTTTCTTTGCTTAGATTTTTTTCACAAAGTAGTCACTAAGAAATAGACTGCAGCTTAATTTTTTTTTTTATATTTTAATTTTTGCTGAACTAGCAGGAGGGGGGGCCACTAGATCTTTTGTTGATATTAAAATATGAATAAGCCCTCATTGATTTGATGGTTGGATCCAAGATAAGGAATTTTAGTTATCAATGAATGATAATTTCAATCTTTTCTTTATTGCAGCAAATTCATAAATAAATACTAATAAATATTTATTTATAAAAGTATATAAGTATTTATTTATGAATTTGTTGTGAACAATATGAATTGCCTAAGATTTATATGAAGCTTTAAAAATAGATTACTTTGAGTAATATGTGTGTGCGTGAATTGAAACAAATTCTCCAAATGAACATTCATCATGTATAATAGCTATAGAAGCCAGAGGCATTCATTCTTACTGTGTGTTTCTGCAAGCTTATCAGTCTTTGGACTCTGGTGGTGGCAGAATCAATGGCATATAAATTAGAAGTTATGATATTTTAGTGATGCAGACACGGATTTAAATAGCTTGTCTGCCATGTTTAAATGAGCGTATTTGATAAAATGAACCAGACTATCAACAACTGCTGATCTCTCCCTGGCTGGGAGGGGCAGAAGTGCCTCCTTCCGTTATGGCCCTCACTGGTACCACAGGGTAGAATGTTGGTCCTGTTACTGCTGAGCTGTGGTCAACATCCTGACTTTCTGCTAAACCTCCTCTGACACCACCTCAGTGGGGAGTGGAGGGTCTTCTCATTACCAATGAGTGGAGTGGAAGTTCAGGCTCCCTACATGGTCTCCACTAACACCATGGTGTAGTGGATGGGGTGGACGGAAGATTCTCATTACTATCTAGCAGGAATGAAAGTCTCTGCTTTTCATTTGCCTTCTCTAACACTATATTGGCAGGGGATGGGAACACCTTGTTAAAACCTGGTGAGGGTGGAAGTCTAGGTTCCCACTTTACTTTTGTTGGTGGTGCTTGTTTGAATCCATTTAATCTCACATATGGCAAGTGCACAATGATTTTGTCTAAAAGTTTCTGTTTTGCTGGGCTACCCCTTTCCTGGTTCTTTGACTATAGAGAACATGCTTTTCTTGGGGCTCCTTTTTGTCTGTTCCAGTTGGCCTTTCCAGATAGTTGGCTTCTCCAGTGCCTAGTCTGGGGTATATGAGGCAAAGGAAAACTGAGTGTCCCTTGGGTTCTGAGGTTTCTAGCTGGTCTGAATTCTTCTCTCTACATTTCATTGTTCTTTTGTTTATTATATATATATAACATTCAATATTTTATCTTTATATTTTATATATGTATAAAATTATACATATAATTTATGTATAATATAAACATATAAAATATATATAAAATATGTATAATATAAATATATCAATAATATAAATATATATTACATATAGAATATATTATAATACAACATAACTCATGTTATAAATTATGTAATATGTAATATATATTAGATTATAATATTATATTAATGTTTATTATATAGATAATGTCTAGGGTTTTTAGCTATATTTTATAGTAAGAAAAAGTATATTTACTCTATTATCAGTAATGGAAGTCCCTTGCCAGTTTTAAAAATTGATTTAGTGTATTAATATTTTTAATTATGAAAATTTAAAATAATGCACAAAACTGAAGAGAATAGTATAGTCCAACTTGAACAGTTACCAACATTCTCCCATTTATGTTTCATCTAAACTTCTTCCTCACATATGTACACACTCACACACACATTCACCCCCACACACACACATTTTTTCCTGGAGTATCTTAAAGTAAATCTCAGGTGTAATTTCTCTTTACCTGTAAATGCTAAGTGTCTCTAATAGATTAGAACTTTCTTTTAAAAAATTATACCCACAGTATCATTCTACAAAAAGAACCCAATAATTATTTTATATTATTTATTATTCATTTAATTGAATCATGATTCAAGTAAGGTTCACCCTTGCACTTGGTTGACATAAGACTCTTAATTCAGAATTGTACTCTCTCTCTCTCATGCGCGCTTGAACTTCCTTGGTCTCTCTCTCTCTTTCTCTCCCTCTCATGCTATTTATTAGTTGAATAAACTACGTCATTTTTCTATAACATTTTCCATCCTCTGGATTTGCCTTAATTATATTCTTACAGAATGTGTGTGTTCCTCTGTTCCCTATATCTCCTGCAGCCTGGCTGATAGGTCGAGAGGCCTTATTAGATTTATTTATATTTTTGTTAATAGTTCTACATAGATGGCGCTGTGTAGTGCATACATCATGTCAGGAAGCACTTAATATGTCTGGTTTTCATCCTTTCAGTGTTAAGTTTGATGTGGAGGGCTCAGGTGTCCATAGCCTGATTGAGCCATTCTAAAGTCCTTCAGCAATGTCTTTTCTAATGGTTTTAGCATTTTTGATCCTTCGTTTTATTAGGGGCTATAAAATGGTGATTATTTTTCTGTCATCTTCTGCATTTATTACCTGTAATTCTATGAAGGATAGTTTTCTTTCATCAACAATTTAGTTAACTTGCAATGCAATTTGCACACAAAAAAGTGCAGGATTAATGGTCAATTATTCCTTTTTATTCAAGAATAATTAGTTTGATATCCAAGCAACTTCCAAAGATGATTAATGATTTTTGTAGTACCATTTGAACCCAGATTTTTGGAGAAAATCCATTACAGACTTTTTTTTTTTAATGTTCAAATTGTTTAATCTTTGCTGAGTGGGAACTCCTTCAAGTTATTCTGGGTCCTTTAGACACAACCTCAGTAGCCTTTGATAGTATCCTTGTTTTATAGTATAATACAGTGTTCCAAGTTCATCTTATATATTTTGTGTCCCAGATCTCAAATTGCCCATTTCTCCAAGGAGCTGTGGTTCTTTTCAGTGGGACATGGTATTTTGAGACCACAATAAGTTCCTGGACTGTCATTGTTTATTGTGATTTTATTGTTTCTGGGTTCTTTCATTAGACAGGTTATTAAAAGGAGAAAATAATTATTAGCTCACACATATTTTCAATTTAAATTTAAGATTATAGTATTTCTTAATTTAAGTACTTATTTGGTATTATACTTTTGTAAATGCTGACATACTTGGTTCCTAACAATACTGATATAAGGACTTATTTAAAAAATATTTCTAATGTTATGACTAATAATAAGGCTATTATCTATTGACAATAAATAGTCAATATATTTTAAGGTCAGTTGGAATAATTGTTTTCTCTTCGAGATTATGACTCCAGCTTGATAATTGAAGCAGAGCTTTGCTGTATATAAAACCCTTGGCTCATACTTTTTAAAGTTATTGGAAAATGTTGCTCCTCAGTTTTCCCATTTCATAGGTTGTTTTTTCAAAGCCCAGAGACATCTCTTTCTCTTGCCCTTGTAAATTATTTTACTTTTTTTGCCTGGAAGCTGTGAGGAGTTTTAAAAATTCTTTGAAGTCTAACAGTTTTGCTAAGATATGACCCAGAGTTGATCAATTTTCCTGGGTACCCACTGGTCCCTTTGAATATGTTTCTTTTTATTTCTGAAAATTTTTCTTGGACTTTAGTTTTACATATTAGTTCCATTTTAGTACTTTATTTTTCTTCTTCATAGGCTCCAGTTGTATGTTGTATCTCCTTTGCCTTCTATTTCAATCATTTGTTCTCTGATCTTTTTTCCCTTTAAAAAATTTCATATTCATTTCCTTGGGTGTTTTACTGCTTCAGTGTACCTTTTATGTTTTTATTCAGATATATCTTCCTTTATGTACCCTTTTTACCTCCATTTTGGTCTGGTCATGCCTTACTGTCTTGTGAACTTGTTCGTGATTTCCAGGTTTTTAATTTGGCATTGTATCAAGCATTTTTAGTTTGTTTTGTTTTGTTTTGTTTTGTTTTGAATAACCTAGCCTGCTATTACTGAAAATAGAAATTCCTTACTAAGTTATAAATGGCCCCCCAAAAGTTACAAGTGTCTTGAAGTATGAAGAAGGATATGCAAAGGAGAGATGTCATATTTATTTTATTTGGGCTATTGAGTGGCTGTTTAATGCCTTATTTATGATGATAAACTAAAAACCTTTTTCAGAAACTTCCTGTTCCTCATCTAATCTCATGCTGCCTGTTATGAGTCTCTGCCCAGCTGTGAAGGCCTAAAGCCTTACGGTTTTTCTCTGTTTGAAGGATGTCATGAGAGACAATTGTCAAACAAGCAGATAAAATGGCAAATTATGAAGTATATTTATTGAGCAGTGTTTGTTTATCTGGGGAAGATAAAAGTACCAAAATGTAAGAATTGTTTGTATGACCATATCATCCCTGAGCTTTGTCCCCAATCACTTGGTTTATCTAAAAGGGATCTTAAACTTTGGGATGAGGCTAAATCTAGACTAGTTACGTAGAACAGATGCCTTTGGTTAAGGCATTTGTTCTAAGCATTTGATATATTTTTGAAGACCAGTAAACCTTCCTGTATTTGAAAAGCTTGAAATAATTGTGACCTGTGTTTAGGGGCTAAATGTATTTGTTCTAAAACTTTTTTTCACTCTTAGGTGAACAACGGATATAACTGAAAATGACAAGTAGGAGACTTGAGGAGTCCATGGGGGCTGTTCAGATGGGGTTAGTCAGAATGCTTAAAGGATTCCAAAGCAAGGTTTTGCCACCTCTGAGTCCAAAGGTGGTTACAGAAGAAGAAGTAAACCGAATGGTAATGTATCAGAGAATTTCAATGTAAAATATTTAATGCAGTCTTCTCAAGAGAATGACAGTTGCTATTTGGTATTCTCAGAATACCAAACAGAATAACTGACTGATAATATAAATTTAGTTAACATGGTAGCTTGTTGCAGAACTATAGGCACCTCTCAAAGCCTGAGAATTTTTTGAAATTACACACATCGAAGTAGAGGCTTGAGTTGTTTAAGTTAATCAGCTGTGGAAGCAAATTATTAAAGTTTTTGAAATATTTGTGTGAATCCTGTGACTGTCATTTGTGTAGTTTAAATAAAATCAAACATCAGAATTTTGTAAGCTTTAACCTAAATAATCTCTTACTTATTGATTGGCAAGAGTGATTTTTGTTTGTATATTTGTAGAACATAAAATATGAAATAATGACTATATTGTATATAGGAAAAATACATAATTTAAAAAATATTTATATTTTAATGAATTATAATGATTTGATGAGAATTGAACTATAAACTGTATGCTATAGAAAATATCAATGAAAATTTATCGTAGATATAGTATTCATTGCAATCTCAAGTTACAATCCAATTAGGAAAATAAAACTCTATTATTCCCTTGTGGTGGTTCTTGTTTCATATTTAAGGTAACTCTTGTTGCTTTTAACACTTTATTTTTATTTAAATCATAACACAGCTGATAACCTCTTAACATTTTAACATTTTAATCTGGGTCCCAATTAAAAAAAGAAAACCTGAAAAAACAAGTTAGAATCCATTTACATGGATTCAATCACAGAAAATAATTTTGTAGCCCAGGACAAAGCAAATCAGCTAAATTATATACCTCTGATTGTTTTTAAAAGCCTTGGCACACCCTGAAGCTTTATGTTGCTGCCAATGATCATAATTTCATTGTACCTAAAGTAGGCCCAGATGATGGAAATGTTCTGCATCTTGACTGTATCAATGTCAGTATCCTGGTTTTGATACTGTAGTTTTGCAAGACACTGTTTTTGGGGAAAGTATTATGTAAACCTACGATTATCTCAACATTACAAGTCTAATTAACAAACCGTTTCCTCTTAGTAAATAATTAGATAGATAGATAGATAGATAGATAGATAGACAGACAGACAGACAGACAGACAGATAGACAGATAGATAAAGTAGACCCTGGAATAAATTGAATATTTTAGAATAGTAATAACTAAATAATAGTGACTGGTCTGGGTAACTAAGCCCCTGTTGTGTTATTTAAATGATAGATGATAGATTATATTTTTTTTCTCATAACTTGAGAAAATGTTAAAGCATTTTGTGTTCTTATCTGGGTATGTGAATATGAATGAATAGCTGACTATCTGATGATTGGCTTAGTGGTTTCTAAAAAATTCAGACTCATTTCTAGGCAACATAATCACACTTCCCAGATCCTTTACATTTTATAAAATTACTCTTCATCCCGATAAAATAAACACCCCAAAGCTTTGCTTGCATGTTGTAACTTTCAGTTGAGAAACAAAAGTATTTCAAACTCCTTAGCTCTGAAGCCTGAAAGTGATTTTAGAAACAGAGTTTTATGCTCAGGTGCCTGTTCTAAGCATAGATGGTAAGCTCTTTTGGACATGTTCCTGTGCAATTTCTTGACTGCCCCTGCCCGCAGGTTCCTTTGTGTGATTCTTTCAAAATCATAAGGAGATAGCAATGACATGTCATTTCAAATTACTGTGCAAAGAGCTCGAAAGTGCATGAGTACTTCTCTTGTATTATTTAGTTATTTTGAATATTTTATAAGGGAACTTAGTGGCATTCCAGAGTTATCCTGAAAGCTACAAACACTAATTATTAATTACTGGAGTCTGAAATACTTCTGTTTCTCAACTGAAGTTACAACATGCAAGCAAAGCTTTTGGGCACTTATGAAAACACTTTTTCAGTATAACCATTTATGAATCTTTGGCTTCTGTTTGAAATCGTAGCTAACACCGTCAGAGTTCCTGAAGGAAATGTCCCTCACCACAGAGCAGAGACTGGCTAATACACGCTTGATGTGCCGACCACAGATCATTGAACTTCTAGATATGGGGGAAACGACACATCAAAAGGTAGCTGCTTTCTGTTATACTCACATGTAAAGTAGGCCCTGCGATAATGTGAACATTCTAGAGCAACAGTAATGGTCATTACTTATTGGCTAGCTAATCTCTTATTTGTATTATACATTCTTTTTTTTAACCTCTGTTGATCTTGATATCTGTGGTTTGATATAGAATTACAATTAATAAGGATACATAACTTTTGACTAGTCACATTTTTTTCTTAGCTATTTCTGGACACTACTGTTTACAGATTAGGGGTGATTCCAAGAATTATATTAGCCAAACCTCATTAAGTTATCTTCTTAGCATAAGATATCCCTCCTTACCTGAGCTGTCATCACTAGATAGGAAGAAGGTGGAATTGTTTAGTAAAGTAGGCATTTGTTTTGTATTCTGGCTTCTTTCCAATAACAAATGTTTCTATATTCTAATGTAAACATATGTTCTAGGCTTTAGGAAAATGTGATTATAAAATAAGTTATTTCCTACTTTTTAATTAACTTTTTGAATTATATGTTTTACTTTTTATGTAGAAACTATGGTATGCACCTATATCAGTTGATGGATGGAGATTAGCCTCCTCTGAAAGCATTCCTCCACTATTCCCAGAGTTTTTCAGAGTTATTTCCCATATGATGAATGTGTCCCTGAGGCCCTTTTGCTCTCATTGCAGCACCATGGCTTCCCCTGTCTAGGATCTGCATAAAAATTTGCTCTTCCTCTGAGCATTGCTAGCTTTGGTTATTGTTTATTCTCTTCCCCATAACCACTCTCTAACTCTAAAGTCAGGGGACATGGCTTTTCTAGCATAATTAAGGGCTCTTTGCTCCTTTCCCATGGCATAACTAAGACGAGACTGTGTTTTTTTCTGTGTGTAATGCGTGTGTGTGTGTTTTACTGTATTTTGAATCCTGCTATGAAGTATGAAGAAATTAATGCACTTCACTACATCTCATCTTCTCCTTTCTTCTCTCAATTCAATTGGTTATTTTTATTTTGTTTACAGGAGTTTTGTTTTGTTTTGTTTTTGGTCTCTTAATTAGGTACCAGTCATTCTCTACTGACTTCTTCAAGAAGAGCTTATGGAAACTATATTTCTTTCATTTTATATGTTTGACAGTGTTTGCTTGATGCCTTTGTACTAAACCACAGATTTGTTAAGTATAAAATTCTTGGGTCACACATCTTTCTCATAAGAGTTTTGCAGGAATTTTTCTCACTACTTCCTGGCTTTAAGTAATGGTATGTAAAAGTATGAAGGCAGCTAGATTTTCCCCACTATAGATAACATTAATCTTGTAGTTTGTATGCTGCAGCCTGTAACCTAAACTATGGATCATACACTCAACTCATATATTCAGTTAATTTCTGGCTAATTTCACTCAATATTTTTTCGAGATTTATTTATGTTGTGTTTAACAGTAGTTTAGTCATTTTTATTGCTGTATAGTATTCCATTATATGACTATACCACATTTTTCTATTTTACTGTTATAAACACTGTTTTTTTTTCCACATTTTGGTATTATTAATGATGCTGTTATAAGCATTCTTGTACAGATCTTTTAGTGAACATGTACACATTTCTGTTGGGCATATACATAAGAGTAAAATATTTAGGTTATAAGTCATGCATATGTTTTGCTTTGTAGATAATTACCACTTTTCTAAAATGATTATACCAGTTTACACTCCCACTAGCTGTGTGTGAGAATTCCAGTTGCACTACATCCATACTAATACTTAATATTGTCAGTTTCTTCAAATCGTTTTAATGGGTATATAGTACTATTGCACTGTGGTTTAATTTACAATTTCTAGATTTGAGCACCTTTTCATATTTTATTAGCCTTTTGAATATAATCTCTTGTAAATTATATGTTTATGACTTTTGTCCATCTTTTATCGATTTTGTAAAAAGCTCTTCATATATTCTGAAGACTAGTCCATTATCAATTAAATGCATTGCAAATAACCTTCTCCCATTCTTTAACTTTCTTTTTTTATTCTCTATTGGGTATCTTTTGATGAACATAAGTTTTAAATTTCAATATTACTTAATTTACCAGTATTTTCATTTGTTTTGTATTTTCTGTGCCTCATTAAAGAAAATTGTCTTTTTTAACATCATGAAGATATTCCTTTCAGTTTTCTTCTGAAAACTTTGTTTACTTTCATAAAGAGAGCTTTGATACACTAAGAATGGTACATGATAGGAGTTAAATTAATTTTTTTTCATATGGAATATCCAGTTAACCCAGCACCATCTACTGAAGGGAACATATCCCTTCCTCAGTGTTTTTAGTGTTACCTTTGTCATACATCAAGCATCCATATATTAAAGGATTTGTTTCTAGAGCTGTCAAATCGGCTAACATTTGTATTTATGATAAATTTTGTGCTAATATCTCACTATTTAAATTATTATGATAAGTGACAGTATGCAATATGTAATAATATGGGGGCATTTGAGATCTTGCTCCCTAGCATATGTCGTCAGTTGGCTCCAATAAACTCTTATAAAATTAAAAAAATATATAAAATTATGGTAAGTCCTGCTACCTGATAGAACAAGTCCTCCTATCTTGTTCTTCAAGTGGATCTTGTCTATTCTTGGTCCTTTACTTTTCAATATAAATTTTATAATCAGCTTTTAAATTTCAAAAAAAAATTATGCTGAGATTTTTAAATGGGATTTCATGAATTTTGTATCAATTTGGGGAGTATTTGACATCTTTAAAATATTGAGCCTTTTAATTCATAAACATGGTATATTCCTATATTTATGTAGGTTTTTAAAAATTCCTCTCAGTAATAAATATTTTAAAGTTTTATTAAAGTTATTGGGGTGACATTGGTTGATAAAATTATATAGGTTTCAAGTATACAATTCTGTAATACATCATCTATATATTGCATTGTATGTTCAGTAATATTTTGTAGTTTTTCTGGATAAAGGTCCTGCTCATCTTTCATTGGACTTATTCCTATGTATTTTATGTTTTGGGATGTTATTTTAAATGCCATTGTTTATCAATTTTATTTCCTAAATGTTCATAGCTAGTACATAGAAATATAATTGATTTTTATATGTCGATCTTGTACTCAGTGACCTGATAGATCACTTATTAATTTTAATAGTTTATCTCGTGGGTTATTTTGAATTTTCTAAATAAACGGTCTTTTCTTCTGGAGAAAAGACAGTTTTGTTCTTGATCAATTTTATATGTGAAAACAACTTTGAATTTCTGAGATAAAATCAACTTGGTCATGATCTATTACCCTTCTTAAATATTATGGATTTCAAAGTTTGCTAATGTTTTGTTTCTTTTTGTGTTTTTGAATCTATGGTTCATAAGATTGGCCTATATTTTTTTTCTCTTACTGTCTTTTTTAGGTATGTTATCAATTGAATTGGGAGATTTAATTTTTTAATTTTTTTCCTTTGATAGAGTTTTTAAATAATATTTGAATTGTATCTTCTTTAAATGTTTGCTAGAGTTTACTTGTAAAGTTATTTGGGCTAGAGTTTTCGCTATGAAAAGTTTTTATTTACAAATTCAAATTTTCTAATAATTACAGAACTATTTGTATTTACTATTCTTGTACTAGTTTTGATAAATTATATTTTCTAGGAATTTGTACTTTTTATTTGAATTTTTATATATTGACATAATATACATGTATTAACTTTTTAGTGAGTTCATATTCTGTAGTAATGTCCTTAATTTCACTTTTATTGGCTCTTTGTATCTTCTGTCTTATTTTCTTGATCAGACTCACTAGGTATTTTAATCTTTTTAAAGATTAAAATTTTGGCTTTTTTGTTTCTTTAGTATATTTACTTTCTATTTCATTAATTCCTATTATTGTTTTTGTTATGTAATTTTTTTTATTTGTTTGGGTTTTCATTTGTGTTTTATGTTTGCTATTGTTTTTCTAAATTATTGAGATGGATATTTATATCATCAGTTTTCATACTGTGTCAAGGTGCCCCAGGATGCAACCATGACCTCACAGGGCATCATGGGATGTTCTAAAATTTTAAGGAAACATGGCAATACTCAAAACCTGTTGGATGGTATACAAGCTATTAGCTTGAGGTAATTCATAGTTTCAACATTAGTCATACTATCTCGTTAGCTTTTTAGTGTCTTCAAGCAGGTATTTGTTGATATAATTTTTCCTGTTATTATAGGGAATTGATTCAAATTACCTTATTTGTCATTACTAGAAATGGAAGTTTTGAATTGGTTTTCTAATTAGCCTGTTTTTTTTTAACTGAGGACCACACCTTCTACATTCTTTTGTACTAAAGAAGGTGATGACAATCATCTTGCTAATTATAACAATTATTGTTTATAGTAGTTACCCGTTTTTGAGTATTAATATCCATAGGTCTGTGTAGTATTTTCTTAACGTTCCGCAGTTATTCCTGACGCTGTGTGACTATATGATTAATTTACTCTTCAACTGCAGTTTTCTGGAATTGACCTGGATCAGGCATTATTCCAGCCCTTTCCATCAGAAATCGTATTTCAGAACTACACTCCCTGTGAAGTCTATGAAGTTCCACTGGTTTTGAGGAACAATGACAAAGTAAGTATGTTCAAGTAGGATGGTTGTACCTTTTGTGAATATATAAGAAGAGATGAAGTAAAATGGAATCATGTAGGATTTTAGATAAATTCTTTAATTTGATAGACCTAGGAAAATAAATGAAAACATGCCCTTTGACTGTAAGCTTAATGAAGACAAGATTGTGTTGTTTTGTTTGTTCCTATATTTTCAGTCCCAGGGCAGTGCCCAACAAACAATAAACTCCCAACATGCACTAATGTTTTGATGAATAAAGGATTGGCTTAGATGAATGTCACGAAATGCTCATGTGTGACCAGTTGGGCTAGGCTTCATTTAAGACAGAGCAGTTCCTTTTCATGTTTACATAATTTGCATTAGAGTTTAATTCCTTATATGAATAGCAATTGTCCAGCCAATGCATTTGTATTCTACAAATTGTATTTTTTTTAAAAAAAAAACTTCAAAAACAAAAATGAAGCTCCCTTTCCCCTTTTCTATCCCCTCTATCTACCTCAGATAGCCTTCAGATTTTGTTTACAGATAAGATCATTTTGGATGGCTTCTCTCACTGTTTATACCTTGTCTTTTTGGTTGCACCTGAGGATTTCTTCTCTTTTCTTATGCCCTTCTTTCCAGAGATAAATTAGGGTTTATTTGAAGAAAAGGAATTAAATTTCTAAAGATTTCCTTGACATCTAACAAGAATGAAGAAAGAATAAGGCTGAAGGTCAGCAGGAAGCACAGTTAAGTGTGAAGAGTAATCAGGGAGGAAGGCATCTGAGAGATGCCAAACTTCAGGTGTAAAGACAAGTAGGAATGCTCACAGGAGTCTAAGAATGTGGGTAGATATTATCACTATAAGAAAAAAGGAAAAGTAAGTAAGGACTGCGCAAGCATCCAAGGCCAATGGGAAGTCTTGCAGTTATATTCGGTACAGTAGCTCATTAAAGGAATCAGTGATGCCTTTTGAAGATCAGACTCTGGAGAAAGTGATATATTTAGTTTTTTTTTGCTACAGGAGTGTTAGCAAGAGAAGCTCATGAGATAGAAGCTAAAGGGTAGGCATAGAGAGAAAAAAGAACCTAGGTGTTCAGAGTTATGTTCCTAGACCTCAAGAAGCGATATATTACATAACATTAGGACCCTCTCTTTCATATAAGACTGCCAACCAATTTAGTTTCTCATTTCCAGTTCTCTTTTCCCCTTTCTACATTACTTTTTGGCTCCTGCTTGCATTTTTTTTTTAAATAACAAAATGAACAAAGACTTGCAATAACAATAAAAATGAGTAATAATAATGGTAATAAGAATTAAAGCTAAAATGCACTGCATGCTTACTTTGTACAAGGCACTGTAATGAAGGTAGGTACTGTCATCTCCTTTGTTGAAACTGAGTTCAGACCTGAGTAAGGTCGCATAGTTAGTAAGTAAGAGATGGAGATTTCATGTTTAACTGCAAAGCCTGTGCTTTTTCTTCTGTATTTTCACATGCACAGTGTCATCACTGTGTGTTTTTTTGCAGATTCCAAGGATGGTGAAAGTTGTTGAGGAAAGTTCACCTTACTTTAAAGTAATCAGCCCCAAAGATATTGGCCACAAAGTAGCTCCGGGAGTGCCATCCATATTCCGAGTCGTCTTCACTCCAGAAGAGAACAAGGTAATAGCAGTTCTGCCAAGAAATTGGCTGAATGCTTGTCACTAGCAGTTTGCAATTCTGAACATTCATGGAGGTGGTGGTGCAGGTGGTGGCATTGTAGGTGTTGGTTCTGGTAGTGTTATTGTTAGAGATATTGGTTTTGTGGTGCTAGTTGTGTTGTTGATGGTTTCGGTGCTAGTGGTACTGGTATTGCTGATGGTGGTGTTGGTGTTGTTGATGGTGTTATTGTTATTGGTGCTGGTGGTGGTGGTGAGAAGAATGAATAGGGTAGGTGAGAAGAGGGATGACATACCACTGGGAATGAGGAAGGAATTGTTAGTGTGCTGAGGGCTTATATGAGCTGTAAATAGCCAGGGTATAGAGAAGAGTAATCCTTCTGATATTCCCCTCTGCTCCTGTGGCACCTACCTCAGCATGTTTATGTTTGACCACATAACTAGAGGGATGCCAAAAAGGAAAAGGTTGGTCTGGATACAAAGAGCTGAGACAAAGGATAAAGACTATGGCTTCTTGGAAGTTTGAGATCAGTGAGTTACATTCCTCTTTCCCAAATTCTAATTAGTTTAGGAAAGAGATCCAAGATCCAAATATTGATCACAGTAACATTTTCATTAATGGCAAAGAATGTGGCCAGGACCTGAGGCCTAGACAGGGCCTCCTTCTCCCCAGTGACTAGTAGATAACTGGTCCTTGGTGAAGGGCTGACCTAACTGATAGCTCCACTCATGCACGATTGGAGAAGCTAGAGCTGAGAGCAGATACTTGCCTGCTTTCCTTACCTTACCTTCTTCAAAAAGAAGCCATTTCCCCTTAGTACCACTATAGCTGTGGGGAATCCAGGCCCTTCTCAACTCTCCTCAGTTGTAGAAATTTTACTTCTTCCCAGAAGGAAGGACCAGCTAGGGGGACTGAGGTAGGAGGCTTCCTCCCAAGCCCTTCTCCAAGAGCACAAAATTGTGGGTTCAGTTTTCCTTTATTTGGGTCAAAGTGAGGACTTGTAGGAAGGAGGAAAGGGGTTTTACCAGCATGATGGAAGGAGTAAGGACAAAAATCAAGGCTTAAATAGGCATAACAAAATGTGAGGTTATATATAATGTTAAAAGTTGTGTTCTGATCTGTATTGTGCCATTATGGTTGGAATTAAAAGAGCATAATGGAAACAGAGAAACCTAGCTTGAATGCTTCTCATCACTCATACTTATTAGCAGCTGTCAGTGTCATTGCCAATGTTCTTGCTACTATTGCTATTGTTCCTACTTTTTTTTAGAGAGAAGAGAAATTTTAATGTGGTCTGCCAATCATGTATCACTGTAGTGAGTGGTTAGAACTGCTTGCTGTTACTTTGTAATATTACTATTTATTTCTTGGATTGTATTTATGGACCTGTCGTTTTGGGGTAGTATTGAAATAAACAAAAAGATAAATAGCTCCAAAAGTAGTGCTTTTTGTTATATGTCGTTGAAGTTCTTGTTTTTTCTTGAGGCTCTATATCTGAATACTAACTATAGGGAATGGTGACTGGATTTAGTTTGGGTGTCAAATTCCTACCATGACATTTTTATATGGAGCTGATTATAAACCTTCGTGTAGCTTGAAATATAAAGTTTGCCAGATTTGGAGAGTTGGCTTTCCTTAATTTTTTTCTGCGCTGGAGAAAATATATCCTCTGTTGGGTACGTATTGTTCTACTTGCAAGTAGTCTGACTGAGAAGGGGACACATGAGATTTATGAGAAGGTGGAATGTTCTATATCGTGATAGGTGTGTGGGTTATATGGATGAATTTATTTGTCAAGATCGTACATTTAATATTTATGCTTTCCAGTATATCTAAATTTTCTTTAAAAACTATAGAAAAATAATAATAGTAGAAGTAGGAATGGATGGAGGTATAGACAAAACCAGAATGATAGAATATTAATAATTGTTGAATCTGGGTGATGGGTACATGGGATTTGTCATACTATACTGTTTTCTTTATATAGATTTTAAATTTCCTCTAATCGAAAGCTAAAAGATTTTATTACTATTTATCTACATAGCAAATAAATAATTAAAATGTATTTTAGATATGTTGTATTTACTTTATAAATATGAAAATTCTAACAATCCCACTGAGAGTTATTATTTGGCTATATTTTGTAGCTGCTTATCTTACTCTTAGCTTTTTTCTTCCTCCTTATCATTTCATTTCACTAACGTTGCATGTCTTTTGAGAAACCCTAATTAAAATTTAAGTGTTGCTTTACTGTTTCTTCTGCTAAGTGTTTGAAAGTTATCAAAGGCTATATGCACATATGAGGAGACATATGAGGAGACATATGGCTACCTATGAGAAATCTAACTATTCAGTTTTGGATACATTAAGATATTGTATTAGATTTGGACTCTATAATATAATTTACAGAATTTGTTTTTCTAAGGACGTAGTAATTTCCTCTTTCACTAAGACTGGTGAGTGTTTGAGGAAGCTCTTGCTGCTAGTTTTGATCCCTTTTTTCTGTAAAGATCGTGCTACACTAAAACCATCGTTAGGGCCCCACTCTTAGTAGCTTTTTTAGTTCCTGGGCATCTGCATTCACTCTTACCATTGTAAAACCAGCAGGGCCATGCATAGAATGACCAGCGAGGGTTAGTTATGCTGTCTTTAGTGCTGCTCCAGAACGTAGCAGAGGACTAACTAAGGCCAGATTTATTTTAGGGAAAATTAAAGGCAAACTTTTCACTGCATCACTTTTTCTTCAGTTGGCAAAATTAATAGCCAATATGTATTT
This sequence comes from Macroglossus sobrinus, assembly GCA_004027375.1. Classification (NCBI taxonomy): domain Eukaryota; kingdom Metazoa; phylum Chordata; class Mammalia; order Chiroptera; family Pteropodidae; genus Macroglossus; species Macroglossus sobrinus. The sequence continues at coordinate 110,244 of PVKZ01002735.1, read as the reverse complement.
TTCTTTCTTATCCCCTGCTGATCTGAGCACACTCCATTCTCATTTATCCCTTCACATCTGGAGGGTGAGATATGTAAATTACAGCATGCCACAGCTTAGTAAGCCAGTCGCCTTTCAATGGGATTTTCAGCACTCATGTATATTAACATGTCGAAGATGATAATGCAATTTACATTTTTTTCCTGTCATCTGTTAATCTGGCTTCCTGGGGATTTAACTTGTTAAGAATGCCAAATATCCAGATAACAGGTGCCGCAAATTTCCTTTGGCTTTCCGTATCTCTTCTTTCCACACAGACTTTAAGAAAATATTGGATGTGTTATTAATCTAATAATCCTAATATACATGTCATGTGTGGTAGAAATATAATAGTCAATGTTGTTATATTACTATAAAAGTCTGGGGCCTGGCATTTTTCTCGACCTCTTAAATTTATATCTTTACTATTAAAAGGAGTATAAAAAATTAGGCTTTTATAGGAAAGCAAAAGTGGGTACTTCTCTGGGCTTAAGGAAGCATCTGTTTACTATATTGTTATGGGGAAATGGTTGCAGTGAATAAAAGATGAAGTGCAATTTTATTGCTCAATTATGTTTTTAAAAAATATCTAATTTGTTGTCAAAATAGTTTTCTCGGTTTTTTACTATGAAATTTAATCATGGCCCAAGAAGAATAGAAAAATGTTAATATGTTTTATGTTATCCAGTTATACAATAATAATGAACTGTATTACCAGCATTTTGAGTTAAAGTATAGAAATCATAAAATTTTCCTCAATCAACAACTTTTGTTGGCAAAAATGATGATAGGGATTTCATTTTCTTTCTGCTTGCAGTTAGCCTTCTCTAGTTCTATCTGGGTCACCCCTGTCACTCCAGTGTCTAGCAAAGTGCCTGACACATAGGTAGTATGCAGTAAATATTTGTCAAGTGAGATAAGTAAAAGTTAATCTCAAGAAAATACAAAGTTGTTTTCACAACTTGGAAATGGCCTACAGATGATAAAAGCAGAAACATATAAAAAGGGCTCAAATATCCTTTTGTTTCACAAATGTATTAGACGTTAACTTTCTTGTCATTTCAACCAGGAGAAATATGTGTAAGAGTCTTTTCTAAGAAGAGTGTTTCTGCCTTTTGTTTTATATTGTCAGGGAGTCACATCCCTACTTTTTAGCTTTCTGTACTTGACCAATATTATTGTGTAATAAGGCTAATGATAATGTTGGGAATTCTCTTTATGAAGAACTCTTGATAGTTTAGTACCCAAGTAAAGATATTAAAAATTAATAATAGTCTTTCACTCACTCTGTGCCATTATACATAGTTATTACAATATTATTGACTCTGTTCCTACACTGTACATTACATCTCTCTGACAGTCCACTTTTTTTAAATTTATATTTATTATGGTGACATTGGTAAATGAAATTCAGTAAGTTTCAGGTGTATAATTCAAGAGGCATATATATATATATATATATATATATATATATATATATATATATATATATATATATAATTCTGTGTTCACTGTTCATACTTAGATTTCTTTCTGTCACCACATATTTGATCCCTTTCATCCCATCTACCTCCCTCTCCCTGCCCACCTTCTGGTAACCACTAGTCTATTGTCCATATCCATGGGTGACAGTCTGTTTTTAAGCTGATTAGAATATAAGAACTGATTCTTCTTTCTTGCCAGGTAAGTTTTAGATTGAGAAGATACTATGTCATAAATACTTTTAACTGAGTAGGAAATTTATAACATTTTTTAGGGATGCCAGTATTAAATTTACTGAGTTCTAATCAGATCTGGTTTTACTCTGCATTAGCCTCTCCCCATTCCATTGTGAGGGCCTGCTCTTGTATGCCTTGAGAGGCATTTACTGCAGTGGAAGGCCTCATTTTTCCTTTGCTTGAGACTTTAAAGGACAGAATTATTGCCATGTTTTCTTTTTCTCATGGAGATATTATAAAATCAAGATTCATTGTCTTCATTTCTCAGAAAGCCAAATCTGCCATTTTCATATTTTACTGCCGGTTTTTTAAAGTTAAGAGGAGAGGTATTTTGGAAGGAAGGCTAATGGGCAAAAAAATGGACCAGAAGTTTCATCTGGAGACCATTGTTACATAGGATGACATTTTAGGAAATGAAGTAACTCATGGCTAAGTCTCTCTTAGTAGAGGGGAAAGAGCTCAGAGTAAATATTTTGACTCTGAATGGTGACCCGATTCCTCTGAATCTAAGTACAGTGGAGTGAGTGCATCAACAGAAGTAATTGCTTAGCTTTGTAGGCTGACAAAGCCTCCCCAGTCATAACATGTGAATTAATTTCAAGCCAGTAGAGTAATATATAATTGTATATTACATAATCTTATATACTCATATCAAATATAGCATTCCAGAAATTGGAATACATTTTAAAAGAGTTAAATAATTTTTCATAACCTTTTATGACTATGTGAATTTTATGATTATGAAAAACTATGTAATATATAATATATATAACTCCTTGTTTAGAAGTCCGAAAAGGTTTGAAAATATCCCTGTGGATATTTCAATTAGCTTCCTAAACTATTTTCAGCTGTCTTCAGTCTCTTATAGAACAAGGCAGAGAATATGTAAATATAGAATAAAAAGGACAAATTACTCTATGATTGCCTCTCATCCTGGATTTAGTAGCATCTTTTGTTCTTTCTCTCAAAGCCTCAGTTAATACTAAGTTTCCACATGTGCCAGGAGCTTTCCTGGTTCTAACTCTCAACAAAACCTTTGCTTGCTGGGTTTGATCTCCTAAATAGAAATGAAAATAGTATTTATCTCTTTAGGATTCAGATGTAATCAGGCTAGATTGTTTCGTTGTTGAATTCTGTGGGGTTTTCTAGGATCAAGTATGCTTAGTGTAATTTATACATCCTTATATCTGAATAGCATAATTTTTAAAAATATGACCATCTAGAAAACAGTATCGATTGAGGACCTAAGAGTCCAGCAACTCAATTTTAATAAATTTTGTGAATACTGCCCATTAATTTTTAGTACTTGCTCCTACCTTAGGACTTTTATGTTTGCAGTTCTCCTTGTCAGATACTCTCCATTGGTAGGCCTTTCCTGATTGTCTCCCTTTGCTGTTCAAGTCTCCATCCAAAGGTCACCTCCTCAGGGAGGCCTTGGTTATTCTAGCCTAAAGCAGCCCCTTTCCACATTATCACTTTACCGTATTAGTTTCTTTAAAGCTCTTATTGTTTTTGAAATTACCTTGTTCTATTATTATTATTATTATTACTCAGATTATCATTATTATTCTAACACCAAAAGTAAACACAAGTTGTTTTTCCTACTATATGTCCTACACAAATCATTATATTTAATACAACATTGTAGTAATGACAGCTAACATTTATTGAGTACTTACTACTTGCCAAACACTAGGCCAGGTCAATGTCATCTCTTGCCTGGAACTACAGTGGCTTATTGGCCTCCATTTTCCCATTGTAGCCTCTTTACAGTTCATTGCCCACAAAGCAGCTAGTGATTTTCTAAAACATAAATAAGCTACATAATGACCAGCTTTCGGCATCATTAATGCTTTGGCCATCTTTAGGTCCTAATAGTGGCTTATACGATCCTGTCTGATCTGGTCCCTACAACCTCCCCATGGTATCTCTAACCTCTCCCTATTTTGTTCCCCTCTGTTCGCAGACTCTGAATCACACTTCGCCCAGATTGCCATTCATCCACATGGCTTCGTTTCTCACTTCATTCAGGTCTCTGCTGAAATGTCACCTCTTCACAGAGGCCTTTCCTGACTACTCTATTTAAAGGAGCACTCCACCTACTCACTGTCCCCTTACTGTGCTTTATGTTTTTTTTTACTCAACATGATATTACTCATTTTCCTGCCTTCAGAAAATATGCATTGATTGTTTACTAAGTACTAGGCCTCGTTCTAGGCATTGGGTATATGGAATATGAGGTCAATATGATGGGTAGAATTCCTGTTGATGTGGAACTATTGGGAGCTGGCATATAATAGACTCAATAAATAGGTAAAATATACAATATGTTAGAAGGCTTTGAGAAAACTAAAGCAGAACAAATGGCTAGGAAGTGATGGGAGAGTTAAGTTTAAAATAGGACAGTCAGGGGAGGCTTCAGTCAGAAAGTGGACAATTGTGCAAAGTCCTGAAGGAGGCAAGGGAGCTAGCTATGTGCGTGACTAGAGGGAAGTTTGTTCTGGACAGAAAGAACCCTGTGTTGGAAGGCCCTGAAGGAGGAGCATCTCTATCATGCTCAAGGAGCAGCAAGGAGACCTGTAGCGGGAGCAGAGTGAGATGTGGCAGAGAAATGACAGGGGCTCTAGGCTGCAGCAGTCATGAGCCCTTCAGCTTTCTCCTTGGGAGGAGCAACCTGAGCTGACTTCCATTTAAACTAGATCCCTTTGTCCTCGGTGTGGAAAACAGACTTTCGGAAAGCAAGGGTTGAAATAGAGAGTCCAGTTATCCCAGGGAAAATCGGAGTGGTAAGGGCCAGAGTAGCAGGGTGAAGGCGGTGAGAAATAATTGTGATCTGGATATATTTTGAAGGATTTACTTGGAAATTGAGAAATAGAGCCATCATGGATGCCTCATTCCAGGGCTTTAAATCCAGGACCCTGGAAGGATGGAGATGCCAGTAATGGGACAGGGCAGCAGCAAGGGAGTAGATTTAGAGAGGAGGGACAGTCATGAACAGGCCCTCAGCTGGCATTGTGGAGCCTTTGGGAGCATGAGACAGAGGCTCCCCCTTTGGGCTAATGCAGTTGGGGCCAGCAGACTGGGCTGGATTTCAGCCCACACTCCTTCCCCTCAGCAGGACATCTTCATATATGTTCGCAGGCAGTGGCATTAATCAGGGGCTTTGTTTTAGCACGTGGTAGCTTAGCATTCAGTGAAATGCTGACTGGACAGCTGGGTATGAGTTTGGAGTTCAGAGAGGCAGAGAGGCTGCAGATGTCAAGATTCTGTCATGGGAACATTCCTGGTTATTTTATCTCTAACTTATTTTTATTATATTGTATATCAGGTGTGCTTCATTTATCTATTTGTCGTCTCTTCCATCATTATGTTAGCTCAAAGTGATCCATTTATGTGTTTCTCAGTTGTATTTCTAGACTTAGCTCAGTGCCTGGCACCCGGACACTTAATAAACAAGGTTGAATGAATAAAGTAATTGGGATACCACTGCTTTTTATGTGTCATGTGGGTTTCATGAAATTGCATGCATGGCCAGGTCTGTATGCCAATCTATATATCACTTTCCCATTCCTACTCTATGTCTACAACCTAAAAATAATTTCTTTAAACCTCCACCACTGAACACTATTTACTATATGATTACCAAAAGGAAACTTAAGTTCAAAATGGACTTTACATTGACCAAGATTGCCTCACAGCTAAAACATACACTAAAATGAAGGGAAAACTTAAAGAAAAATAAACCTGGTTCAGTTAACAAATTTCTTTTATAGTGGCCTTATTCTTTTTTTCCCTCGGCTTTATTGAAATGAAGTAGACAATTAGTTGCTCTTATTTACATTGTGCAATTCAATGAATTTTTTCAATTATAGTTGACATACAATAATATATTAGTTTCAGTTTTACAGCATAGTGATTAGAGATCTCGTAACTCACAAAGTGATCACCCCACTAAATCTGGTATCCCTACATATTTATTACATTAACTATTTTCCTTGTGCTACACTTTATATCTTCATGTCTATTTTGTAACTATCCATTTGTACCTCTTAATCCCTTTGCCCTTTTTTGCTGTCCCCCAACCCCTCTTCCATTTAGTAGCCCTCAAAATATTCTCTGTATCTATATGAGTTTATTTCCACTTTTGTGGTTGTTGTTTATTTTGTTTTTAGATTCCACATGCATGTGAAATCATGCCATATTTGTCTTTCTCTGACTTATTTCATTCAGCACAATACTCTCTAGGCAATATAATTTTTCATCCTCTTCCTTTTAGTCTGTGTGTGTCTTTTAATGCAAAGTGAGTTTCTTGTAGGCAGCATGTGTAGGGGGCTTGTTTTCACATCCATTCAGCCACTTAACTTTTGGTTGGTTCATTTAATTCTTTTCCATTTGAGGTACTCATTGATAGGAATGTAGTTATTACCATTCTATATTTCTGTTATTGATACATGTATTTTCTTCTCAATGAAGTCCCTCCAACATTTCCTGTAATACTGGCTCATATTGATGAATTCCTTTAGCTTATTTTTGTCTGGGAAGCTTTTTCCTGTCTTTCAACTCTAAATGATAGCTTTGCTAGATAAAGTATGCTTGGTTGTAGATCCTGGATTTTCACATTTTGAATAATTTGTGCCAGGCCCTTCTGTCCTGCATAGTTTCTTCTGAGAAATCAGCTGCCAGTCTTATGGGTGCTTCCTTATAGGTAACTAACTGCTTTTCTCTTGCTGCTTTTAAGATTCTCTCTTTGTATTTAACCTTTAGTATTTTAATTGTAATGTGTCTTGGTGTGGACCTCTTTGGGTTCATCTTTTTGGGACTCTCTGAGCTTGCTGGGTTTTATGTTTATTTCTGTCACCAGATGAGGGAAGTTTTCCATCATTATTTCTCCAAATAGCTCTTCAACTTCTTGTTTTCCTTCAGGTACCCCAATGACATGGATATTTTTACATCTAATAGTGTCCCATAGGCTCCTTAAATTATTACAGTCTTGGCTTCTTTTTTCTTGCCATTTTGATTGAGTGTCCTTGCCTTCCCCATCCTCTATATCAGTGGTTCAATTCTCTTCTTTATTCACTCTGTTGATATACCCTTTATCTCAGATAATGTGTTCTTCATTTCTGACCGGTTCTCTTTTATAATTTCCATTTCCATTTTATGTTTTTTGTCTCTGTTAAATTTCTCAGTGAATTCTTCTACACTTCCCTTGAGTTCATTGAGCATCTTTATAACCGGTGTTTTGAACTCTGCATCTGTTAAATTGCCTGACTCCATTATTCCTGGGTCTCTGTTCTGTTCTTTCATATGGTTTCTGCTTCTTTGTCTTCTCATTTTGGTTGACTTTCTGTGTCTGTTTCTATGTATTAAGCAAAGCTCCGAAGTCTCCCAGTCTTATTTACATGGCTTTGTGTAGTAGGTGTCCAACAGTACTATCCTGAGAGAAGTTCAGCTGCAGGCCAAGTTTAGCACCAGCCAGTGCCCTTTTGGGACCACCTGTTAAGATTCAGCAAGCAATCCACAGGTGCTGTGCTTATAGTTTCCTCAAGAGGCCATGCCAGAAACTGATGCCAGCTGCCATCAGTGTGAGTCTTGGCTTTGCTCAGCAAGGAGCACCAGACTCACCAAGGATACACCTGAATATGGGTGGGGCTGAGAGTTGGGAGAGGCAGAGTTTTAGGGACTCCTTTGGGTGGAGCAACCTCTGTTATTCAGTTTGTTGATATCTCAGCTATGGAGGCACTGGTGCGCACACTGAGAGGGGAAGGCTCAGCAGAGGAACAATGGATACCGCTGGCACTTTTGCCGGGGATAGAGCCTTGCCTTTGACCCTCATTTCGATAACTCAGTGTCTCTGTAAGTCCCTGGTGTCAGCAGGTTCGTTACCGTGAAAGTCCGCTTGCAGACATGGCCCCTTTAAGAGGCGTCTGTAGGTGCTGGCTGCTGCTGCTATGGCCTCTGTCCCACTCAGCCACTGGGGACAAGGCAGCCTTGCATCTTCACCCCCCTTCTACTGTTACAGGGTGATTAATTATTTCTCTCCCTAGTTGTAGTGCTTCTGTTCATGTAGATCCCAGGCGACTTTGCTTGCTGTTTGCTCCGTGTTTCTGTCACAACTTTGATTTGGTCACAAGAGGGATGAACAAAGCCTCTATCATCTAAGCCATTTTTCCCACCTCTCTCATGGTGGCCTTATTCTTGAAGGGCTGTTAACACTTTCCTTTTACATTTAATTTGGCTTGGTGAGGGTTTCCTTTTTTTTTTTTTTTTTACTGCATTGGGGATGAGGGTTCTATTTTTCTGTCTAATGACATAAAGGGTGACTTAATTCAGTATTTCTGTTGCATTTAGACTCAATACTGGAGAAGATATATGCCCAGGGCCTCAACATTTTTATTTGGAATGGTCAGGGATAGTTTTGCACAAGAGATGCAGTTTAAACTGGGTTATGTATCAGTTAGCTATTGTTGTACCATTACAGACCACTCCAAAATTTAGTGGTTTAAACATTCATTATTGCTCAGAAGACAATGGTTCAGCTGGTTTTGACTAGGTATACTCATGTGATGGGTAGGCAACTCTGCTTTTCTTGGGATGGCTTCTTCATATATCTGGGGCTGAAGGTTGGTCTAGCATGGCCTTGGCTGGGCCATCTGGGCTCCATCCTCCAGTAGGCTAGAACAGGATTGTTTACTTGGCTGTGGCAGGGTTCTAAGATCCAGACTAGAAATGCCCAAAGTTGCTTGAGGCTTCATCTTGGAACTGGCATAGCATAACTTCTGCTACATTATGCTGGTCAGAGCAAGGGGCAGAGAAATAGATTCCATTCATGATGGAAGAATGCAAAGTCATATTGTAGAGTGTGGGCCTTGAAAGACTCTTATATGGAGCCATCAGTCTAATACATGGGCTTGAAGGGTAAATTGGTAGGGTTTAGAAGAAGGATGTGAAGAAACTGCTGTGAATCTCCTCTTATATAAAGAACAATGTGCCTTGACTATCCCCCATCCCACAACCCTATCTGGGAAACACATGAATATACTCTTTCTATTGGCTTGTAGGTGTTATATATATATATATTTAATTAGTTTTAGGTGGCTTGTAGGTTTAAACACTTGAGCTATTCTTTCTCTCTCAGAAAAGAATATCATTGAAAGTACCATTATTGTCTTGAGAAGGTTTCATAAACTATATTAAGTTGTTTTGCTAGATACTTTGGTGTATGGCCTTATTTCTTGTCCCGTTATCTTGATTGTGTTGATATTTCCACAAATAATGATTTTACCCTTCTCTTATAGGATTACGCCCATATGTTGACCTGTGTTACTGAAAGAGAAAAGTTTATTGTACCCATCAAAGCCAGAGGTGCACGAGCCATCCTAGATTTTCCTGACAAGTTGAATTTTTCCACTTGCCCTGTCAAATACATCACTCAGAAGATTCTGCTGGTACGAAACATTGGCAACAAAGATGCTGTGTTTCACATCAAAACTTATAGGTATGCATTCCTTTGGCTCTTGTGTTTGATTGATTATAGCTAAATCTAGTCAGCTCAAGTAATTTGCTAGAATAGCAGTCGTTACTATCTTCAGTTGCAAAGCTGAGAGATGTAGGGAAGACTTTCTCTTCATCCCAAGAGGAAACTGGATTTCAAGATTATGTGTTCAGCTATGGATGGTTTTCTGAAATGCTGGATAAGAGTCTTTCTACTTAGCATAAAGAGTGACCCATGGGAATCTATTAATAAACATTTGTTTTGACTGTGAATTTTATAATTGGCTGTATTAGTTTTCTACTGCTATTGCAACAAATTACCACAAACTTAGTAACTTAAAGAAACACAAACTTATTATCTGACATTTCAAAAGCCTCACTGGGCTAAAATCAGAATGTCAGCAGGGCTGTGTTCTTTTCTGGAGGCTTGAGCGGAGAATCCATTTCTTTGCCTTTCCAACTTCTAGGGGCTGCCCATATTCCTTGGCTCATGGTCCTCAATTTTCTCATTTAAAAAATGGGAAAAAGTATAGTAGACCCTTAATAGGGTTGTTGTAAGGAATAAATGAATTAATAAACTGCTTGTTCATAGCAAATGCTATATAATAGTATTTGTCCTTTTATTGTTTCTTCAAATGAGCTACTGCCAGTGTGGTTTGCAGAATAATGGCTCCTCAAATTTGTCCATGTCTTAGTTGCCAGAATCCATCAATGTGTAATAATGATAAAGCGGGGTTAGGGTTGCAGATATAATTAAGGTTGCTAATCAGCTGACCCTAAAATGGGGGAATTATTGTTTTTAATTTTTTATAATAATTTTTTAATTTTTCAGTTGCAGTTGGCATATGATAGTATATTAATTTCAGGTGTACAACATAGTATCTAGCCATTTATATAACTTACAAAGTGATCACTCCACCAAATCTGGTACCCATATGATAATATAGTTATTGCAATATTATTTACTATATTCCTTATCTGTATTTTATATCTCCAGGACTATTTGTAACTACTAATTTGTACTTTATAGTCCCTTCCTCCTTTTCACAAAACCCTCAACCCCCTTTTATTTGGAAACCATCAAAATGTTTTCTGTATTTACGAGTTTGTTTGTTTTATTTGTTTATTTTATTCTTTTGATTCCACATGTAAGTTAAATCAAATGGCATTTGCTTTTCTTTGTCTGACTTAACCCACTCAGCACAATACTCTAGGTCCACCCATGTTGTTGCAGATGGCAAGATTTTATTTTTTTTTATGGCTGAGTAATATCCCATTGTATATATATGTAACACTTCTTCTTTATTTATTCATCCATTGATAGACACCCAGGTTGGCTCTGTATCTTGGCTATTGTAAATAACACTGCAATAAGCATATGGATTTACATGTCCCTTCAAAGTAGTGTTTTTGACTTTGTTTGGATAAATACCAATAAGTGGAATTACTGGATCCTTCTTTGTCTCTTGTTATAGCCTTTGTTTTAAAGTTTATTATGTCTGATATAAGTATTGCTACACCAGCTTTTTTGTTTGTTTCCATTTTTATGAAACATGTTTTTCCATGCCTTTAATTTCAGTCTGTGTGTTTTTCAATCTGAAGTGAGTCTCTTGAAGGCAGCATATGTAAGGGTCTTCTTTTCTTATCCATATAGCCACTCTGTCTTTTGATTGGAGCATTTGATCCATTTACATTTAAAGTAATTGTTGATAGATATGTAGTTATTGCCTTTATTATTCATGTTTCTGATTTCTAACATTTCCTATAATAGTAGCTTTGTGATGATGAACTCCTTTAGCTTTTTCTTATCTAGGAAGCTCTTTATCTATACTTTGATTCTAAATGATAACATTGCTGGTTAGATTAATCTTGGTTGTAGGTCCCTGCTTTTCATCACTTTGAATATTTCCTGCTAGTCCCTTCTGGCCAGTAAAGTTTCTGTTGAGAAATCAGCTGACAGTCTTCTGGGAGCTCCCTCGTAGGTAACTTAACTGCTTTTCTCTTGCTGCTTTCAAGATTCTCTCCTTGTCTTTAACCTTTGGCATTTTAATTATGATGTGTCTTGATGTGGGCCTGTTTGAGTTTATCTTGTTTGGGACTCTCTGTGCTTGCTGAGCTTGTATGTCTATTTCCTTCACCAGCTTAGGGAATTTTTCTGTCATTATTTCTTGAAATAGAGTTTCAATTCCTCTCTCTCTTTTCCTTCTGGTATGCCACTGATGTGAATGTTGGTACGGTTAATGTTGTCCTGAAGGCCCTTAAACTATCTTCATTTTTTTTGGTTCTTTATTTTTGTTGCTGAGTTACCACTGAGTTCCTCCATTCTTCCTCTAAGTTCACTGAGCATCCAGTGTTTTGAACTCTGTATCTGGTAGGTTGTTTGATTCCACTTTGTTTAGTTCTTTTTCTGAAGCTTTGTTCTCTTCTTTCATTTGGGACATTTTTTTTTTGTCTACCCATTTTGGCTGCCTCCCTGTGTTTGTTTCTCTGTGTAGGTAGGGCTGCTATGTCTCCTATACTTAGTAGTGTGGCCTTATATAGTAGCTGTCCTGGTGGCCCTGTGGCACACTCTCCCTGGTCACCTATGCTGGGTGCTCCAGGTATGTCCCTTGTGTGGGTAGTGTGTACCCTCCTATTGTAGTTAAGCCTTGATTGCTGTTTATAGCCAAGGAGAGGGATTGACCCACAGTCTTACTGATTGTGAGAACTGACTGGTGACTACAGTGGAGGAGCTGTTGTGCAGCGGCTGACCCTATGAAACAGAATTTGCTTTAGCAAGGCTCTGGTACCTGACCAGTCTATCCTTTGGGCGTGTCATCTTTGTATATGGCCCTGGGTGGTACTCTGTCCCAGTCAAAAGCCAACCACTGGGCACCCCAGTCCTGGGCCTCCTGGGAGGAGCCCTGCTGCAGGCCTAGTTCAGTTATAGTTTGTGCCCTGCCTGGAGCCACCTAATATGAGCCACCAAGTAATCTGCAGATTGCTGCCACCTGACAGGCCAATTGTATGGAAAAGCCACTGGAAACAGCTTGGGTGGGCCTGTAAGTCAGGTGGGGTGGGGTCTCAGTGAATCACCAGAGTGGGGTGACCAGTATTAGTCAGGTTGATGGAGACTCAGATATGGTAACCTCCTATGTTGCATGTGGGAGGAAGGGGGCTCCACAAAGAAACAGTGGATTCTGTCAGTACTTTTGTCTAGGGGAAAGCTGTCCCTCCAGCCCTTGCCCTGAAACCAGACAATTCAGTTTGTCCCTGAATTTCCCTGCTGCCTTTCAAGCTTCTGCTCCAGTGCTGGAGCTCAGAGTGTATGAGTCCTGAATCCTTCAGTGAGTAACTCTATGTGTGGGCCCTTTAAGAGAAATGCCTGGGACTGCAAGCTGCTCTGTGTCTCACTCAGCCACATTCTTTGCTGGTTTTCACAGCTAGAAGTTGTGTAGACTAATCTTCCTGGCCCTTGAACCCTGTAATGGGGGGGGCGTCTAGTGTGGGTCTGGTACCTCTCACTCCTTTTGAGGGGACCTCCACAGCCAAGATATCCTTTCTGATTTTTTAAATACCACATGTGGGTGTGAGGTCAGCCCAATCCTCACCTTCAACTCTTCTGTCAGTCTCTAGGTGGCTTCTTCTCTATGTCTTTAGTTGTAGGACTTCTCTTTATCTAGACATCAGATGATTCTCAATGATGATTGTTCTGTAGTTTAGTTATAATTTTAAGGTGGTTGTGAGAGGAGGCAAGCACAGAATTTACTTACTTCACCATCTTGATTAGAAATGGGAAATTATTTTGGATTATCTGGGGGGCGCAATGTAATCACAAGGGTTTTTAAAATAGAGGAGGGAAGAAGAAGAGTTCAGAGTGATGAGATGTGAGAAGAACTTAGCTTGCTATTGCTGGCTTTGAAGATATGAAAACTGAGCAGTAAGGAGGTTGTATAACTTGCTCAAGAGCACATAGCACGAAGTGAAGGAGTTTATCTAATTATTTATGGAATAATTACAGGGTAGTAGACACCATAGGACAATATACAGGATGATGAGAAAATTCTTGCCTTCAAGAAAAAGAATAATTGCTAAACATGAGAATGGTGGCTGATCAGCAGGACCATAACAAGAATGATCAGCTTGGGAAAAGAGAAAGCAGAGGGTTAAGTTCTTTTCTATGACTTTAAAGTGAATAGTGTGTATATTGATCTAGATTGTCAGCTCATTTTCAGAAGGGCTTTATCTGTGGAATCCTTTGCTGGTTTAAGGATACATATCTCCAGAAAGGATTAGTATTTTCTTCTACCTGGTTCACAAAGGTTAGACTTAATAGACTATGCTTTTGGTAATTTTTTGTCTGAGGGATATGTGGACTTATAGTGCAATTCAAACTCCAAACCTACATAAGACACATGTCCAAAGTTATGACTCCCCGGAAAAACTGTTCCTTTGTCTCAAAATCAAGATGGACATTTTTCCTTCTGCTAACGGGAGAATTGTTTGCTGGCCCTTCATGTTTTCCAGTTTTATTTGGGGATTTTGTTATTGGTTCCCTTACTTGACCATCCAAACACAGGACTGTTAAAACCCAGGTCCTAAGGTTATGGGTTATAGGAACCCAGGGCAGACTCAGCATTAGCTTAGCAGCTGACTGCTCTGGTTCTTAGCTTCCGCTTTGATTTTGAATCTTGTGGATTTGCCTTATTTGTTTGCATGCTCAGCCATACATTTATGTAAGTTATATTTATCTAGTCTTTCTAGGTATTTTCTAGTAGAAGAGTTTTTAGGTTCCTTGGTCTGCCATATTGTAGGTAACAGGGCTGCCAAAGTGCAGGTTGAAGGCCCATCCCTTGCGAGGGAATTTGTGCTTATTCTTCCATGTGTTCCTGGAGCATCACTATCTCTGAACCATTTCAGGTAGATCCAAGTTTCTATCTGATATTGTATTTCTCCTGGCTGAAAAACTATTAATATTTCTTGTAGCACAGGTCTACTGGAAATTCTCTCAGTTCTATTTTTAAAAAGGGTATTTTGCTTCAGTTTTGGAAGCTATTTTCTCTACAATATAGAATTCTGAGTTGACAGTAATATAGACACATATTTTTTTAGTATTTTAAAGATGTCACTATATTGTTTTTGGCTTGCATTTTTCTCACGAGAAGTCTGCTATAACTCTTATCTTTGTTCCTCTGTATGTCTTTTTCTTGGTCTGCTTTCAAGATTTTGTTTTTATATTTGTTTTTTAGCAGTTTGAATATGATGTGTCTAGCTATGGGTTTTGTTTTTTGTTTTAAGGAATTTATTCTGCTTTTGTTTAGTTTGGTTTCAGTCCTGCATGAGTTTCTCTGAGCTTCCTTGATCTTTTATTATTTTTGGAAAATTTCAGACATTAGCTCTTCAAATATTTCTCCTACTCCATTCTCTCTCACTGTTTCTTCTGCTTGTGGGAAGTTCAAGCAGAAACAGTTTGCACATGTCTTATGCTCTTTGGGAGGTGGGGAATCGTCCATTTTTAGATTTCAGGTCACTTGTTTGGCCTGCAACCTCAGCCTCTGATGGATTCAAGAAAAGTGATTTTGTTGTTTATCCTTTCAAAAATTTTTTTATTTTTAGGGTGGGAGAGGCACCCTTTCCAGCTCTCTGTATCCTGGGTGGAAATAGGACTCTGAACCACTTTAGATAAATCAACCATCAAAAACATTGGAAAAGTTTTTTTGAAATCAGTGTCTCCTAATGTCCATAAGTGCTTATACAGCCTTTGTTTGTCATTTCATGTTGAGACTCATATATTTTGATTGAAGGAGACAGAAGCATGTTGTTCAACTGGCTCACCATGACTTAGAAAGAACCAGTCTTTTTGATTTAAAAGAGGCCTCCCACAACCACCATCTGTATACTACACATAAAAACTTCCTGTTACATTGGTATTTTTTCAATGAAAAAGAGAATCCACCTAAGATGGAAAAACAAGTACAGGCAGCATATCTTCCAGATTGTTTGGCTGAATCTTAAAAACAACACATAAATAACAATTTTTTTCATATATAATTCTTATAAAGTAAAACTAAATCACTTCACAGATAGTATGAAGTTACAGGAAAAGATCTCAAACCTTTCTATCCATATAACTATGAATGTGAATCATCTTCTCCTAATATAGAAACACTTCTAAGGTAAAATGGTGAGCTAACTAACTAAAGGACTAGCCCAGGAATCATAAAGACATTAGAAACTCTAGTGCAACATTCCCATTTTACAGATAAAGGAAGTAAGGTCTTAGAAGGGAAATGACTTATCTGAATTTAATAACAAAACCTGGATTAAAACAAACAATGATCAGTTCTGGGCTTATTATTTCAGATGCATTCCTCATCCTTCCCCTACTCTGCTCAGTATTACTGTGAGTCTGTTTTAGTACCTGTAGGCTCTGGAGTCAGCTGGATTCCAGCTGGGTTTGACAAGTGGAGGGCACTAGAAGGAGATTGGAGGGTAGGAATAAGACAGAGTATTTCTCCTTCTCTTTCCCTGACTTCATCAAGGTCTTTAACAAGCAGCTGTATATTCTCTATGATTCTAGTTCCTGGTTTTAACTTAGCTATGGTTTTAGCTATGGTTTTAACTTCTGCCAGGTCCCCAGGATCTGGTAACACTTCCTTCCTCCTCTCCTTTTGTTTCCAACCCAGGGCTGGAAATGGCTTACCACTGTTACTAATCTTTGAGTTATCTCATTGTCTTAAATTGGGCTTTTCATCACTCTCATCTTTTGTGTAACCCTGTCTGCAAATATTTTTGTTTTCCTTTTTAGATTCTGCATGAAATAGTAGTTTTATGTTCTTTTCACAAAGTGCCTGTTTTCCACCCATGGTGTCAGTTCTGTGAGCTACCTCAAATCTTTCCAATAAATCCTTTTTCTATTTAAGTTAGCCAGAGATGGTCTCTGTTGTTTAAAACTGAGAACCCCAATGGCTACGATGAGAAAGGATGCAGTTGAATTTGTGGTCACATCGTGTAGAATCAGAATCTCTAGGGAGATTCCTTGACAAGAATCCATTCAAAAAATTCATAGGTGATTGTGTTGCCCAGACAGGGTTGGAGACCACTTTTTTAGTTAATATGATTGTCAGTAGACATGGTAGAGCAGTGAATATAATTTGAGAATGTGGAATCAAAAACCCATAGTCTACTCTTGGTCTTCACACTTATAGAGTTGATGTACAGTTAGAAACTATCGCACAGGAAATTGTTTAAAAGACATATCACATTCTTTTCATTGAAATAATGATGTAATTAATGGTTAAGTTTACAAATGGTTAGGTTTAAATAAATTATAAAAAATAAATCTTTATGTATCTGTTGCCACCATTAGAATGTGAGCTTTTCAAATGCAAGGATTGTATCTAACTCCTTTTATTTGTATGCCCCAGCATCTAGCAGAGTGTCTAGAATAAATAAGTGCTCAATAAATGTTCATAGGATGCCTAACCAACATATATCACAAAGGCAAAGCTACAACTATAAACCTCTACAATAATTTAAAATAAACATGTTCCAAGTACTATAAAATAAGCATATTTTTACATTAATAAAAGGAGCTGTAACGTGCTATAAAATATATAGAGAAGATAAACGATTACTCTTCAACTTTATTACAAATTTGACCTAAAACTCTAGTAGGTACCAGAATTACTTTTACTATTAGAGTAGGATTAATTTCGGAACGTGAAATAGAAAGGATTAAGAAGCAATTTCAAAATCTAAAACCTCAAGTGAGGAATCAGTTAATAAGAAAGCTTATCTGAAGAAAAATATTATATTCAATATTTAATATAATAGAAATAGAACCGATATTTAGTCTTCTGCTAAAATATTGAATCATTTAGATGGGATAGTTTTAGTTCTTAAAAGCAGTTTGTAGTGCATTAAACAAAAATCTTTCAAAATCTCTCAAACTTTTTCTCATGGATCGTGACTTTTCACAATCCCGAGTTCCCTCCCTAATCAAGTCTTTAGTATCGGTGAGGATTTGACGTTAAAACCAAGCACTTCGGCAGGGAGAGCCAGCCTTATGTTCTTGAGGAACAGAATTTTTTTTTTTCTTGGTAGGAGCATTTTCTGATGCTTGATGTTTTCTATCCTGTTCAGCCTGCCTGCCGTTAGTAAAATGAAATAACAAGATCAAATTACAGACAATGTTTAAGCAACAGAACTTAACACACTCTACCCAATTAACATCTGATTTATTGAGAGAGCTTAGGCAGCTCTAAGTAGCAATGGCTATTCCAAATGACTTTCTACGTACTGAAGAAATTTAGTGTAATAAAAACCCAACCATTAGCCCAACAGGTAAGTATCTGTTACCCTTGTATGGAATTTGGGTGTCTGGAGGTCTTAGAGAACAGTCACTTTTTTCCGCAGAAAATTAGCTTAGGTTCAACAATGTAATACTATCTAACTCATTTCAAAACTGTTCTTTTGCAAGAAATATTTGAAAAGAAAATGAAAGAAAATTTCATTTCAGTGGAGAGACGAAAATATTAGGAACTAGGAGGCAAAGACAGAAGGAAATATTACAATAGATTATGTTGTTCCCAAAGCCAGGAAATCGGGCTCAGTTTTCAATGCTTCAGGTTCTTACTGAGGCCATAGGAAGAAAGGAGCTTTTGAGACTGCGATACTCAATTTCATCTGCCATGAAGCAGAGATTCTTGAGATATTGAAGGTCTATTCCTCTTCTCTGTTCCACCAAGATGTTATAAAGATTAATTAATGATTACTGATATTTTTATTTCCCTGTAAAAGTTGATTGTAATTCAGTTTGACAACCTCTTCTGAGTGGCTTCTGTGAGTAAAGAATTGTGTATGGGATGGTGAGAGACACAAAGATGAATCTAACCAGGTTGCTTCTACCTTCTGAGGTAGTTTGGGTAGACAGAAAGAATCTGAACTTGAAGGCAGGCTTCCATTTTAGCTCCACCATTACCTAGTTGGGCAACTTTAAGACAGTTGCCTGACCTTCTAGAGCATCTGTTTTTGTCATGTCTAAAATGCAAATAGCAAGACCTACTTTATCAAGTTTTTCTTTTGAAGATTAAAAGAATTAACATATGTAAAGTGCCCAGAGTAGTACCCAGCATACAGTATGTGCTCATGAAATTTTGTTTACTTTCCCTTTCCTTTCATCTCAAGACTGTCTAGCTATTGAGGAACATAGACATGAAAATTAACAATAGTACAAGACGAACTGAAGTAAGAAGTAAAAAAGCAAGTTAGAGCTTCTGAGAGGAAGGAGATATTATTAACAAGAGGGGGAATCAGGGAAGATTCTATTTAAGAGGTGATTTTGAGTCTGGACTGTGACAAGTGACTGTGGAAGGAGTATAACACGTGGCAAATGGGAGTTTTCCTATGTGACCTCAGTTCTGGAATGCCCGTGTAGTGGGGCAGTCTGATTGGCAGAGAGAAGTGCAGTTCTAGGGGAGATTACGGGTAAAGAGACTAAAGCCCTTTTGTCCCATCCCACCCCACCATGACTTGGAATGTGACAGGTGTATGAGATATTTGGACAGATGTGTGCGTTTAATGAGAGTGCAAAAACTGCTCGGGAGCAGATCGTGTGGGACCTCAAATGCCTAGGTTATTTGTGTGTTATCGTGTGTGTGTGTGTGTGTGTGTGTGTGTGTGTGTGTGTGTGTGTTTACAAAATATCTAGTGCAATGTGAAGCATTGAGAGGAGAATTATAAACTCAAACTCATCTAAATACCCAAGATCATGCCCAGGAGCATCCTCCATCTAGGAGATGCCAGTGAGGGAGATAACAAAAATAATAAATACTTGTTTAGCACCTTCTGTTTGCCAGGCATTACTCTAAGAACTTTACCTATATCAGCTCCTTTAGTCCTCACTACAACCCTATGAAGTAGGTCATATCATTACCCTCATTTTATAGATAAAGATACTCAAGGTTCAATGACTTGCTCAAGGTCATGGCAGAGCTGGGTTTTGAACTTATTCAGTTGACTCTAGGCTAGTAACCAGTACCTCTACAGCAATTCCTGGGCTTCATTAGAGGCTTGCTGTTGTAGTTATGGGAAAAGGACAAACCAAGGAATGGGAAAATAAAGAAGTGAAAGGAGAGTGCACCATAGGATATAAACAATTGTCGAGGGAAGCACTAGAGGTCCCGAAGTAATAAGTTCAGGTACCACCAGGTGTGATCTTTACCATAAACTATGTACACTCAAGAAGAAAGCTCAGGTTTTTGGAAATTGATTTCATTATCTAAGGGAAGATTGAAGGAATGAAGACTTCAACAATGATTGTCATATAAAGAAATAATCAGAAACAGCTTAGTCTGCCAGATACATTGTTTTTGAAAAACTAGCAATTTGAAGAAGTGAAATGGACCATGAAAATATTAAATGGGCTGGGGATCCTATTTCAAAGGAAAACTCTTAATTGTTTAAGATACTTCATGATCAGATCCAGTTTCTATCTTACTACTTTCTTCCAGGGCAATTAAACAAAACTATTTTCTGTTTCCAAATCCATTCTTCCCATAGTGTCTACATGCCCCAATTCTATTTTCAAGGCATTGAACCTGTTCCTAAGTTGCTTTTCCAAATGCTTTCTACCCATCTCCATCTTGCCCTCACCCAGGATGCTGACCTGTAGAATGCCATAGGTCATCAGGCTCCTATGCCTTTGGCTTCCAGTTGGATTCAGTCAATGGGAATCGCAGTAGAAAATCAGATAGGAAGATGTGAGGTCGGGACATTTTTCTCCCTAGTGTCTTCTCTGTGAGGCCACCGGGCTGGTTGGCTGTCTTGACTAAAGCTCCTTGCTCCTCATAAGGTAGCATTCTCTTAGAGCTCTTGTGGGTTTTAATACCACTCCTTCTCCTCGGTTCTTTGGGCCTAGAGTAACAGCTCTGTTGTTAATAAACTTAGATGAATGAGTTACCTCTTGTACTTCCCCTATACCCTTTCCCCCTTTTAAATAGACACTTTGTTAAACTGCCCTCATATTAGCCTTATGTGATTCTGTGATCAATTTTCTTTTGGGACTCTGATATATTTTTCCATTATGAAGCACTCTTTTCTCTGAATTCTTACAAAACTTGATTTTTGTCCCCTTGAAGGTACTGTTCTTTTGCAGTTTGTCCCTTATTGGGACAAATTCAATGAATGTTAAAAGGATGGCTGAATGGTGAGGACACAGACAAGAATATTATTGTGTCATTTAACTTTCTCTTGAATTTCCTGATCTGTTACTGTTATTTTAACATTAAAACTAAAGTTCTTTCACATCACGAGGAAAAGTCTACTTCTGAATCACTGAAATATAGTGTTGGATCTGAGCTGTCTGCAGATGTATCATCTCTTCCTTCCCTCATACTAGTTAAGAATGTGTTCTGATGGTGTGTCTCATGTGTGTTGCAGGCCTTTCTCTGTAGAGCCATCATTTGGAACCCTTAATGTGGGAGAGTCCATGCAACTGGAAGTGGATTTTGAGCCACAGACTGTGGGCAATCATAGCAAAAGGCTTATTGTGTATTACGACACAGGTATGCGTTTTTCGTTAAAAGTTCTACATGTTAAGAAAGGTAAGATGGAAAATATAATGAAATAAAATAGGAAATGGTAATTTTGGCTACATTAGAGTAAGCTATGATTCTCAAGGTAAAGAACAAAAGAATGAACGCCTCCAATAGAAATAATGTTGAAACAGATATAAATCCTACCTGACTTGTTTCTCTGATGCTTGAAAGCCTCAGAAATACATAGCTCAGGAAGGAACCTATATTGAGATGTCACACTAGTAGATTGAGATTATTAATATGTAAATAGAACATGAAAGGAACTTAATCTCCCATGTGTTTTCCATTTGATGTATTGCTGCATTTTGTCTAACATTTTAAAAATGTAAACCCCAGTTCAGAATGGTCTTATGTGTGCCTACTAGTCTATGTAAGATCCAGTTACTTTAATCCTTAGAATGTACAAATACCTTACTTAAATATAGGACTGTGACTATTGCCACTAGCGTTTTCTTGAAGGCCACACCCTGCATAATCATGAAAATTATACATGATTTTCGAAAGTATTTAATTTTAAGAAAGTCATGCAGACTGCATGTGCATTATGCAAGTCTCCAAATCTGGTTTTCAAATTAATATTTTACCATTGCCATTTATTATTTCGTAATTTCTCTCATTTCCTCCTCACATCTTTTTTACCCATTCACATTGATTGATCCAGATTGTCTGTCTCAGAAGGACGTTGTAGGGAGAAGACAGACTTGCACAGCCAGGGGAATAACAACAAATGACATGTAGGTGACCGTTCACAGATGCTGGCTTTGTGGACGCATATCTGAGCAGGACAATTCAAACTGTTGCCTAAGGACATGTGGTTAAGTGGTCGTGGCTGCATATCGTGCAAAATAACAACACATCACCAGAGTTACACTCTAGATTTCTTATCTTTTAGTGTTGACCATAATTCACTGGCTGCTAGCAAGAGAATCGGAACCTGAACTAGCTTAAGCAAAGAGAGAAGTTTTGGCTCATATAACCCAACAGTGAGGTTAAAAGCACAGTTTATAACATATCAGAAACATTGATTTTTCCAAAGTAGCTGTGCCATTTTACACTCCCACCAACAAAGCGTGAGAGTTCCAGTTTCATCCTCATTAACATGTAGTGTATTGTTCATTTTAGACATAGTAATGGTGTAGTGATGTCTCCTGGTGGTTTTAATTTTCATTTCTCTAGCCATTCACATATCTTTTTAAATGAAGTGTATTTTTAAGCCTTTTACTCATTTTAAGAGTTGTTTTTCCTTTTACTATTAATTTGTAAGAGTATTTTATAACTTGCTATTCTGTATACTAGTCATTTGTCAGATGTATGTTTTGCTAATATTTTCTTTCAGTCTGTAGCTTGCCTTTTCATTTTCTTAATATTTCCTGATGAGTGGAAATTTTTAATTTTGATGAAAATCACATTATCAATCTTTTTCCTTTGCGATTAATGCTTTTTTTTTTTTTTTTTTGCTAAGACATATTCACCTTCTCCAAGATCATGAATATATTCTCCTATGGTTATTTAGAAGGGTAGTAGTTTAGGTTAATGATTGATTTTTGATTTCACTTTTGTGTATGTGTGAAGTAGGGACCATGTTCTTTTTTTCCCATATGGATTATTGGCTCTTCTCCATTTTATTACCTTGTACTGGAATTCTAGTTAGTTACTCTTTGATTCTATTACTTAATCTTTTATTATTTTATTATTTATTCCTGTCAACC
Organism: Macroglossus sobrinus; assembly: GCA_004027375.1. Taxonomy (NCBI): domain Eukaryota; kingdom Metazoa; phylum Chordata; class Mammalia; order Chiroptera; family Pteropodidae; genus Macroglossus; species Macroglossus sobrinus. The sequence continues at coordinate 87,729 of PVKZ01002735.1, read as the reverse complement.
TCTATTTTATGTTTTCTATTTCTTTGTCACTGTAGATGTCTCTAGATAATTCTTCTTATCCATTCAATAATTTCCTCATCAGTGAAGTCTCATCTGCCGAGTTTTAATTTTTCAATTATAATTATTTTTATTTTAGAAATTTAATTTGGTTCTTGTTAAATAAAATTGCTCTCTACTCTTTTATTTTTCGAGTTTCCCTTTTGTTTCTTAAATATACTAAACATAGTTAATCATATTCTGTATCTGATAATTCAAATATATTAAGTCTACATTTATCTATGATCTGTCTATCTATCTATCTATCTATCTATCTATCTATCTATCTATCTATCTATCTATCTATCTATCTATCTATCCAACCATCCATCTATGTATCTATCTTTCTTGCTGTTTTTTGTTTCTGATGGTTTTCTGATGTAGAGAAGAAAAATAGCTTTTTCTTTTACCCTTCTAGGTTTTTGGCTGGGCCCCTGTAACAAAAAAACAGATGAACAAGAGAAAAACATACAAATTTATTTAATATAAGTTTTATGTGACATGGGAGCCATTCATAAGGAAATAAAGACCTGAAGAAGTGGTTAAACCTGAGTGTTTTTGTACTAGGTTTGATGAAGAGTAGACAGTTGTAGAAAAATATGATAAAAGAGGGTATGAGCTGACTGTAGTAAACTGGGGGAAACAGCAAGGCCTGTTTGTTCCTCTCAGTATCCCTCAGCCTTTGCAGATAAGGATGCTCCTGTCATCTGAGCATAGGAGGTCCCCTCTCACACGAGGATCTTATGACCTGCCTCAAGGGAAGGTCAGAAAAATCCTTCCTGCTTCTGCCATTTCTCAGATTCCTTCAGCTTGAAATATTCAATATGCCAAGGTGCCATATTTTGGGGTAGTGTGTCCTGAACCTCATCATATCTTGTACAACTTCATTCTTTGTAATTTTGGATTTAGCATTTCCCTTTTGAGTAGACCCTAGACTTTATCTGCTGTCCTATGCACACAAAGCAATAGTTAAAGCAAGAGCTCAAGGGTTAACAAAAGCCATGAGGGCAAAAAGCCTTTGCACTGCATTATTTCCTGCTCTTCTTCACTTCACTTTGATGTCCTTATTTTTAAAGAAGTTTAAAAAATATTTTATTGAGTATTTTTAGATGTTTAATCTCCAGTTTAATTTGCTGCTTAAGACTGACTCCAATTTATATCTATATCTGATCAGCATTATTTATAAGGGTGTTCATCTTTTCCTACTACTTTATAATTCTCTTTATATCCTACTATAAACATGGTTTATCCTTCCATGTATTTAGGTTTTATTTAATTACTCTCAGTAGTAGTTTTCTGGGTAGAAATCTTGAACATTGTGGTTAGATTTAGTTTTACATAGTCATCGGGTTTTGATGTAACTTTAATTATCGCCTTATATTAGTTTTGCTTGTTCTTGGATTTAAAATTAAAAAAAAACAGATACAGTATATATTCTTTTGTGACTGATGTCTTTTATACAACATAATGTTTTTCAAGTTTTTTCATGTTATGTGTATCAGTAATTTCCTTTTTACTCTTGAGCAGTATTTCACTGTATCTATTCTCCTGTTAATGGAACTTCAGATTGTTTGAAGTTTAGGATAATCTCTCATATTACTACATATGCATTTTTACTACATATTACTACATATGCAAAGTCAAATCCCTTGACTTTGAAATGCAGCTGCATCCTTCCAGTGTTCCTCAATCTGGATTTTACTTTTATGTAAGTACTTGGATTGACATCATACTTACCTTTATAATTCTGTGCTAAAGAAAATTAATATTTGTGTATTAAAAGTTAATCATCCACTGAGGTTCTAGTGTCAACTTTGGTTCATGAATAAAGTCATTTTCTAAAGATTGCAGACAGAGGTAAACTGTCTTCTAGTAATTTTCTTTCATGAAATGAACCGCTAATAAGAATATGCTTTCATCTTTATTGTGGGTTATCAATGACCAGAACCTATAACCAACCTCTCATTAGTAGAAAGCAGTAATGACCGCCTGAATAATTAATTATGCAGCCTTTTCAAGCAGTCATGATCATTGGCTTCCCATCTCCCTAAATAAGCATCTAATTGAACTTTCTGCAGCTGTTTGAAGTATGAATTGATTCAAGGAGGGAAATTTAACATGGGTTTTCTTAATATTTCCTCAAACAGTGTTGCAGGAGTGAGAACACAGATGGTCAGGGATTGTTTAGGGAACTGGAATAAGGTCCATAAATTACACAGAAAGTGAAGACTCTCAAGTCATTAGGTGTTAGTATTTAAAGGGACATTAGAGGGCATTTCTTTAACTACCTTTATTGTAGAGATGAGTGAACTGAAGCCCAGAGACACTGCACGACTGTACGCCTAAGGAAGCTGAGATTTGAACCCAGGTCTTTGGCATCATCTGAGTCCAGCACTTTTCCTGTAATCCTACACTGCCTTATATTCAGATTATAAATACCAATTTTGGTATTGTCACTGATGTGCTGGGTGAATTCAGTCAAGACCCATAATGTGTTTCCTGAACCCTTCAGAAAAAGAGCACTTCCAAAGAAGTTTGAGTCAGCAATTCATTTGACTGGTGAATTTGACCTTCCTATGACCAAGAGATGAGAAATACTCTATCCATCAACTTTTTAGTTCTCTAGAGAATTGAGGGCTCCACTCATATATTTTATTTACTGTCCTCTGCTGTCTGAAAGTACTGAAACCACAGTATGAAATGTATTATGTATATAGCTAGCTTCACTTTTTTTTTGATAATATTAGTTTTGTTCATATTTGTTTTTGCTAGATTGATAATAGCAAAACTGGCAAGAGGTAATGAGACTTTCCACAAAATATGTCTTTATTAGGACATAATAAATGATGGTGGCTGACCTCATCTACAGTGATTGTGGCATTGAACCCCAGAAACCCCAAAGGAGCCAGTGTATGGGCATAGCACTCCATGGACACAAATGTTGAGGCACAGTAATCTTATCCATTCTTGTAGGCATAACACACCTTTCATCCCATCAGTCTTCTAAATAACTAGGTGCAGGAGACCCTTTTTAAGTTTGTCTTCACGAAAGTAGGTGTAAAAAGCAAGTACTTCAACAGCTGTGGGAACAAGAAAAGAGTTATTGTTCCCTTCACTTTGCATATATGATGATTTTTGGAAGATAGTGATGGAAAAATGAATATTAGATGGTTCTGGAAAAGAATATAGTGGCCCTTCCTGCATTTCTGGGAAGGAACTGTTTTGCAGCAAGCAGCTCAAGTTGATGACGTTAATTTCTCTGATCCCTAAATTTGTGTGATGTATCTTTTCCCTGATTTGTTTTTAAACAATGAAATGCTTCAAATAACTACAAACTCACAGATATAATATAATCAACAGTCATTCTATTTAACACATCTTAGCCTTTGGCTCTACACATTTTTTTCAGATGTATTATAGTATGGATAACTGATTATAGATTTAAGGTCACCTTGTTAACATTTCTCAACCTAATTCCCATGTCTTTGTACTCAGAGGAACTGTATTGGTTGCATTTTATGCTATTCCAACATATTTATTTATCCATAAGCAATATATACTATTGTCTCAAGTAGTTTTAAATTTCATATAAATGGTATAATACTGTATGTACCATTTTCCAACTTGACTTTTTTCATTCAACATTGTGTTTTAAAGATTTAAACAGATAGCTCTGATTTATTTCAACTAATACAAACACTCCAGCATGTGAAAATACTATAATTTATCTATTCTCCTAATGAATATTAGGATATTCTATTTTTTTTTTTGCTATTACAATGCTGCAGTTAATTTCTTTTATATGTCCTGTGCAGTTGTATTAGATTATCCCTAAGGATAAATATTTAAAAGTACAATTGCTGAGTTATAGGACAAATTAATCTTGAGATTTACTGGATACTAAATTGATTAGTCAAGTGGTTTTACCAATTTTTATTTTCATCAGCAGCTTATGAAAATTGTTGTTTTCCCACATCCTTGTCAATATACTACCAAAACTGCAGTCACACTATTTGATTTTTATTAATCTGATGTTATGAAATGTTATTTTATTTTATATTTCTCTCATTATTAGTGCTATTACAAGTTTCCTGAGGCCCTATAATTCCCTTTTACATTAAATATTGGAAAAGTAATGTATTCATATGTTCAAAAAATAAATATTTCAAAGTATATATTGAAAGATGTTATTTCAATCCTACATCATTCAACCCACCTTGCTCTCATTTTATTGGTTTCTTATGTATATTTCCAGTGTTTTTATGCAAATAGATGCAAACATGAATACATATTTTAATATTTTCCCTTTATACGAAAATAACATACTATGTAAATTGTTCTAAACCTTGCTTTTTCTACTTAACCATATATCCTGGAGCTCTTTCTATATCACTGTGTACTTTTTAACACCTGTACAATATTCTACTTGTAGGTGTAGCACAGGTTATTTAACTGGCCTTCTCTTGATGGGTACTTTGGTCGTTTGCACTCTATTGTTATTAAGACAATGCTGTAATGAATACCCTTGATTCTGTTCTGACTCATCTGTAGGATAAATTCCTGGAAGCAGGCCAGAAGATAAATGGTTTTACAATATTGATGGATATTTTGATCCATGTCACCACATTAATTCCATGGATTGGGGGAAAATGGTACCATTTTGCATTCCCACTGAAGTGTATGAGAGTGCCTTCTCACCACAGCCTTGAAAACAAATTATATTTTCAAACTTTTGTGTTTCTTTTTTTGCCAGTTTATTGGGGGAATGGTATATCAATACATCTTCAGTTGTGTTTCTTTTAGTAGGAGTAAAATTGAACATCTAAATAGGGGACCTTTGTATTTCTTTTTTTCACAACTCTATCTCATTCTTTTATTGGATTGTCTTATTGATTTCTAAGAGCTATTTATATATTTGGGGATTTAATTCTTTTGTCTCAGATACAAGTCGAAAATATTTTACCCAGTTTTTCTTTTGTTTTTGCTTATGAATTTTTGTACCATGTAGAATTTCTTTTTTCTTTTTTATATAATAACTTAATCTTTTTTAGAGGGATCTGGGTTTTGAGTTACAGTTAGAAAACTTTAAAAGTTATAGAAAATTTACAAAAACTCTAAAGTTATATGAAAGTTTTTCTGTATATTGTTCTACTTTTATGGTTTCATATTGAACATTTTAATATTTGATTCTCTTGGCTTTTATTCTGATGTTCTGATGTCGTTTTTCTATATGACTATCAAGTTATCCCAATAGCACTTTTTTCTACAAAGTTCATTATTACACCAATCATGTGAGAAACTCTTAGAAAAACCCTTAACTATCATTTCTTGAAATGTCTTTGCATCATTATCTCTTTGCATCATTATCTCTTTCCTCTCCTGAGTTTCCAGTTAAACACTTTTATATCATTTCACTCCATCTGCCTATTCTTTTACCTACCTATTCACTGTGCATTTTCCATGTATTTTTATTTTTTCCCATTGCCTTTTGGGGTTTCTGAAATAACTTTTATATCACTAATTTTTCATAAAATTTCTATTTCTAGAGATTTTAATTTTTAGGTTATTTTATTTTATTTCTTTAAGAGCCTAGAATGTGGCTTTTTTTCATATTTTCTAGTTTTTTGTGTTCTATTTTTTGCATATAGTTAAGCTTATTCTTTGTTTCTTTAAATTATTAAATGTAATTGGTTTATATGATGATTCTGGTATCTGATTTTTGTGTCTTTGTTTCTGTTTATCTTTTATCTGTAGGTTCTAACTTACAGAGTGCTGTTTCTTTGCCTGCTTGGTTATGTTTGGCTATGCGTTTTTGTTTTTTTTGTTTTTTGTTTTTTGTTTTTTTTTAAAATAAAAAGTCAACAGTTTTGAAACTTTGGATACAGATACCTTTCTCCAAAGAGAAGTGAGTTTTTGAGAGCAAAGCCAGTCTATGACTTCTAAATTCAAGGCTTGAGGTTCTCTGCAAGACATAGACAAATACACTATAATATTTAACTCTGAACTAGGGCTCGTCTACTTCTTGTTCACCCTCATCTTTAGAGTACAGTCCCTTGAGGCTCAGCTTATTGTGAGGAGAGTCTTCTTTTTTTTCTTTAAGCTTCCCTTTCTGTAGGCATAGGACTTTGATTTTTGTCTCTCCTGCCCTTACAAGAATGACAGCTCAAAATTACCAAGAGTAGTATATCCTCAGGTCAAAACGTTCTTCCATGCTTATTTGTCTCTTTGGGTTCTGTTTTTCCTTTAATTTTGGCCTGATAGTTTTGCATTATCATATGGCTCTAAAGTGCTTTTAAGTTGTTTATTCGTTTGTTCAGCTTTTTAAGTTATGTCTAGCAGGAAAGTCAGTTAACCTAAATTATCATTGCTGAAAAAAGAAAATCACCCATGTCTCATTTTAAATAGTGCATTGGGCCAGACCTACTTATGGTTACTTTAGTTTCATTAAGAAAAGAACCACTTTGAAGAGAAGGTAGAAGTTAAGATGCAATGTAATTTTTTAAAAATCTAGGCTTATTTTCAAAAGCCATAAAGAAAATTATTATAAATAGGTTACATAAAGACTAAGAACATTTATTCAGAAAGACATCATTAAGAAATTAAAAATCTAACAGAAAAAAGTTGCAACATATATGATAAAGAGCTAATTTTTATTATTAAAAATGTCTCATAAATCAATAAGCAAAAGATGAACTCAAAAGGAAATGACCAAGGCTATAATAGGTATCTCATAATAGGCATCTCACAGGAGGAAAAAAAAATATATATATATATATATAACACCAATTAATACATGAAAAGATGTTCAACATCATCCATAATTGAGAATATGCAAATTATAGCAACTGAGTTTTTACCCATCATATTGTTATATTTAACTCATCAGAAAGTTTTTTTTTTTTTAGGTGAGCAACCTTTGGTAGACCTCACAGATTGCAAGGACCTTGTCAGCTTATAATCCCTTATTTTTAAATTTTTTATGCCTATAGCTCCTGGTCTTCCTAGGTGGTCTCTCATCCAAGTACTAACCCTGCTTAGCCTCTGAGATCAGATGGGATCGGGCTTGTTCAGGGTGGCATGGCCGTAGACTCATCAGAAAGTTTAAAAGTTGACAAGAGTGCATACCTTTATTTGGGAAGGAAGCACATGAAAATATTAATAGCACTAACCTCTAAAAAGCAGGCCTATGATTGAAGGGAAGGAAGACATTTTATTTTCATGGTATATAAATAAAAATTTCAGGTTTTAGAGTCAAATGCCTAGAGGCCTTACTTTTTATTATTTTTTTAATTTGGTGGAAAGTTTTACTGTGTTCAAGATGATAGGGCCTGAAGAACATTTACAATGTATATTGTGAATTTACTAACTCGCAACATGGTTCTTACAATAGCAAATAGAGCAAAAATATTTGTTAAAAAATAAGATTCAAATCATTATGCTTTCTGGGTGCTGATTAAAACTTTAGCAGCACAAATCAATAGAACATTCATTTTATTTAGGTATTTTTTTTTCTATGTACCTCCTGTGACATTGCACAGATCAGACAGAATATAATTTGTAGATTTGTGTCTTCTTGGAATCAGGACCTTCATTTATACATCTAGAATTAAGACAATTGGTGCATCTTGAATCAAGTCCGAGACTTAAATTGCCATGCTGAATAAAGGTGTTTATATCATTAACAAAATTAAATTATAGACGTGGCTTTTGTCTTTTTAGTTTTGTAGTGTGTGTTTCATTTTTGTTTTGTTTTCATTGCTGCTATTTAGGAATTAGTCTGTTTTCTATTAATGAAGTTATTGAATCTTCCATCCTGATTCCCTTAGATTGGACTTAGGTCCTCTCATCCTTAGCAGCTCTTCCCAGATATACTTGGCACAGTTACTTTAAGAATCAGATATGCAGCTCATGCTTGAGATAGAGATAAGGCATATGGTTATAATTCTAGAAGATTTCAGGTGCCCTCATGGTCAGGCTGTAGGATTTAAAACTATTACAAAGAAGAAAAATCTCGTAGCAGCCATCATAACAATTTATATTTTATATATTTTTTATAATGACTAAGCAAGATAGTTTGATTCTCTGTAATTGCACCAAATATAATATTTAAGTTTTCTGCTTATGCCTGACCTTCAGTGGTGGGGTGGCGGCGGCAATAGCCTATTAGCATCATTCAAAGTGTGTTTATGCTTTTTAAATTTCTAGGTGAAAAAGTGTTTGTATCTCTGTATGGAGCTGCCATAGACGTGAATATCAGGCTGGACAAGAATTCTTTGATCATCGAGAAAACCTACATATCTCTGGCGAATCATCGAACTGTAACTATTTACAACCGTAGTAACATCATCGCCCATTTCCAGTGGAAGATATTTGCTGCCCAGGAAGATGAAGATAGAGAAAAACATAGGTTTGTAAGAAAAATCACTGATATGCTGTAAATGGGGAAAACATAAAGCAAAGTTATTATGAAAAAATCAGTGACTTTTATGGTAAATTTTTAACCAACTCAACAATGTCAAATTTTTATAACATCGTTCCAATGTATGGTGCTCCTGTTTCACTTAAATAATTTGATCTGAGCTTTGTGGAACACAATATTGTTCTTTCCCAGTTAATCTTAACCTGGTTATAATTTATCAGTAGCTAAACTACTGGATTTTAAACACCAAATATATTATTCTTTATTATTCTCTCAAAACTAATCTACATGTCTGTATTTTGTTTTATAACCCTAACCAGACTGATCAGATTTCATAGTGTTTCTAAAAATAATCTCTTTTGGCTTGCTATCAATTTAGAATTTTTTTTTTTGGTGAAAAGATATCTTCAGAAAATAAGAATGAGGAAAAAGAAGGGCTTACATATATAACTACTTTTATAGTCTCAGTTTTAGTAGCATTATGGAATCCCTGCTAACCATGTAATTTAATAATGATTTCTTCTTGGTATCTTTAATCTCCTGCTTTTTAAAGAGATACTGCAGGCACCGGAGAAAATTAATAAAATGTTAAAGCAAACTCTTTCAACTAATCTCTTCACTGTGAAATTTCGAGTATTTTTTTTTTTACTGGCTCTACCCTTGCCTCTTTTAAACTCCTTCCATCCTCCCCGAATGAGCGCTTTTGCTGCTTTCATTGGAATTTATTTCAGCCTTTTTTATTTGCCTCTCCAGTTTCATTAAAGATTAGCCCTGGGAAGCTTCAAAGCTTTGTTTAAAACCAAGTTAGAATGTGATAAAAATAAAAGTCTTAGAGCCATGGAAACCAGGAAGAAATCCCCCACTGTGCTGCCCTTAATTGAATCAGAAGGAGCCGTGACAATGACGGGACACAGTGGACCAGAAGCTTCATCGTTCAGACAATGAGCTTTAATCACTGGATTGCCACTGTGCCATCTTTAAATAGTGAGAAAAGAAAAGCCGTTACTGCATAAAAACTTTAGTTTGCCTCATGGTGTAGAAATACCAGGAGTTTAAAAAGGCAAGAGGAAACTGCTCATCTACTGCTTCGTTTGTTCGATTCCTCAGCTGACGTATTTGTATCAACAATCAGAATGGTCCGAGAGTTTTAAAGAGAAAATAGGAGAGCAGGTATAAACAGAGGAACAATAGTAAATGTAGCATTAAATACCCTGTTTGTCCTATAGGCATAATCTTTTGGGGAGAATGAGTATACACTATCTGAGAGACAGCCAGCGGTTATTTCAGCTGTCTCTGTGTTTGACTATATATGTATAGGACATGATTGATGCCATGCCTATGTCCAAAACGTATTTAAGGAAGTTAGTTTCAGCAATGAAACTGAAGAAAAATGGAAACCAATTGCTTATCAGAGATGCTAAGTTATAGAGAGTATAATTTCAACTGCACGTGTATGGCTGTTTCTCTTCTTTTTTCCCCCCACTCCACCTCCTATGACACTCACACCTTGATCTCTTTAATATTATCCTTGTCTTACTCCTTTTCTCTTGTATTGTTCTTTCACTATCTCCATTACTCTTTCTATTAGTTCCTCTAGCAATATTTTTATAGCAAGAAAATAACATGGGATAGCGTTTTCATAACCATGACTCAAAGCCTAATTTTATCATCTAGAATCATGCCCCTCCCTTAAACAATGAACTTGAAAAGTGGCTTCAGATGGCTAAATAAGAAAACCTCTCTTTTGACTTTGGGTAACACATAACAACACAACTCATGTTTCTTCAAAGGATTAGTTGATCTAAGTGAAGAGTTGATTGAATGTGCTGCTTCTTACCCCCTCCTCCCTCCTCTCCTAGGGCCAGATGCCTGGGGCAAGAAGGGAAATTGATTTGGAAGGGAAATAGGTCATTTATTAAATAGACCTAATATCTTATTTGTCCAGGTTGTCTCTTCTCTCTCATTTCTCTTTTGTTCCTTGATATATCCCCAAGCGTGCCACACAACTCATATTATTAGTCATGGATTCTTGTCCTGGACATAATGGCCACGAAATATCCATCCTCTCAAAAAGTAAGGCAAATACATAGAGGTCTGTCCTTTACTGAACATTTAGTTCCTGTCTCTGCATAGCTGCCCCTCTGTAGGTGGCAGTGCTCTTACTATGGGTGTGGGTACCCTTCACCTCCACATCACAAATCCTCAGGTTATATCTCAGGCCACACATCAGTGGCAGACAAAGTAGAATGTGTTTTGGTAGCATGCTTATGGGCAGATGTTTGCTTATCCCTGAGAAGCAGCAGTCAGATCTCTAGCTAATGGTATAAATCCTCTTTTAAGCTGTTCAACTCTCCTGCTTCTGACAATGAGCAACTTCTCCCTTTTCTTCCTTCATCAGCTTCTGTAGTTAAAAAATGTAGAAAGGTCAATTTTGGTCTTGAACTTGGAACAGAGAGGATCTAAGCTAAATGGGCCCATGCATACTTTGAGAAATTAAAGTTTTCCTTTGCAGCACCCCAGGGACCTAAGATTTAAAATTTCAGTGTAGATTTTCAGGCGAGATTAAAAAGTCTGTTCACTGCTTTCAGCTATAATGTGGTTTAAAGCTTATCCTGAGGCATTTACCTTACAGGATCTGAAAGTTGCTCAAGGGTTACTTTGAGAAGGCTAATTGCTTTAACCCATGCCCTCAAGACTTCAAAAATTCCCAGTGGAGGAATTTTAGCCCTATTCAGGAATAGGAAGCCCTATTCCTTTCTGGCAGTTTATCATTTCCATTCTGGGAAAGATGATCTTTTCTATCCACATATACCAACCTTAGGACATGTGTCCTGATTTGGGGACCTTGGCCTAATTCCAGGGTCTAGACTCTGAAAATGAAGCTTTCTCTTTCCCTAGAAAGAAATGCTGGACTCTGAGGTTTTCTGATTGTTTTTTCTTTTTCATTTTTATTTAAACCTTCGGAATGAGATATAGGGAACTTTAAAAGAATTACCTTTTGGACCTTTCTCTTTTTTGAAGGTTTTCTGGGACTTGCAGAGAAAGTAATCTCTTTAGCAGAGGAGGCTGCATTTATCCCTCCTTACTTCGTCCATCTTGTCCTGAGGGATTATGAAACATGCTACAGGATTCTTTCATTCTCAGTCTCATCACAGCTTGTTATATTCAGAGACTCAGTATAGACTTTTGAGGATTACTGTTCCCCAGTTCTCCATGAAGGTCATGACTATTATCTCTATAGCAGCTGGCTCTAATTCTAGATTTGCTCTATGCAGTAATTCTTTGAATTCTCAATGGACCCCTCACAAGTGGTCAGCATGGATTTATTCCATCACATCAGATGTAGGAAATAATATGTTTCTCTAGATAGATCAGTTTTAATAGGGCTTTGAGCCTGCCATCCAGGTAGTAATAAATTTAATCTTAGTTGTGTTTGGAGTCCCTTCCCTTTTCTAGCATAATATAAGAATCTGAAGACTGAGATGGTACTTAGTAAACAAGAAGAGGACCTCTAGTCCTCAGTTTATAACAGTCATCATAGAGTTGCTCAGTGTTCAGGGTCTCATGGTCCATATGAAGGAGGATGGCTTTATCCTTTTTCATTGCCAGGTGTGCACATGGGAGTATTTCTCCCAGCCATGATGGCTTTGGTTTTTAACCTCCTCAGCATCCAGTTACCACTTCTTGGGGCCACTGCAAAGGAGCAGGGTTGCTTGCACCTAAAGGTGAAGGGGCATTACTGGTTCAGTGCTACTGTACCCGAGACACAAGTCTTCCCCACTGACTGTAGTCCATAGGCTGGACTGTACTTGATGCTTGAAGGTTATGGGTATTGGTGGCTACTATACCATTAGGAAAATGGGTTACATCCATGGTTTTACCAAGAGGGAAGGCTGGTATGTGTTACACTCTCTGATGAGAGGTGTCCGCATCTGTAGAATAGAACCACCTCTAAAGCAGGAAACCATAAATATATCAGCAGGACAAATGGCCAAACAATAGACTGAGATATAGAGAAGCTTTTATTAGAGTCAACCCAGCCCAAGGTGTTGTTGCACATTTCCTTCTTATACTCTCAACTACGGCTCCAGTTCTCTATCGGAGGGCAAAGAGAAAGACATGTGGTACCTTTCTCTACCCACTCCCCCACTCCCGTCCCTCCACATTTGAGAATTTTATTGTTCTCTTTTGCTTTCTGGTGCAAAGATTGAGTGAATTATACTCCTCAATTCGTGGAGCATTATCATCCTTGGTCTTTACGAGGCATTTTATTCCCACCCCTTACTCCTGCTAACCTCCTAAATAAATGTAATGTTTATGATTAACATTATTTGTTTAACCAATCCTTCAAACTACCCACATTTTTTTGTGTTACTGTTAGCACTTTAACATCTTTGTAGCTGTGTTTTTATTTTTATCCATGATTGTTTTTCAGGGTTTATTCTTATTAAAGATAGGTATCATAAATTCCACTTGCAAGAAATAATGGTTTTCTTTCTTTCTATGGACTGAGCTCTCTGTAATTTGTGCTGCTCTGCCCACAGTATAGGACTGATGCTCTCGTTACCTTGGACACTGCTTCCCAAATAGCAATAAAAAGAAAGCACAGAATGCTATATTCCTTGGAACCAGAACACACTGAACCCATTTCTTTGACATCTTAATGCTATATAGCCAAAGGAACCTGAACACTAACGTTATTAAAAAGAGTTATTTGACTTTGCTGAGCATATGGTTTTCATAAAGTCATTTAGAAAATAGTCGGGGCTGGGACAGGAATTCACTGCCCCAGGCTCTCATTGAGAGAGCTAAAGAATTCATTTTTCATCATTGTTAATACCAGTAAAATGATGGGGAAATGGTCAAATGCCTTGGGAGGAGATAAAATTCAGTCTTTGAAATTCAGATGAAATAACTGATACCAGGAGTAATGTGAACACACCTGTGGTGACAACAATGAGTAGAGGGGCTGAAGAAAGCTGCTTTTCTTACCTATCGCTAGTAATATGAAGAGCTAGAAAGAGAAAAAGAGCTGTCTTTAGGTGTATTTTCAGCATTTTATAAACTTGACAGCTTGGTAATTGCCTGTGGTTGACACAGGGAACAAATTGGTATTTATCAAGCACATGCTTTGTCCCAGGAACTGCACCAGGTCCTTGATCACTTTTAATCCTCAACACATCTTTCTAACGGAGGAGTTCCTATTATTTCTGTTTTATAGATGAAGGCACTGGCTTAGAGGAAATAGATAACTCCCAAAGTCACAGAGCTAGTAAATGATTAGTAGAATCAGTATCCAAACCTAGTCCTTTCTAGTTCTAGATTGTGTTCTCCAGGTAACTTAACAACTAAGAAAGAATTAAAGCTAAGCAAGTTTAAAAGAAACGAAATTGTCCTTGAAGTGTGAAAGGCTGGGTAGATGTTAAGTATTTAAAAAACAGTCTGGAAACACAATTACCTAAAATAAAATACTTATCCAAACAGGCATAAAGGCTCAGGAGTACCTAAAATAAAATACTTATCCAAACAGGCATAAAGGCTCAAGAGTAAGCAAGTGGGCTTTGAGAATGACAGGAAGCCTGGGAGGACTTCTGGAAGGAAGTGACTAAAGACTAAAGTGAAGCTCTTGAGAGTTAAAGTACATGGTCACTCAGCTAATGCAAGGAGCGACCACCCCAGGGTGATGGGTGAGATCATTCCCAGGAGGATGGACTACAGGGGGGTCCGTTACAGTGTTCTTCATGGGGGTACTGGAATGAATCTCACATTTCTTGTTTTTCTTTAGGGTCTGTGAAGATCTGATCAAAGAGGAAAAGAATGAGACCGATGAATTTCTTGAAGAGTGCGTTATTGATCCTTCTCTTCGAGAACGTCTTTCCATTATTTCCCGCACCTTTGAGAATCAGAGGAAACTGATTCAGGCAGACAGCGTGCTCTTCTTGAATAACATTTTCACTGTTGAGCCCCTGGTGAGCACATACATACAGTATGACCATATGGTAAACATAAGTGGGAGTGTAGGGCTTATTTTGATGAGAGTACTCACTTTGGATTGATACAGTGAGTTTTGAGAACATAAAGATTCCATCTGAAGAGACTTATCATCATTATGAGACAGTGAATGAAGGTTAATGGTAAAAATTCTCATAGCTCATGTTTATAGGTCACATTTTCTATGCACCAATTACTGTTAAGCACGTATGAATTACCAGTTTATCTCGTTCACATATATAATCAATTATAGTCAGACCCCCATTCTACAGTTGAGGAAATTGAGACCTAGAAAATTCAATAACTTACTCCAGGCCAATGATAGAAATTTATCCTTGATAAGCCTGACTCTAGAGCAGGGTTTCTCAACCTCTGCATTATTGACCCTTGGGGATGGATAGCTCTTTGCCCTCCCTGTACATTGTAGGATGTTTAATGGCATCCCACCAGATGCTAGTTGTGACGACCTGAACTGCCTCTGGACATTGCCAAATGTCCACTCTTGGGAAAAACTGCTTGGTTAAGAACTACTTTGTTCTTAATTCACTCAATAAATACTTACTAACTATGTGTTCCATGCCAGGCATTCTGTGTGTGCCAGGCATCGACGTGCAAAACAGACATCATCCTCGACCTCACTGTCTAGCTTTTGAAAGTAAAGACAGAGTTAGAATAGGGTCTGTCTGATCCCACAGACCAACTTTTGAACATTCTGCCCCACTGTCTCAAAATGAAAGTAACTAGCATCTTCCAAATTTACTATATGCTGGGTACTGTGCATCACCTCACACCAAGAAAGCATAGAATGATGTAAAGATAAAGACAAACAGGAGTTGAGAAAGCCCACAGCTAGTTAGAGCTGCTGGATTGTTACCATTCAAACAAGTTGGAGAGAAGACATGGGCACAAGGACACATTAAAATACAAGGTCATTTGTGGAAAATGCCACTGACTTGTGCAGACCTGTTGTCCTTGTCTGTACTTCCAAATTGTTATTAAAGGATATAACCTAGGAAAGGGATTCCATGGCAAAATAAGTTTTAAAAACACTGGGTTCAATATTGTTTGAAATTTGCTGTAAGACTTCTAAAAGTTTTTAATGTGATAATGTACATTGTTAATTTCCAAGAGGAAACCTTCCATTTGGAGACCTGCTTTGGGACTATTGTTCTATGGGACCTGCTGTGGGAATCACTGGTGAATACAGTCTGAGTCACTAGTTAAGAGGCTAAGTTACTAGGCTAAGGTAGTTGTTATAGACTAAAGTTAAGCTAGAGAAGTCTTCTTGAGAGCAGAGCCTTGAACCAGGTCTTACAGGATGGGACTTTTGGGGAAAAAACTTGGAGATGTGCATGGCAAGGCTCATTCAGGTTACTATGAGTGAATCAGCTTGTTTGAAGAAAAGGGTTCATGTAGGAAAATAAGGAGAAGTGGGTTGAGGCTGAATCTTCTCTCACATGAGAAAGCTGTCCAGGGATCTTCAGATCTAGTGGGTTAAATCAAGAGGTTAAATCATGATGAACATGCAGTCTTGGAAGGAGAAGAGAGATGCCTATTCAAATAGGTCAAGCCCAAAGATGTTGAAAAGAACCAGCAAGGCATTACAAATCTAAGCAAGGAAGAAGCTGAGCAGAACAGAGGTAAGGAGGAGCGACCAGTCATGGTGACCTAGACATTCTGGCAAGGTCCCGAGTGTAGACACTCTAAAATTCTTCCCAGATGGTACGTGGGGTCCAGGTGATGACTATTGTCCTGTTTCTCATACCCCTCTGGGAGTGGATGACTTAAGGATGGCAAACTTTGGGGGTCAGGAGGAGGTGGAAGGCCCACAGGCAAGTTTTGTACAGTTCCAGTCCAGTAGAAAGACTAAAGTTACCTCAGATTTTCTTCTCCATAACCTGAAGCATCTTGATAGAGACATATGTATTAAAATAAGGCATTTAATTTGGTTGCCTTTGGATTCTAGATAAGAAATGAATTGGGCATTCCTATCATAAGGTATCTTTTCACTGTTAGGAAGGAAAACACTTTTGAAAACAGTGACACACGAAAATGGTACCTTTTAAATAAATGAGACTAATTTTGTTAATATTGTGTGGAAAAAAAAATCTCCAGAAACAGGAAGAGGATAGTGATGTTTATAGCATCGTAATGTTTTTGTCTTCCATGAGCACTATTCAGATTTTTTTCTCATAATAGTATTCATTGTCTAGTTCTTGACAATTTTTGCAAAATGAAAATGAAGGCATGAAACTTTCCTAGAGTCTTCATAAAGTTATTCTTGTCAAAACATCAGAACTCAGTGTCAGTTATAGTAAATTATTTATTAAGGTTAAATATCCATTTCACCCCCTACTTAAAGATCTTTAAAGTTTTATAAAAATACAGTTCTTATGAGTATAATGTAATCTTACCTTGTAAATTACTTTTGAAGGTATTTTATGGGAAAATTCTGCCATTTTATTAGCTTCTTGACCCAAGTGTGAACTATGGGTAACTTCCATTGTTGGGATTTTGGTTTTCTGGAACAGGTAAATAAATGCTGTAGTAGTTTTGGATGAGAAAGTTGGGAAAGGATTTACAGAAAAGTTGAGATCTGAACTATGTATTGGAGGAAGGGTAAGATTTAATAAAGTGGAAAGAAAGAATGTTTCCAGTTGGAGAAATTATGAAAACAAAGAAAAGGGAAAATATTAGTTTCATGGCATATTACACAACAATAAAATTACTGGGTTTTCTGGAGCAGGCAATCATGGAGAATAAAAAATCATATTGGGAGAGTAGAGGAAATCTGGGCTGCCTGGTCAACGTGTTATGTTGTAGGATACAGGCTATTGTCCCCACAGTGTATTTCTGCAAACACTGGATCCTCAGGGGTGGTAATAAATGTTCTTTGGAAAAAGCAAGTTTTATGGGCAAATAAGTCTGGTTCAAGAAAAGATCATTCTCCAAGTGGTAGAGTGCAAGCAGTATTTCCCCTTGGCCATAGATGCCTTTCCCCACACAGTATGCCAAGGGTATCTGAGACTGACTGCAGGGCTCCGAGCAGGAGCATGTGTTCAAGGTGTTTCAGTCTGTTATCCTAGTAGTCACATGTGGATCAAGTCAGAGGAGGGTAGATAGAAAGTGGAAGGGTGAGTGCTGGTCAGGTAGGGGAAATGCACTAGTACAGGAAGGATCAGGGAGACTGACCATCCACAAGTTCAGGGTGATGTGTGAGGATGACGCTGACCTGGATGGTTGGCCTGGTGATGGTTGGAAAGCAAAGGAGATGGCAGATGTAGGAGATGTTCATAAGAAAGGCATTAAAGTGCTTTCTGATTGACTAGTCATTGAGAGCGAGACATGGTGAGGAATGATGTGTCTCCTCAGAACACATCATTGGCAGGGAGGATTGTGATGTCTTTGATAGAAATTAGCAAGTCAGGAGTCCTGGGTTTAATTCCTAGCTTTGCCAATAATGAATGTGACCTTAAATAAGCCATTTGATCTCTCTTGGCTTCAGTTGCATTGTATACAAAATGAGGATTTTTTTTTTTAAGGGTAGGACACTGGATACTTTTTGACTCATAAGTTATGATTCTCCGTTTTGGGAACAGACTCTGAGCTCCTGAAGGTCAAAGAGGGCCTTGTCCTCATCTGTGCTTTAGGCCTACCACAGTGCCAATTAATAAAGAAAGGAAGAAAGGAGGGAGGGAGGGACAGATAGGAGGAGGGAAATCAGTTAATGATGATGAGTTTGGTTCTTAACCAAATGTTGAATTTGAAGTGATAATAGATGTCCAAAAAGTTTTGGGAATGCGGGAATAAATTTGTGGGAGGGCAGTCAGGAGTGGAAGTCAGACGTGAGAATCTTATAGAGTTCTTCACTGAAGGCATAAAAAGCAGATGGATATTCCAAAAGCAGAGCAAAGAAGGAAAGTCGTAGAGGGCCCAACACAGCCTGTGGGTGCTCAGCTTTCGAGAGACCCTGCAAAGTGAGGAGAGGCTGTGGATTCACAGAGAAGGATGGCTGAGAGGAGACCAGCCAGCAGAGAGCTCAGTGGCCTCTTACATGCCTTTCTACCCTTGTGGTTGGTTCATCACTATTTTCTACTGAAGTTCTCTTCTGAATCTCATGATCGGATCAGTTATACCAAAACCACTATTTAATTTCTGGCAATTGAACAGTTGATCTATGCACCAGCAGTTAATGTTTTTTTTATTAGAGTATATTTCCTTTTAATTAGCTTCTCAGTATGAGTTGAATTCACAGTAGAAAGATAGATTAAAAGTACATAGTGTTACCTATTGATCTAACAATCAATCTGTAATTGATAGCCTGTACAAAAAATAAAAATAAAATTTGAGGGTCTTAGAGACTGCCAGCTGTGTGTCCACTGAGGAAGGACATCGTCTTCAAGTGAGGTGAATTTTAGAAAAGGAAAAAAAAAACCCTTTATCTTAGTGTCTGAAAAGAAAAAAGAAATGATATGAATGATATCCTTATTTTCTTAGACCTGGGTCTATATATCTTTGTTCTTCAAATGAGTCAGCTAAACCAAGGTTAGTTTAGCCCTTATTGTGTTCTCTGCATATTGTGTGTTTTATGGGAACATTGTACCATTTTAGAGGTTTTTCCAAGTCAGAGCAAGTAGATTCAAGATGAAGAGATCAGTCACTGTCCCTAAAATGCCCAGAGGTGTGATGGGTTTGAATTTAATAGAATTTTATTCATATAATCAGGTGAGAAATAATTTTTTACAATGCTATAAGAATGATGGACCAAAACTCTAGAACGGAAAGTTCTTGCTCTGTTCTACAACCTGTTTACCCTTGAGCCATTGTCTTGGCTCTCTTTCTTTTTTCTCATTGTGCTCATTGCATAACATTCCCATAGGGTATGTTGTTTGAACCTTGAGGAGCTATACCCAGGGCATCTTGGGTACTGAGGTGGTAGCAGAGGGCAAAAGGGAGTTTGTCTTTTGAGAGATTCCAGAGGTGCTCATTCTCAGTGGAAGGTGTTAGGCAAGGACCCAGAGTGACCACAGGAAGAAGGGAGTCCTGGACAGATACAGGACAGCTTGGTAATTTATTGATATTCTAATAGTAACATAATCATCATTCTGGTCATTAAAACATGTGGGGTATTACTATACTGTTTATGTCAAGTTCCTCATGTCAATTCTTTTGATACAATATCTTGAATTAGCCCAAATTTTTTTATTTACTCCTTACCTAGGATAGGTACTAGACTCTGTAGAATAATGATCATTTCTCAAGCCACCTGTTTCTGTATCTTTTTTCTTCCCTTTGGAACAGAATTGTAAAATTGAGTCTATTATGCATGTTTTGTGCCTTCCAGAAAAGCAAGTTAAATTGACTACTTTCGGAACTATAATATTGTATTATACTAGATGGACTCTGGCTGCACAGAATTTTGACAGTCTCATTTTGTTATATCCTCAGCTTAGGTCTCTTGGGTACCCTGAATGAGAGAGAGTCAAAACAAAAACTACAATTCTGAGAATTGAGAGGCAGAAGAATATTACAGGGCAAAAGGAGAGAATTAAGCTTTTGATTTCCATGGGTGTCTAGGAGGTCTCTGCGAAATCACAGCACAGGTGTGCTGGCCTTGTTTCTGAACTCTGGCACTGCTGGCTCAGGTCTCACTTTTAAGATGCAGCAATTTTCTGAATCTTGAACATTTGATATTTTCTCTAAAAAGAAAAGTCCAAGAATTTAAAGGTATTTGCCCAAACTGGTCTTAGCTGATTGGCTGACATCAGTGAGTAGGGAAAACATTTCTGTTAGCAATTGTCTTTTCCATCAAAGAAAAATTCATCTAGTATCCCTAAGAAAGCTTCAGCTTAATTTAACGAAACCCTTAAAAAGGGAGAGAAACTTGATTTCTTTATTACCATGTAAGTAATAGTAAACCATGCTTTGTCATTACCTAAGCCTGCACAAAACACGAGGTTCAGCAATTCAGACCTTGAAAGCACAGCTCAAATTTAGTTTACTTTATTTTTTCCAAATCGGCCTTGCATGTGAGCTCAGCAGAACCAGGTTGGGTGGAAGCCCAGATGGCTACCAAAGAGGAGAGATCTAGCTTTTTATGCAAACCCCTTCCACTTCCTGTACAATTTGCCATTGAGTCACATTGCAAACGTGTGGGAGCTGACTCTTTGGAAATGGACACCAGAAAGGAGAAAGGACAGCGATCTGCTGAGAGCAAACTGTCCTTGACAAGTCACAGCTCTTCTGCTGTGAGTACTGTTTTCTCATTCTGCAGCACCCCTTTATTTTTGTTTGTCCTCTCAGATCTTTGCACTTGGCCAAACCTTTTCCAATTGTACTGGTACATTCACTATTGCACTGGAGAAGCAGGGCAGGTGGAAGGAGGCCTAGGGAAGTCTTGGAAACAGCAAGGTTTCTCATGGCTCATTAAATAAGTTGACACCCTTCCTTGTAGGAAGAGATACAAATCTGTTCTGTCCAGAGGAAGGCATGCACATCATATACAACTACCTCAGCTCTATAAAACCCTGTTGGAATTTTCACCATATATGGGTTAGAGTGTTACAGTCAAGATAGAACATACCTTCTGTGAAACTTCCTCTCACAGATGACCAAACCTTAGACCCCTATCTTAAAAACTTTTCTGGTCATTGTTTTGAGAATTGAATCTTTACCAAATTCACTTTCTTGTCTGAGTAGATAATGAGTAGAAACATCTCCTTGCATGACATGTGCCAATTAGATCTTTTCTCACAATGATAATCAGCATACTTTACCTTCGATTTTTTGCTTACATTATTTTTTCAATTTCTTTTTGAGACAACTTTTGTTTATCCTGAGTGACAATAAAGAGAGCCATAATTTCTCTCATTCACCTGGAAGGTTCTAGAAGAGTAATTGTGAGTAGTGAAATAGATTGTAGCTTCTAATCAGTGCTTCTTTTTTCCCCCAATTGATTGATAGAAATTGGACTTCTAAGAGGATGTTTTGATTTCCCAAGAGAAATTCTTTAAATTTTCCTTAAATATGATAAGGAAGCTGAAAATATTGATGTAGTCAAGAATATTTTCACTTCAGTAGAACATGTTGGAATTTATTACACATTATAGCTGCTCTTCAAGTCATTATTCATTGACCTTCTGAGCTGACAACACCTGGCCCAACCAGGATAGCTTGATAAAGATCTATGAATGCATTTCTCAGGAGCTGCAAAATACTGATGTTGATTATGTCATCCAAAAGAATCTCTTGTGAATCACCTTCCAAGACACCTGAACATATATGAGCAGGCAGGGTGTCCTATTGTGTTCACAAGACAGGAGCACCAGGTCGTGCTGGCTTCATTAAGTCTGATTATCAGTTGTATCATTTTTGAGTTCCTTCTGGCTTTTTTTTGTGATGTGAGAAATGAGAGGCCTGATCTTTTCTTATACTTGCAGTGGGGTTCAGGATGTTAAAAAAAATTATAGAAATGCAGCTCTGCCACTTACTGTTAGTGTGGTCTTGAGTGAGAAACTTAACTTCTCTTTGCTTTGGTTTTCTCATCTTTAAAATAGGTATAATGCTACTTTACATGGTTGTAAAGATTGAGCTAGGTAATAATGATGCATAGCAGCACTTAACACAATGATGAGAACATGAGCTCTCAGTTAATGGCTGCAAATATTTTGATTTAGATTTAGATATGATTCCATCTCTTTTTAGGTTAGAGACATTATTGGAAAGTATAACTCTTGAGTAGGCAAAAGTTTGGATCACTCTTTTCTCAATGTAAGTTGGGAATTAAAATAATGATTTTATATGATAAATATAGGTATTGAGTAATAGTATAAACTACTTTCCAGAGAAACCAAGTAACTTAAACTTAAATGTAATGTAACTCTCTGTTCTTGCAGTTTGGGTTTTGATTTTGCAAAAGTTGTGAGAAATAACCCTTCATTGGAAAGAAGGGGAAAAGGAAGAAAGAGAAAGAGAGATTGAGGGAAGGAAGGAAGAAGATGGGAAATAGAGACGGGGTAGGGAAGGTAACTTTTAAGTTTTCCTATTTAAGGATTTTCAAGGGAGATTTTTAAAAGAGCCCTCTTATTCATTACCAATATAATTTTTTAGGGGGAACATTTTTAAAGGACACTTCTCTCATGATTGCATTAACCACCTATCATGAACCAGTGGCAGTATGTTCATGGACAGCTTTCAGAAAGTCTTGGATCTGTGTCCATCAAGTCACTTGTTCTCTTCCCAGAGGAAACGTGAAGTTCCATTGCCAGAGATATTTAATATTTTGGCAAAATCATAATAAGGGAGTTAGCTTTAGACCTGAAAATTCAAAGTTGATTCCTACTAGCAGGTCACTTGATTAATAAGTGAAATGCAGTTATGAATCTGAGGGGGAAATGAAATATGAAGACCAAGAAGGAAGATAATTACAATATAATTGAAGGCCATTTTGGCAATTATTTTCAACAAATAAGATAACAGTCACATACTGATTAGATCCTGTATACTTCATCTCCCCTTTGGAGCCGAAAAAGGGACAGTGATGGGAGAGGGGCCATGTATAGATGGAAAGTAGAACAGCAAGGGGTTCTGAGTGGTGAGGGTGGTTTCATAGGACTGAGAAGGTAGGATATTGATGTCAGAGCCAGGAGGGAAAATTCTGAATGTTTTTGTTTTCAGAAATGTTAGAACTGAGCAATAAAGAAAGAAAATTTTTTTTCAGAGACATGAATGGCATGGAGGTTATTATCAAAAGTGTTGGAGAAGTAATATGAAATGTTTCAAAGATGTATATATGAAAGTGAGTTCATTTTAGGCAGACTGCCTGTTTCTGGGGTTTGCTTTCTCTGATTTGCTAGAAAATGCTATATTGAGTTTTTGCTATAAAGAAATAGAGGTTATTTAATTTTTAATCACAACTGAAAAATAACTGTCCTTGTACATGTTCATAATTCCTTCAAATGACCTGATATTGACAGCATCCCTCTGTGAGAGGAAACTGAATGACCACACTTCTGATTTTACAGATCCTCACAGCTCTCTTAATACGCATTACCTGATATAAGCTCAGGAGAGGCTTTTAGAATAGGAATGTCCTTAAATTATCTCCTGAGGCTCAGTAAAGCTGCAGATTACTAGCAAATGTCACAAGCACAATAAACCAGCTGCAGCCCAGGATAAGGAAGCACTGAGCCTACCAGTCTCAACCAGTGGGTTCAGGTTCCCTTGCACTGGTCTTCTCTCACCTAGCAGAAGGACATCCCAGCCTCAGGGAACCTTCATCTCAGACAATCCTCTGATGGATCACATCTAGACATCAACACTGCTTCCTCTGGGGAGATTCTGGTTGCCTCTCTGGAGCATGTTTATCCCACCATTTTCCAGCCCACCAGTTCTGAACATCAGACTTCTTTGATGATGGGGTATCCAAGATGTGTTGCCTTCTTGTCTACACATGGACCCTAGATCCTCTGCTTTTGAAAATGGTCTGGCCCATCCCAAAGCATAAGGCCCTTGAATTTTCCCACATGTACTGAGCTTGTCTGTCCTGAGCTTCCAGTGCATCATTTTGGGAGATATTTCCTACCACTGGGAAGGCTTTGCTAGCAGTTTTCTAGAGATCCAAGACGGCCACTCTGGTCAGTCAGTTTGGATAGGAACAGGTTAGCTATGCCCAGTCTATACTCCTAAACAAACCCACCAGGGGAATACATATGCCTTGTGGGTTAGAAGGAAGCCCAAGTTTCAGACGTTCAGAGGTGGAATACTTACCGAAATACCAGTGACCGGATGGACCACCTCTTCTGCCTGGCTTTCCCAATACTCCAGGTCACTAAGACATCCACTGATCAAAGGGGCCAGGTATTTGCCATTTATCAGAAGGGAACAGATACTTGTTTCAAGGTTTGGAAAAGTGCCACAGTGAAATACCTAAATAAATGAAAGTGCTTTAGGAATTCCTTATTCCTTGCATGACCTCAGAGGTTCCTGCCAGTTCTAAAACTGTATGACTTTTGTAGTTCCAGTTGAGGAACAATATGGCAGAAACAGTCTGCAAAGATGAACGGACACATGCTAATAACTACACAATGTGCGGAGTGAGTGGATATGACTGATTCTATAAATATGTTGAGCACTATGAGCTGCCTCTGATTGAGGTCCTGGGGATAAAACAGTGCCTACCCTCATAGAGCCTTCATTCTAGTGGGCTTATCTGGGAGGAGGGAGCGCCCAGGAGCCACAGGACACTCACAGCCCTCACTGCTATTTCTGTGCTCTTCCTCATTCTGAAGCCTGAGAAGCATACTAATCAGGCTGTTACCTTCATAAATAAATTCAAATTGGCTCTAGTTTTCTATTTTCCCCCTCTTGTTTGATGTCTGCATTTTAAACCATTTTGTTCTCTGCTTGATTCTTTATTCCAGCACTATGTTCATTTATACCCAGACTGGAAATAGAATATGTGTTGGGAACTGTCTGAAATTGGACCCTAATTATTTATCTCATTGTCTTTTTTTTTTAGTTTTCTATTTATGTGGCGGATCCATTGATAGATTTTGGATATTTATCACATATGCCCTACTTGGCCCTATAATGAAAACCATAGAGAAAACATACAACTTTCCCTCCTAATCTTTCCAATAAACTCAGTATTTCCAAGTGGCATAAAAATAACATCAATGATAGTAAACATCTATTTACTGAGCTCTTACTATGTACTGAATGTGGGGTAAAGCATTTGACTTGCATGACCTCCTCAGACCTTAGGAAACCCTTTGAAGTAAGTATATTAGCATCTCCTCTTGCAGCCTAGAGAAGTTATTAAAGAGGTCCCAGGTTGTATGATTAGTATAAAATACTATTCAAAGAATATAAGGGTATTCTGATACATGGCATGTGCATTAGAATTTCAAAATTTAGTTTCCTTTTATCACTTTTGAGTGATTTGAATTAAAGTGAGAAATGTCACACTGGATCAGAACCAGGGTCTAATCTGGCCATTCTTCTACCTTGGGCCATTGCTGTGTTTTTATAGAATAAGAATATTTCCTTATGCTGTTACCTCAAAAGTTAAGAATGTGGTCCTTCCATCAAGTAAGTTAGGTACCTCTTTCTCTGTGGCCCATCTGGACCTTATTTATATGGGTACAGCACTTAATCATGTGTGTTATAAAATACTCATATACATGTTTATTATCCGTCTAACATGAGCTCCAAGCAGTATTAGACCACATCCTTCATCTCTGAAGCAATACGATGATTGCTCATTGAATAGGCAAATTTAAAAATTTTCCTAAACATCCTAGTTATAAACTAATATAACTTTTAGTTATATAAACTCATTATATATTCACAGATTCACTGAAATTATTTTTGAAGCTCATCTCCAACTTATATCATCACTTAACAAGTAGCATAAGCTAACTATCTTGGATAAAATAGTGCTTTATTTGTTGTAAAAGTATTTCCTTTAGATGTTATAATAATATTTAAAATCAATATCTACCTTTCATCATATTGTTTTAAAAATTTTTTTAATGATTCTTTCATATTTTTCAGGAAGGTGATGTCTGGCCCAACTCATCAGCTGAAATCACTGTATACTTTAACCCTCTGGAAGCCAGGCTCTACCAACAGACGGTTTACTGTGACATTTCAGGTAAAGATGTCCTCTGAGTGCTAAACTCAGGTTACGGAGTGACTGGAGAATAAAGTAGGGTACTTGAGACTGTGTGTGCATACATGCACATGCAGGCCTATGTTTAGGCTCTGGGCAGTGCACGACATAAATACAGGAATAATGGAGTCAAGCTATGCACTTCTCACTTCTTTCTAGAACAGAAAGTATATTACAACTGAAGTATATTACAATTGTGGTGTGGGTGGTGGGGGATGGGAAACCATGGGTCTGGGTTTCCCCTTGATTTTTAGAGCAGTAAGAGCATTCTTTGAGACATATTCTCACAATTTATTTTTGTCCTTTCTATAGTATTTGGCTACTTATTATTTTTTTTCAGGTTTTTGTCAAAATAATGCATGCCAAGTGGGATGGGAAGGCAGCCTGGCAGTGGCCAGAGCCACAGGAATGGTGTACAAGTAGGGTGGCAACCTGATGGCTTCAGGAGGTTGTATAGAGAGAGGAGTTAAACAAAAAAGTAATTATCTTGAGGATAACAAGAGCCAGTATTTTTCAGTCTTGGAGGAAGGAGGTACAAATATGGAAAGGAAGAAGACTAAGATGAGCCCTTTGGGATTAGAATGGTATTGGGGTTCTCAGTATGAACCGTGATTGTTGATATGCATAGATATAGACATAACTATATATGTAAGTGTATGTGTGTACTTGCATACATACATATGCATATTTCCTAGCTATGTCCATTGAGAGGTCCTGGAAGTTTTGAGACCCTAACAGCAATGAGCACACCTAGCACCCAAAGCTTGGTTTCTAAATTCCATCGTCCGCTAAAAGGAACTTTAGAGAATTGATTGATTCCAGGACTGAAGCAGAAAAAAGAACAAGATGAGCCTGGACTATTCTACTGGGTGGGAAAGTAAGAGAATGCTCTCAAAGAATGAGAGACATGTCAAAATGACACAGCAAAAGGATGCTCACTGACCATATTTGGAACAAGTTGAGGATCAAAATAAATAATGACACTAATAGATTATAATCCCTTTTGTAAATAGGAATATATGAGTCTACTCAATAAAATTTACCATTTGGCAATCATAGTAATAACCAATTTAGGTAAAAAGCATCAGTGGGTCTTAAAACTAATGGGTGAAAGCAGGATGTGTAATAGTATTTTATGTAGCCTTAAAATAGCGTCCTTCAAAATACTAATTAATTATAAAGAAGAGAAATTTAACTTTACACTGCAGAAAGCTGGTAGATGTTATCTTAGTTAACACCAGCAGAAATGAGCAAATCCACCTGTTGGACCATCTGCTAAGGTGCAATGAGAACATGGCATTTCTTCAGTGATATTAGAGCCAAAATGCCTAAATTGAGTCTAATCATGAGAGACCATCAGACTAACCCAAACTGAAGAACAGAACAAAATGACCAGCATATCAAGGTCTTGAAAGTCAAGAAAAGAATGAAGAACTGTTCATGTTGACGGAGACAGAGGAGACATGACATCTGGGACAACACGTGAGCCTGGATTAGACCTTTGCTATAAAGACTATTGGGCAAAAGATATATAGAGGTTCTTTTTACCACTCAGGGACTTTTTCTGTGTTTTACAAATATTTCAGAATTTTAAACGAATTTAATTTTCAGGGTAGCTAGTACTACTAGCCTCTGCTGTTTTATGTGTAGGTCTCCAAGGATTGTGGCTGTGACAATTATTGTTAAATTTGGGAGGAGATTAATAAGAATGCACCGTCATCAGCATCTTCAAGTGCAAAATCTGCTCTACCCAGAATGATTCTAATCGATATCTACATTGTTACTTTTCTCTGTGCATTAAGTGGTTAGGCAGTCTAAGAACAGTGCAGAAGAATGGGCCGCCTGACCCAAGACTGCCGTCCTTCACCTCTCCCAGGTGTGTGTCCCTTTCTGATGACATTTCCTTCACTTTCCATGGATGTAACCATCACCTTGATGTTTATGGTAGTCATTTTATTATTTTAATACATAATTTTATCCCCTATGTATTCATCCCTAAGCAAAATATTATAGTTTTGCCTGTTTTGAATATTTACATATTGAAATCATACTCTATGTTTTATGCTGTTAGCAGCGGAAAGCTAAAGCTGCTCAGTAAGTATTGATTAAATGAATGAGCAAATAAATGAAAAAAATGAAGGCATGAGTGAATGAAATCTAGTATGATCTGGCCTTTCTTTGCCCATGAATGTGAGATTTTCAAGATGACCCCAAGTGAATGCAGAATGGACTTGGAGTTTCTGCATTGACATTAGTCTGTTTCTGCCCTTCCGACCAGCATCATCTATCCCGGACTTCTTAACAGGTCAGAGGGAAATGTTGGTATGTCAGTATTCAAACACAGCCTGAAAATGCTCCAGTGGCCCCCATGCCACAGGTGGTGGGACCTCCCTCCTCTCTATGGCTCCCCTGGGATGTCGTGCTTGGCCACGTTCCAGGGGGTTGGCTACTCTCCAGGAGGTTCCCAACCATTACATAACTAGTTGTATTTATCTATTGTTTCATTTGCAATTCTGAATTCTGCCACAGAATTCACATTCTAGATAAACTGAATAGTATAATTTTCCATCTGCATGACATTCCTTTTTATTTTGTTAGTGATACCCTAAAATATACAATTGCTAGGGAAAGGCTTTGTTTACATAGTAATTCCATATTATTTTCCCTGTAAATTTCATGCAATTCTATGTCTCTTTTCAAGAGCTGGTGATGATTCCTTATTATTATCTTGGTTTTAGGTTACTAAGAAATACTTCTAAGGCAGATAGAAAAACTCCTACCCTTGCTTTATTTTGCATTGTTTTTGTTTTCCTATGGGTTTTGAGCATATTGAAGCAAATACATATAGATATGCTTCCCCTTATGCCTTTTTACATAAATGATAACTATATTACACAATAGCTCTGATATCATGTTTTAAATATTTCTTGGAGATTATTCCATAACACTAAATTAAAAAGTGTTGTTTTCTTTTCTTGGTTGTATATGATTTTTTTTTGTTTATATGCCACAGTTTAACTTTTAACCTTTTGTCACTAAGAAATAGAACATAGATTCAGAAATGTATATAGTATGTGCTGTGGTAAGCAGAGTAATGGCCTCCCAAAGAGTCCCTATACTATGAGTATGTTACTGTGCATATATTACATTACATGGCAAAAGGAAATTAAGGTAGAAAATAGAATTTAGGTTACTAATGAGCTAACCTTAAGGTAGGGAGACTAGCCTGGATTATGTGAGTGGCTCAGTATAATCATAAGGGTCTTTAAATGCCGAAGAGGGAGGCAGAAGTTATCAGTCTCGGTGTCAGAGTGATGCCACATAAGAAAGACTGGACCAGTCCTTCCTGGTTTTGAAGGTGGAAGGGACAAAGCATTCAGGTAGCCCGTAGAAACTGGAAAAGGCAAGAAAATGGCTTTTCCTTTAAAGCCTCCAGAAAGGAGCCCTGTCAACACCTTGATCTTAGCCCAGTGAGACCCATCTAGGACTTTTGAGCTCCAGAAATTAAAAACATTCTTTTTCAATTACGTATACAATATTATATTAGTTTTAGGTGCCTAACACAGCAATTAGACATGAGCTACAAAACTTTTCAGATAAGTTTGTGCATTAAGCTACAAAGTTTGTGGTAATTTGTTGTAGCAGCAATAGAGAGTTAATACACATCCATATATATGAATTATAACAAATAATTAAATAGGAAACATGATGTGGTTGCCACCAAGATCAATAATGAAATATTGCCAGCCCCAAGATGCCCCCTGTACTCACCTCAACCTCCTCCTAAGATAATTGCCATTCTGTCCTTTATGATCATTATTGCTTTCCTTTCATTTATAGTTTCTAACTCCTATGTATATATTCCTAAACAATACAATTTAGTAATGCCTGCTTTTGGAATGTACATACATCAGTCTCATGTCTCTTCCATGGCGTTGCTTGTAGCTCTAGTCGTGTTTCATTCTCATTGTCGCGTAGTGTTCCATTATGCAAATATATGTTCAGAGACAGGAAGTAGCAGGGAAGGCCAGTGTGGTTGGTCTCAAGGGAGTCCCCTCAGGATGCATGAAATTCAACCTACATCCTCAACTGAAACCTCCTCTTCTTTCAAGAGCTTTTATATCTAGGCTCAATGAGTACAGAGATGTACAAAAGCATAGTTCCTGCCCTCAGAAAGTATAGAAATGAGCAGGGAAAACTAACACTTCAACCAACAGTTATACTGCAGTGCTCTACAGTGAATGAATGCATAATAGAAGAGGATACAGGGCACACAGCTCAGTGTTGGGGTTTTCAAGAAAGGATCCCCCGAGAAAATGACCCTTGAAGAATTTGTTGGTCAAGAAAAAAAAGGGGCCTGTGGCTGGGCATGTTAGGCAAGGAAATATTTTGTGCAAAAACATAGAGAAACACTATCTGAGAATGTATAACAAGAGCATGAAATGGCAAAGAATCACAAGTTCTTAGGGTGTGGCTGCCAGAGAGAGAGAGAGAGAGAGAGAGGGAGAGATGGAGACAAATGGAGACAGATGGAGACAGAAATGGAGACACTTGGGAGGGGAGTGGTGGGGGCAGGAACTGAAGCTAGAGGCTGCAGTAGTAGGTAGGATGCATGTTGTGGAGGGCTTCCCCTTAAGTGCCAGACTGAGAACCTTGGACTTCTTCCTGAGAGCAGTGGGGAATTACGAGGGGCTCTACAGCAGGAAGGGGAGCCAACCCACTTAGATCTGATTATGGCAACTATAACATCTTTAAGACCTTTTCAATTAATGTGAAACTGAAATTTTTTCTTTATTTAAAAATTTCAGATTTTCTTAGAAGTAGTTAAACATGAATGTCATGTTAGATATTTATATAAACTTGCTGATGGTTCAGTTTAGGCCTTGAACTGACCTTTCATCTGTCTTGACTTTCCAGTGGAATGTGGACATTCTGAATTTAACCATGACTATTACCTTTAAAAAAACTCAAAGGGAAACTACATATGTTTGGGTTGGATCACCATATAGACACTTCAAAGGAAGCAACACTCTCTGATTTAAACTGTGAAGCGTATTGCTAGATAGCATCGTTGATGGGCGCCTCAGAGTCAAATGCAGAGAAGTAGCACCATGGAAACGATTCCAGATGCACCTGCTTCCTTTAAAGACCCAATTAAGATAAAACCTCCTTGTCCATTTTTATTCTGTATATCATAAGAGGGAAACATCTAAGTTTTTAGCCCTAATTTAGGGCTTTTGCTTTTTATCCTAATTAAACTAAAGAATGAAGATTTAAATAGATTGAGGAAACAGAAAGCTAAATCACTCCAATCATTCTAAATGTTTTTGGGTTTTCAGAGTAATAAGTGAGTAATTACTCTACATATATGTAGCTTTGCTTTCTCAAACTCGTTAAACTGCAACCTCATAATAATGTAAGGTTTCTTAGTCCTAAGATTAAGAAATTATTTTCTTGATCAATTATCTATGTTCACTTTAAATTATATTTTTCAGTTATTAAATATTTCAAACATAAAGAAAAATACAGGCAATAATACACAAATATCTGTGTATATAGAACTCAGATTTAAGAAAACTTGAACACATGGAAAGGTATGCCCATGTTTTGTATCCAGAAGATCAACAATGTAACTAGGTCAATTCTCCCTGTAAATGTAATATAACACCAGTGATAACATCAACAAGGTTTTATTTTTAAATTAGGTTGGTTCCAAAGTTTTTATGGAAGAAATAAACTAGAAATGCCTAGAAATTTTAGAAAAACAAGAGAATAATGTGGGAGTACTAGCCCCACCATGTGTTAAAACTTATTAAAAAGCTATAGCAAATGCAATCTTATGCTTCTGGAACATGAAAATAAAGTAGCTATCGAATCAATATTCATTCTCCTTTTTATCCTCACCACCACCACCACCAATAATCAACATACCCTAATCCCATAACACCTCCCCTCCCCCAAATCCACATTTCCCAATATCCTTGACATGTGAGCAGAATAAAAGCCCTAATTAATTTAAACCACTTGGTTCCATTTATCTTTTGCCATGTAACAAACTACCCTAAATTTAGTAGCTTGAAACAACCAGTAATCATTTATTTTGCTCACAGAGTTGCAATTTGGTTAGGATTCAGCAAGGAAAGCTCTTCTTTGCTCCACATGGAGACAGCTGGAGAAGCTTGAAGGTAGAGGCTAATATCATCTTATAGCTCATCCACCTACATATCTGGCAGTTGATCCTGGCTGCTGACAGGGACCTCACTAGGTTCTGTTTGCTGGAACCCCCATGTGGCTTCTCCATGTGGCTACTTGCTTCCTCATAGCGTGGACAATGGACTGAATTGTGATGTGAGAAATCTACTGCAGTCTAATTGCCATTTCTTTAGGTTATCTATCTTTTCTATCAGATTGATATTAAGAATTACTTTATGTTTGATCTTCTGCAGTTTCATTGTGAGGGATTTATCCTACATGGTACTTGGTATGCTTCTTCAATCTAAGAACCTTTCATTGATTCTAGAGTATTCTCAACAATTATCTCTTCAATGTTGTTTTCATCTCATTACCTCAATTTTCTGCAGAAAATTCTTTTAGATATATGTCTTTTCCATGGAATCACCATATCTTTTTAACCTCTCCTTTATATTTCTGATTTCTTTGTCTTTCTCTGGTACATTCTAGGTATTCTAGGTACATTCTAAGATCATTCCTCTGGTCGACTAATTCTATCTGTAGCTATATCTACTCTTTGGTGTATTCATTTAGTCCATTTTTAATTTCATCGACTTGGTTTTTCAATTTTAGAAGTTCATTATAGTTTTAACATTTCATTCTTTCTCCTTCATTATGGTTTCTATTTCATTTACCTCTTTAAAGATTTTAAGAATGCTGTGTTAGAGTTTCTTTAAGAGTTTTCTATTATCTCACATTCTTGGGGTACTAATTTACCCCTAGAAAGTAACCACTGATTGTCCTCATACTGGCTTGTTTCTTCAGATTATTTGAAATGTTTATATTGTGAGCTCATCTTTATTATGTGCTATGGAATAAATGTCAATGTCCCCCCAAAATTCATACGTTAAAACGTAATCCTCAAGGTTGTGGTATTTGGAGATGATTATGTTGTGAGGGTGGAATCTTCATGAATGAGACTGTGTCTTTACAAAAAAGACCATAGAAAGCTCCCTCACCCCTTCCTCTATGTGAAGACACAGTGAGAAGACAGCATCTGTGAACCAGGAAGTGAGCTTTCACCTAATACTGAATATGCCAGTGCCTTGATCTTGGACTTCCCAGAATGGTGAGAAGTAAATGTTTGTTATTTAAGCCATTCAGTCTATGGTATGTTTCTTATAGCAGCCCAAACAGACTAAGACAGCATGGGTACTGGATCATGGAAGTATTCTTTCAGAGAAATTTTTTGTTTCTTCTGCCAAGAACTTTATAACTTTTACTTTCTCAGCTTCTGATTCTCTCACCTATAATATAATGTAGATTTGGATCCCATACCTGTATATGGAATTTTGATTTCTCATAGGAGCTTCTTTTCCCTATTCAGAGTGCCAGGTAGATGACAAGCTTTATCGCTGTTTTTCAAGACCACTAGGTAGAATTTTTTTAGTTTCCTTTTTGGAAAGAGATATCCTTTCCAAGATTCTGGATTTATGCAAGGATCTAAGTTCAATTCTTCATTCCCAGTAGGAACAAAGACATATATCCTGTTTTTGTGATCGTAAGACCTGCATATATACTTTATAAATCTC
Organism: Macroglossus sobrinus; assembly: GCA_004027375.1. Classification (NCBI taxonomy): domain Eukaryota; kingdom Metazoa; phylum Chordata; class Mammalia; order Chiroptera; family Pteropodidae; genus Macroglossus; species Macroglossus sobrinus. The sequence goes on along the minus strand of PVKZ01002735.1, from coordinate 53,846 downwards.
TAAGTTTCCTTTTTATTTCTAGCTCCTGATATTTCCATTTTTTCTTTTTCTTTTTTTTTTTTTGAGCTTGATAAGTATTGAAAATATATATTTGTCATATTTTTAGTAAGGGTTTTTTTTTGTATTTAAAGTTGAAAGATGGACTGAGTCACTCGACTGCTGTGTTGTCAGAAGTTAACAGTTAACAATGTTCATATGTTTCTCGAGATAATGTCCTTAGAGAATCTGCTTATTAAAAATGTAGATTTTGAGAGTTTCATCTATGTTTTATTGAATCAAAGTCTGTGGAGATGGTGCTAGAGAATATCTATTTTAAATGAAGAATAAAAAGTAAGTGTAGCAAGGTTACAGGATACAAAATATAGAGGGAAATCTATTTTATTTCTAAATAATAAATAATGGGAAATTAAAATTTGAAAAAGCAATATTATTTAATAGCATTAAGAAATATGAAATACTTAGAGATAAACTTGATAAAAGACTTGTAAGACCTTTATGCTGAAAACTACAAAACATTGTTGAAATTAAAGACCTAAGCTGTACCTTGTTAATAGGTCAATAAATTAATATCATTAAGATGCTATTTCCTTCCTAAATTCATCTACAGATTCAGTGTAATCTAAATCGAAATTTAAGGGGTTTTTTTGGAAGTTGACAAGATGACTCTAAAATTCATATGGAAATGCAAAGAACCTAGAATAGCCAGAACTTTGGAAAAAGAAGAATAAAATTGGAAGGCTATTATTACTATCTGATTTCAAGATAGTTTCTAAGCTACATTTATCAAAATAATCCAGAATAATCTCCCCATCTCAAAATTCTTAACTTGATTACATCTTTTGCTAGATAAGATAATAGTCTCCTTTTTGCCATATTAGGTAATATTTACAGGTTCCAGGAATTAAGATTTAGATATCTTTGGGGGCCATTATTCATCTTATCACAGATCCCATGTGGATGCCCAGTTGCTTTAGCTCTTTATACTCTATAGTCCATCTTTCCTTGCTGATATTCAACATCTGCTCTATCATAAGTCATATTTACATAGATGTGTACATTTATTCTGAGTTCTGAGTTCCTTAGCCATTTTTGTACTTTCTGCTCGAATACTGCATTATCTTAATCATAATAGCTTTATAATAGATTTTAATACATGAAAAGCCAAGTCCCCTCAATTTGTTCCTCTTTAGGAATGTCTTAGTTATTATTGGCCCTTTGATTTTACATTTAAATTTTATAATCAGCCCATCAAGTTTCACCAAATTCTATCTGTTGGCATTTTGTTTAGTAAAGCATTAAAATTATAGGAAAATTGATAACTTTATGATATCATGTCTTTCTTTTCGAGAACATAGCCTAGTTTTCCATTTATTTAAATCTTTGTTAATACCTTTCAATAAAGTTTTACAATTTGTTACTTGAAGGTTTTAAATATATTTTTGTTAAATTTATTTCTAGGTACTTTATACTTTTGTTGCTGTTGTAAATAGTATCTGGAAAATTATTTTCTCTGATTGTTGCTGTGTATAGAAATGCAGTTAATATTTGTTTATTGATTTGGTAATCATCAATCTTACTTTATCTTATTAATTTTAAAAGATTATTTCTGCATTTTTTAGGAATTTCCAGGCAGACAGTCCTAATATGTAAATAATGGCAGTTTGTTCTTCTTATTTCTATTTCTGTCTCCCACCTGCGTTTTCTTGTCTTACTGCACAGAAAGAGAGCTCAACTATAATACTGGACATCTAAGATACCTTAGATGGCAAGTTTTGTAAGCCCATGATCCAGTACCCATGCTGTATTAGTCTATTTGGGCTGCTATAACAAAAATATAATTTTCTGATATTTAATGCAATGTAATCTATTGCATTCAGGGATTATAGGACTGTTAAAGGTGTTCTTTAGTGCATTTCTCTACTTTTTATGTGTGAGACCAGGATACTGTAATCATAGATGAAAACTGCCCTACTTAAAAAATTTTTTTAAGTATTTTTGCTCTTCTAATAAGTAACCTGTTCTTAGAGCTGACTAGTTCCTTCAGGTTGTCCCTCTTGCTGTTTTTTTGCCAAGGCAAGAAAAATCCCTTATAGAAAAATAGCATTTGTAATGTAATCCTAAAATTTAGACTAACTCTTATAAATGCAAGGCTGAGTGTTACTTGTACTCCCATCCTATCCTGGATGAGGGAAATTGCTAGCTACAAATAAGGCACATTCCTTTGAAGTAATTAATAACCCTCAAAGAAACATTGGCTCACTGCTTTATTACAGCACATCTTCTTTTATTATTATTTTTTGTTGAGGAAGGCAATCAAGGTAACAAATGGGGGAAAGCTTTAAGCCTGACAATTATAAATAGTCTTGCATTTTATTCTACAATATATTTGCAATTCCCTTTCTTTGCCCTTCTGAAAGTTGGGTCTCTGTCAAAATACCGTTCTCTTGACCAAGGAGTACAAATCTTTGCCAATAGATTCAACCTCTAAAATGATGGAGTGGGATGGCAAGGTTTGGGCTCTCTGAAAGTTGTACTTATGTTTACAGTGTTGTCAACACTGAAACTTGGTCTTTAGAGAAACCCCTTTTCCAGGGATCAGATGGATTGGGGGTACACTTTGAATAAATCAGCTGTTCCAAATATTGCAAGGACTGCTTCTGTTTCTTATGGTCAAAGTAATACTTGCCTAATGACCACTGTGTTGCCAAGCGCTACAGGGGACACAGAGACAAGTATTCCTGTCTTTAAAAGGACAGTCATGAGAGAAAGCTTTAAAGGTACAGAAGCTAAATAGCAACAGAAGACAGTAGAACATAAAATGTCACAAGGCATTATAATGATGATAATAAATTAGAAATATCATTTGGTTGTTCAAATTGTGCTTGCTTTAATATGGAAAAATATATCTACCAGAGCATCAAAAGTATTTTGAATGTTAAAAATGTCACATGCAGAGCAAATATATAATTTTTTCTTAAATAACTGAAATTTAAGTGGTACAAATTTAAGAAAAACCTTTCAGACTATCAAAGATTTTTTAAAGTGGTGATATCCCCACTGTCAGTGAGAATGTGGAGAGAAAGGAACCATTAAATACTGTTGTCGTTTGTGTGTAAATTAATACAACCTTTTAGAGGGTGATAAATCCACAGCTGTCAGAATGTCAAATGTGCATTTTTTTTTGTTGTTCTGGAAATTCTGTTTCTACTAATGGGCTTGGTAATTTGGATCAACTCTCTAATACAGCTAGAAGAACAAGGCAAAGTATTTTTTTAAAACCTGTTTTGAAGGTAAAACATAGCTATTAGGACAGTGAAGAATTGTAGGGCCAAGATTCAGGAGAAGAAAGAAACCAAGACAATTAAACTTTGGGGGGACCTCTTTATTCTTAGCAATACTGCCTTTTCGATAGATACTATAGAGAGGCCAATAATTTAAGTACAGTTAGGGGAAAAAAAACAGAGGATTTAAAGGGAAGCCCAAGGAGAAAGGGCCCTGGTAATCCCCCAGGTTCGAGGGTGTGACCCAGTAAAGTGACAGCTGGAAATGGACCAGCCCTCACAAGTATAGAAGCTCAGCTTTGAGTCAGTTTTTAAGTATAGATTTGATCGAGCCAGTTCTTCTCCACTGAGATCATCCCAAATGTTCTAAGGCAGCTTTTGTATATGAGAAATTAACTTCTCTTTTTATATCTAGGATAGTATTAGCTACATACCCTTCTCTGGAGAACTGAGAAAACAGTCACTCAAATGATTTGCTGCAGGGCTTAATTCTCTCACAGAATCCAAACTGCAAATGGTTGGATTAGGTCATGGGATCACTAATGTCCTCTAGTCACCAGCCAGAAGCTGGAGGAAGATCACATCTTAGGGTGTCAAATTATCTCTATAGTTTTTTATATACACTGATCAGACTCAATCAGAATAACCAAGCATATGAGGGGGTGACACAGTCTGAAAGAACATGGAGAGGAACAATAGAAACAAACCCATAGGAGGTCAGATAATAGCATTAGACACACATTTTAAATGTTCTTACTAAAGGCAAGATTTAACAGAGGCCTAGAAACAACAAAAACATTTAATGGAAAGTCTAGAACTGAAAAGTTATGACAAATGAAGAACTCATTAGATAAATTTAATAGCCTATTATGTATAGCCAGAGATAGATTTTATAAACTGGAAATGAAATAAATCAAAAAACTATATACACACTAAAGCATAAAGAGACAAAATACAGGATAGAGCGTAGAGTCAAATGGAATGTGGCAAAAAGTTCACATATATGTTTCCACTATATATTCTATTATAATTGATATACTAATAAATATATGTAGAAAGAAGTGAGAAAATGGAGCATAAGAAATATCTGAAGAGATGATGACTACAAATTTCTAAAAATCGATGAAAGGCATTCATTCATCTACGGATTCAAGAAGTGCCACTAACTTCAAAAAGGATAAATACAAACCATACCTGGGAATATTGTAGTAAAACTGCTGAGAACCAAAGACAAAAAAAATCTTAAAGCAGAGGAAAAGACTTATTGCCTCGAATTGAGCAGTAAGACTATAAGCTGAGTTCTCAATAGAAATGGTAGAAGACAAGAGGCAATAGAATATTTTCAAAGGGCTTAAAGAGAGTATAAGAAAATTGTTCATAAATGTGTTCAGGGATATTAATGACATTGTAATTTGTTATAGTAAAAAGTTGGAAACCATTTAAATACCCAACGAGAAGGATTGGTTAAAGATATTCACCTCTTCTCTAGATGATGTTATGTAAAGATGTTTCAGATTTATTGTTAAGTGAAAAAAAGCAGGCTATAAAATAACATAGCATATGTTCTCATTTTACATTAACAATATTTAAATATGATGAAGTATGGAAAGATTGGCACCAAAATACTAATGATAGTTATCTTTGGGTGGTGGAATTATGAGAAAATTCCCACTTTCTCTATAATATTTTTATAATGATCATGTATTAGCAAATGCAGATATATCAATTTTTAAAAAGGAAACAAAACCAGTCAGTACTTTAAAGCCTTCTGCTCTCTATTGACCCTGCATCCATTGCGGATGTGTAATAAGGAGTTCTGTTTAGTGGATTCCATTACCTTTATGTGAAAGAAACTGCAAAGGTAAGACTCCTAGACTCAGGTCCCTTAATACCCTGGCTCTTCCTAAATCTAGGAGCGATCAGTGTGAGCAACGTCCCCTGGATCCCATGGCAACTCATTTTATGAGGAGCATCAATCTGTGGTCATTCTTCTCCCATGTAGAGAAATTATGTTTCTTTGTAAAAAACTTAAGGATACAGTTAATACTGGGTTAAAATTTTAAAATTGTTTTTCTGCTAAAATGTCAGCCTAAATTGCAAGCTGTTTCCTAAAGGTAAGAAACAAACAGTATTTCTGTTTCCTAAAAATAAACTAAATCTTCAGCATTGGTTAAATTGTAATCCCCTCAGCTCAGTGTAGAGTGTTGGTGCAATAATCTTGAGTATTTACATTGGTAACATGTTGTGGATAATTTGGGGTAATAAAGCATCGTTTGGGTAGTAAAATTCGAATTGTTTTTATAGGCAGAGAGATCCGTCTGCCCCTCCGAATCAAAGGGGAAGGAATGGGACCAAAGATTCACTTCAACTTTGAATTGCTGGATATCGGAAAAGTTTTTATTGGATCTGTACATTGTTATGAGGTAAGTACTAAGATTATTCATTGAGACTCAGACAGCACTTGGCTTTTTTTGTTTTCTTTTGTATTTGTTTTCACTGATAGAAAATTTGTGCAATCACATCCATTTGCCATTACTCATACTTATTCAGATCCCAAAGTGATCTGACTCTCTGTCCTCGCTCCTAGCCATGTTGAGTGGGGCAACTTTTTCCATCCTCTTCAGCCCCCTCTAACTTTACTAAAAACACCAAAGCCGTAATTTAATTGGTGTTATCCCTATCATTTTGTAGATTGTAAAGGAGAATTTCATAAATACTTCTCCATCTGTTTAATGCTTGTTCTCTGACAACATAAACCCTATATCAAAGGATAGAGAACCTTTTACAATTTCCAGAATGTCCTAAGGAGGATAGCTGTTTTCATACCTCAGAATTTTCTTTAAATGTGCTAGTCCCTAATCCATGATTTAAGAACCGATCATTGTATTTTCTGGAAAAGACCTCCCTACTTTGTCTTTCCAATTAAATAGAAAATGATCCTTTTGCAGGATGTACTCATGGGTTTGTAGAATCTAAGTTACTTCAGCACCACCTCATCCCTAAATTTGTATCTAGGACACTTTTTTTTAATTAAAAATTATTGGAATGATATTCATAAAATCAAATAAGTTTCAAGTGTACAGCTCAACAGTATGTCATATATATATTTCATTATGTGTTCACCACCCAAAGTTAGATTTCGTTCCATAAAACATTTTTTTATGCTATCAAACTATAACCATTGAAACATTATTTTAGATTCCTGAAGTATAAATGTTTACATTTCTATAGAGGTAATAATAAAATCAGTCATTCAATGAGTGACAAATAGGTGTCAACTTCTATGTTTGGTGATGTGTGCACGTCTGTGTATTTTCTGTATAGTTTCTAATCCTTGAAAAGGATCCATGAAAGATAGGTTTTACCGTACCTATTTTATAAAAAAGAAATGTGGGGCAAATAGTGGTTAATTCAATCTACAACACCACCCTTCATGTGTGTTGAGCACACATGTGTTAGTTCATTTAGTCCTCACAAAACCCCCATGGAGTAGGTACAATGACTATACCCATTTTATAGCTGAGGAAGCTGAGGCAGCTGAAGCAGCTGAGGTTTAGAGAACTTCTACTAGTTAAGGTAATTAATGCTAGAATCTGTAACAAACAAATAAAAATATACTCTCAAACATGATAAAAGTCTATATTATTGCTTATATACAGTCCCAAACGAGGTTGCTGATCAGCAGATAGCTCCCCTTCAGCAGAAAATAAGGAACATGGGTTTCTTCCATGTCATGGGTTTGCCACCCTTAACATGCGACATGCAAGACTGCAGTCTCATCTGTATCACACTGGCAGAAGGAGAAAGAGCATGGAGGTTTTTATAAGAGGCAGCACTGGAGGTAGCTCGTAGCACTTTTGTTGTCCATAAGTGCAAGGATATCTGGGAAATGGAAACACAGGAGGAAGAGGATATGGGTTCAGTGAATGGCAACCTGACTGCCCATTTGTCAAGTTACTTGGCAAGGATGCACAGCTTGTAAATGCTAGTACGCACTGAGTTTCTAGGGTCTATATCCTGTGGGAAGAGAAGGCCCTTTGCTGGCTTTTCAATGCCTCAGGCTCTCACCATGGGCAGATCTAGCCTACCACCAGCTCAGCTTTCAGCCCAGCCTAACGTGGCATGGGAAGTAAAAACCCAGGTGCTTTCTGCATGTCATTTGTCTCAATATTCACCATCGTCTAAATGGGATGTTGTGAAAGGTAAACAGATGTTAATGTCATGATGAGATGGAATACACATAAGAGCACAATTTAAATGAAGAAATCAGTCACATGACTGTCATAAAATGAAAAGTGGCACAGCTGCTCTGTTGCATTGCCCTGAATTGCATTTTGGGGGGAAAAAAAGTCGTTTAGGGAGGAAAATTAAAAGGTACAATAGTTCTTACTGAATTGATATTCTGTCTGTAATTTATCCAATGTGAATTTCTCACACATCTTACAGACTGTATCTTACAGATACCACATTAGAAAAGGATCTTTAGTTTCGATGCAAAATGGATAGGGTTCCCTTGAATATAATAATTTCTTAAAGATTCATAGGCATGTACTTCAGGCCACCACTTTTCATCCTCCCAAATCTGAACAGGAAAGCAAACCACAGGCAGCTAAGTAAGTGTTAAATGAGGTGCTGCATCAGACTGGACAGTTTTGAGAGCTGTGCGGTGGCAGAGAAGGACATGGTAAGGTGCTCCTTGTGGGAATATTTTGCAGTCTCTGCATATTTACTGCTGATGCCTCATTGCATCTCTTTCAATTTATTACATCACCTCCTTAAGACAAATTTGAATAGCTATCTATTGCCCTTAGTCATTGCTGAGCTTAGCAGATCCATAAAAAAAAAAACCAAAAAACAGAACCCCAAGAGTATACACTCTTTCCCAGTGTAATTAGAAGGAAAACAACTGAGAGGGGGACATTCTCTTATACATTTTCTTCTCTCCAAGGACTTTGACTACATGGGTAGGGGTATTACCAGTAATCAAAAAGTCTTAGAATTGTGTCCCAAACGATTTGGTGGATTCTGTATACGTGAGTAGGTGCTGCTTTGGTTGGGGGGGGGGTGGGAGGTTGGAGGTGGAGAATGACATACATATTCTTGAAAATGGAGGGGCTGGTACCTTATAGAAAATCTGGGTAAAAAAAATAGGTTAAATGAAAAGATAATCCACACATCTACTCAGAGAGATAAGGATCCTTTAATTTACTATGAACACCTCTGTGTTGCCTTTGCATTACCACTAGTGCATGTCAGTTGCTTCTTAAACACAGATAAATTTTAAACCCATTCTCTCAGCACTGGGGCTGTATATAGCAATCACTGTCATTTAAGCACTATTTGCCAGGTACTACTATAAAAGTTACGTAAGTTAATACATTTCACTTTCACAAGTCTAAATAGGAATATAAACATTTTATAGACGGGAAACAGTGGCAGAGAAACTAAGCAGGTTTTCCAAGGTCACACAATAAGTCAGTGGCAAAGCTCTGATTCAAATCTAGGCATTTGGCTACTGAGTCCCTGGTCATAATCACTCTTCTACATGGTCTCTTTCAGAGGAATGAAGGGTGAAGCACGGGCCCTATGACCATGAAGCTTAAAACAGAGATGGAGAGAGGAAATAAATGTAAAAAAAATGAGTAAAACATCAAGTAGCAACTAGTTATGTATCTATTTTGGTGCATTGTCTATATTCTCTTGGCAGAAGTGGGTGTTTTCCTCTGCTGGAGCCCCTGACTCTGTCCAGCATATGCTCTTGATTCCTTCTCTGCTTCTCCAGAGGCAGCCTGAGCTAGTAAACCTTTCATATCCACCAGAATTGTGTCCCCATTCCCGTGGTTAGCTGGCCCCCTTCTTTTATTACAACAAACATCTAGGCCAGGCAATGAGTATGCATTATCTCATTTAATGTAACTATACTAGTTCTCCTCTACCATACCATCCCACAGCTTTGCCACCTTATTCTCACTCTTCACTAACCTTCTCAAAACAGGACCTAGAATAGTTAAGCACTGTTTCCTCTGCACACACTGACACCCTAAACATTTGTACTCTGGATTCTGCAATCACATTCCATTGGAATTAAACTCTTTTCAAGGGCAAGAATAACCTCTAATTAAAAATAAAAGATCTATAACATTTTCTCATTCAACCACATTCAATGCTTTCTGGAAATTCTCCTCCCCTGACTTCAGGAATAGAACTGTGTGGCTATGATATAGGTTTATGGACAGGAATTGTGAGAGGTAGGAGCAGGAGTGGGAGACTGAGCCAGCCGTGGAGGTCTTGGAATGCCAAGCATGAGCTTTTTACACACACCTAGTGTGCAATTCAATGTGGCCAGTGATGTGGCTCCAGAACACTAGTATATATAGCAGCAAAACTTTTCTATAGCAAAACAGTTGCTCATATAAGCATCCCTGAACAGTTATCCATGCAATAGAGTTTGCGATGCAAATATTCCAATAGGATGAAATCTAGTACCACAACAAAGAGAATACTTGCGATCTGGAATCCACAGTGATGTCACATTTACATTCTTCAAGCTACGTTATAAACATATAGGCTTAGGTAGTTCTTGCTCCTCTATTCTGACTTGCTCTTTATTTTTCAGTATGCCTCTTAATCTCAGCCTTCTTATGTATTTGAGAGAAATACCTTACCTTCCCTTGGTTACTTTACAGAGGGTATCAAAAGAATAGTATTTGAAGGCTTTTCAGTAGATGTGATTATTATCAGTCTTTATAGATAAGTATAATTCATATGACTAACTTCACTTTAAAGAGGAGATAAAAACACAAAATACTTTCTAGTTTGGGACTCCTATCTTCAAACATTCAAGAGAGAAGAATGTTTATTTCTGCCCTGGAGTTTTTCTTTGGTTCTAATCCCTGCCACTGTCTCTGTGTTGGTATTAAATGATACAGCCACATGCTTATATGAAAATAAATCAGAGGCCCATTGTCTGCCTCTTCATTTTCGCCTTTTTATCAATATAGGCAATACTGTCCAACAAAGGCAGCATCGACGCCCTCTTCAACATGATCCCTCCCACTTCGGCCATGGGGGCCTGCTTTGTTTTCAGCCCCAAAGAAGGCATCATTGAACCAAGCGGCGTCCAGGCCATCCAGATTTCCTTTAGCTCTGTCATCCTGGGGAACTTCGAAGAAGAGTTCCTGGTCAATGTCAATGGGTCACCTGAGCCTGTGAAACTGACCATCAGGTAAGATAACGTCTATAACTAATGTGGAAACTAACTGAAGTTTTTATGTACTGCTTTCTTAAACTTCATAACTAGACCATTTCTTGGATAACCATAACTACCTTTGTTTACATGAACACATCGATGTAATGGGGTGTTTTAAATTTCCACCAATGTTTCCCTACTAAACATGTGTAACCCATTATCATAACAAGGATACAGATGCTTTTGGGGATCTAGTTTTTCTGTAAGCTATAACCTTATAAAACAAGGACTTAATTATTAAATTGGTTTCTAGTTACTCTCTCTGTTTTTGGATGTTTAGGGGAAATAAGTTACTAAAACCTATATAAAATCATCTCCTTAACTATTCTCATAATTTCACTGAATCTTCATCTTGCTTTTTTATGTTAAGGATGTTCTTTAAATGCCTTTACCTATAATACATACACAGGTATTGTAAGAGTCTTGTCGGTGAGTTAGCCACGGCAAGACGCTTGTTGCTTTTGTGCTAATGGTCTTTTGATGGCTTCTCCAGCTGCTTATAATAATCAAAAGTCATTCATAGCAGAGTTTGTCCTCGGGTTTTAGAAAGAAGTTCTCTGTGACCAACCCATTGAGAAAATCTAAAACTTCTGGATCCTGGTGCTTAGAAAGATCATATCTTCAGAACACATTGCAGATTCTCTTTGGATTCCCACAGCAACAGGTTGGTCATTACCATGGCAGCCCCTCTCATTACGGTTACTGCTCGCCCGACTGCCCTGCATCTGCAGCCGAGGTCTCCCACGAGGTCTGGAGATTAACATAGAAAAGAAACAGAAGAGATGGCCTGAAGGGTCCTAGAAAACTTATGATATACCTACTGGAAATTCAGAATCTCAAGATTAGCTAAAAGATCTTTAGCATTTCTTCTCATTTCTTCCACCTAAGTTTCCCTGTTACGGAGCAAATTACATCCTCCCAAAATTCATATGTTGAAGTCCTAATACCCAGTGCCTCAGAATGTGACTGCATTGGAGATAGGATTATTAAAGAAGCAATTAAGGTCATGTGGGTAGGCCCTAATCCAATACAACCGTTGTCCTTATAAGAAGAGGACATTACTACAAATGTGAACACAGAGAGAAGATGGCCATCTACAGGCCAGAGAGGGATTCTCTCAGAAGATACGAGTCCTGTCAACACATTATCTTGAACTGCCAGCCTACAAAACTGTGAGGAAATGAATTCTGTTGTTTAAGCCGCCGCTCGGTGGTACTTTGTTATAGCAGTCCTAAAAAACTAATCAACCCCCAACAAGCACGGAGGATGAGTAGGCATATGCCTCCGTAGTTCTGTGGCATGGCTAAGACAACCTGCTACCGTCATAACTCTTTTTCTTTTTTTTTTTTTTTTTGCCTCAAGACTTATGGAAAACTTTCACAAGGCATTTGCATTCTCTTCCATAATGCATCTGTGTTTGTGATAATAGAAAAAAATCAGAGTTGCTGTCCAGATATTTGAATAACAAATTTACAATTCAGGAAAATACACCACAATTTTCCTGGCCCACGGAGGTCATACAGGCCTCATACAAAACTGGAGAAGATAAAACCTTAAAACTGTGCTCTTATAAACATTTAAGAAAGAAAGAATGATGGCCCTATCTGTAGGTAAGAAAGTATCAGATGTTAAAGGACCACATTTACTTTTTATGTAGACAAAGAAAAAGCAAAATGCTGGCCAAGACAGGCTAACTGTCCTTCAAGCTGAATAAGAAAGCCTATCCCAATTTTATCTGGCCATTCCCCATTTTACATTCAGCCTAATAATTAATACTGTAACTAATTATCAACATCCATACATTGCTACTCTATTTAGGAATAAATGTGTGTCTTGGGGTATTTATTTAATAAGCTCTCCCAGGAACCTAGTGAACTTGGATTAGTTAATATTCCCGGTGCTTTATGGAGGTTAAGTCTCTTGTTTTATCCTCTGAACATTACCAATCGCCCAAACTCCCGTGCTCCTTTCTTATTTGGGATGTTTATTTCTGGTTTCTTTCAAAGGGAAGGAAAACTCGACTGTATAGAAAGAATGTTTATGTTCATCCTAAAGCTTATCACAAATTGCTAAGAAAAACATTCTTGTCTAAATTGCATGTGCCCAAAAGTGTTCTAGCACTTCAAACCATAAACAATAGTTTTGAAAACTTGGTAACTATCTTGTGTCACGAATAAATGTCTCATGACAAAGAGTGAAATACATGTATAATATATATATTCTCAGCTCCACCTGTTAATTCTGACTTATAACTTTGCTGGAAATACCTTTTGGGCCTTGTGGCCCAAAATATCTCTATAAAGTTAATGCTGTGGATCCTGGAATTTTGTTTTTTATTCATTTATTGTTAGGCATTTCTCTTTCCTCAATTTTCTCAATACTACATAATTTTGGTTAGTATGCCTTGAAAGAGCAGAATAATGATCAAACTTTTGCCATTTTTATTTACCTCTCATACTATATGACACAATATTTTAAGTGGTCAGATAAACAACACTGTAGAATTAATGTGATTTTAAAATTACTCACAAGCAGTTTTCTTCCCTCCTGTTTTTATATGTGTAATTTAATAAAGTTTTAACCATTAGCATAGATAGATCTTATATTAAAAAATATTCACTTCATATATCGTAATAATTCAGTCACTCTCTTAGTCTTTAAAATTATAATTTTAACACAACACTGCATTGATGGAGGTCATTGATGGAGTGACCTGGCAGAGACTGTCCTAATAGTCAGAATCCCATTAGAATGGATGTTACGGTATCGAAGCCCAGGTGGTCGTTATCCACAATGCCTTTCATTACATGTGCCTTTGAACAAATGTGATTTAACTCTGGTTTCGACTTCTGCTCTGATGAAACGACTGTTTTGTGCAAATCTGTGATCTTTCTTACTTTCTTTAGACTTTTGTGCATTTCAGACACTTTTGATGTTTGTTACTTTGCCCTGACCCCAGACTTCTTTTACAAATCATGTAGGTATCTAACCTGTAGGCTTGTTTGACTTCACTCTCAGCTGGATTCTAATTCCTTGTTGAGTACCAGCCACCCCTTTTGAAACCACGTTGGGTTATTAGCACGAAATAGGATAGATGGTCCTGAGAAAGGCTTTTAGAATTCAAACTGGCTGCTTTGAGTCTTTGCTCCTCCCAGGCTTATAGCACTCTCTCACCAGTTATGGTCAGATCTGGAGCAGCCAGAAGTAAAAGTGACTAATGCATTCATCCTGGTGTGACACACCTACATCACCAAGATCTGGAGTGAATAAGATTTATGCTTAGTGTGTTTTCTGATATCTGTGCATCTATAACATTTAAATGCTTGGCATAGCTAGAAGTGTAGATCTCTATACTACAGGCATACCTCATTTTATTGCTCTTTGCAAATGTTGCATTTTTTTTTAATTGAAGGTAAGACCCTCTACTAGCAAAAAGATTATGACCTACTTGATTGTGATACTTGCTTTATTATGGTGGTCTGGAACCGAACCCGCAATATCTCTGAAGTATACCTGTATTTATTTTAAACTAAAGCATCACTCCAAGATCATGAGACCTTACTCTGGGAGAGAAATGGACCAATATTTAGAATAAAATGTCTTTAAAAGTCACCCATTCCAGTCCTTCCTTTTATACCTGAGGAAAAGGAATTAAAGCCTGTGGAGGTCAAGTAACTGGCCAAGGTCACAGCTACTTGGTGGTAGGAACTGGCTTAAAACAGTTTTATGAAGGTGTGGGACAAAGAATACTGGTATCATTGGTAGTCTTTGATGTTTCTTATATGATTAGGCCAATAATTTTTTGTTGTTGTTGCCTGAGTTAATAACTTTTCATGGTGTGTGTGTCATCCATACTAACTTGTTGTGTCCTTAGTGTGGTGATGTCTTTTCTGCCTTGGTAGGGATGTGGCGGGGAGCTAACCACAATACCTTATGAGTGATTTGAGAGCTGAAAAGAACCACTGTGATAGACCATCATCTCTTACTTTTTTAAAGTCTCACAGTCTATAATTGATTTAATGCCTAATTATGGTTTTCAGTGCTTACCTTTTTCCCATCTCCCCAGTTCCTGATGGTTACCCCACACTCACTGGATTCTCCCCCACTCCCCTGCTTGTACTTCTGCTTCCAGAGGCTGTGTCATTGGCCCCACCTTCCACTTTAATGTTCCAGCTCTGCACTTTGGTGATGTTTCCTTTGGTGAGTATTTTTCCATTTTAACTTAGAAACTGGGAAGAATTACTTTCCTCTCTACAAGGTTGACAAAGAATATTTCTTACCATTTTTTATGAGTAACAGCTAAGAGGTTCTGAAATTGTTCTGCAGCAGTGGCATTTCGGTGCCATTTTCTAGTTTCTGTGTGAGATTTGTTATTGTGTCCTGGGCACTAATAGCTATCAGGCCATGGCTGTCCCCTGCCTGGCAGCAGTGGAACAGCAGAAAGCCTTATGCTTCTTCACTCCACTTTCTGACAGTTATGAACATGCTATTTATATGCAGATTCTGATTTGCCAGTCTGGCCACACAGCAGCCTTTTCAGAGAGATGCTCCCAAGTGTAAAGTGAACTCAGTGGTGGTTCAAGTCAGGTGTGTTATTGCTCCAAATTGAAGACTCTTTTATATTTTGATGATGTCTTCTTACTTAATTACTTCTTTCAGTCATTTTCTTTTATCTAAGATTCCTCAGTAATAAAAATGATAACAGCAGTAGCAGCGAAAGTTCCCATTTACTGGTTCTTTCTATATATACCAATCATTGCTAAGTCAGTTATGTGCAGTATTATATTTAAACCTTCTAGAATCTTATGGGAAGGCACTATTTAAGATCCCCATCTTAGACATGGAAGAACTGAGCACTGAGCAGTTATATAACTTCCAAAAGTCATGCAGCAATGGCAGAATTAATATTTCAATTGAGATCCATTTAAATCACGTACTATCAACACAAGTGATATTGCCCCCTAAAAGGGGAAAATTGGTTCTCGGAAGTTGGAAAAAGAAACTTAGATATGACAGTGACTTGTGGTCCTCCAAAATTCAACCTTACCCAATAATCTTATTCCTTAGTATCTAATTTTTCTCATTAGGGACACATTCAATTGAATTTAAATTATGTTAATTAAATATAATTTATCTGACTTAAAATTAATTTATCACAATGGTTTTTTTTAGGAGGTGGTGGTAATAATAATAATAATAACAACTACCTTCCAGTCTAAATCCATATTCCACAATCTTTTTCATTTTACTCTGTTGCCTCCCATTTTGACTTTCAGTGTTTTTGCTTCATTTCAAGTAGGCCCATCTACTTGGGGAAAATAGTTCTTTAGAAAAAGCTGACTAATAATGCCTTTATCAGTTGCTTTACCATTTGGGGAGTATAATAGTTTTATTTATTCAGAACATTTTTATTTATACAATGCCCCCCTTATCTGCATTGTATTAGGTAAGGTACATACTATAGGAAAATCTATGTAAATGAAGGTGAACATCTATGTTACTATAGAATATGCAAATGGATGGAGAGATTTTTACAAATTCATAGAGTATGTTTGAGTGATAGACTCCTTTGAAGGAAAATAAAAGTGATGTACAACTTGACAGTCATCTGGTGGCCAGCTGAGAGGCATACTCTCTCAAGGGTAACTGAGACAGATGCATAATAAGAAATGAATTAGCACCCAGACCTACGTAGTCATCCTCCAGACAGTTCAGACTGAGTCCGCGCAGAGGTCTGGGCAACTGATGCATAGCAGCATATTTCATAGACATCTAAATCTGAAGTCCAACACAAGGACGTTTGGAAGATGTGCCCTGTGTCATGTTGCCCTGGAGGGAGACAACAGGGTACAGATAGATACCTCAGATCAGTTATTCCAAGAAATGTCACACTGATTCATTGTCCACAATTTGCTCTATTGCTCAGCTCTGCACTGTCAATGTCAATGCTATACCAATGATAAGCTAACAGCTGTTTCTCATGGTTGGTTCAACCAGAAGTTTTGGTAACTAGTTAAGGTGAAAATTAGAAGTAAGCTTCTTTTTCTTTTCTTGAGGAATATCTTATTGAACCATTTGATGATATAGCTGCTCGGCAGGAGGCTGGAACACACTACAGAGATATGACCCACAATTCCCCAAAACCGAGATATGAAAGCTTATTATCTCTCCTAAGTCCACCTTCAAAACCCAAGTTGCCTTTTCTTTTGGTTTAGATATGGACTTCTTAAACTTCTCTAGTGCAGCAGGAAATGTTAACAAAAACATGACTTTTTGGCTTGCCAGCAGGAAATCTAGGGCTATTTGGTTTTCAAAGCCACTTGGTTCAGTTAATTCAAGCTACTTTACTGTACTTCTGGGTTTTGTACCATAACAGCCAAAGTTAGGGATAATTTCATGATAATATTTCAAAATCATTTTTATGATACTGTTTTCAAATCCCAAAGTTGGAGCTAGAGTCCTCATGACTCCAATACAAAGTGTTGTTATTCTTCCAATTAGATTGACCTCCCATCACAAAGAAATATGGTCCATTGGAAGTCATTTATTTGAAACTTTCTAATTATTACACCACATGCACAAGTAGATGTTTGATGAGGCAGATAAAAGTAAGCATGTTATTGGCTCAGGAATGAAAGGCCAATAGGAGTGCATGTAGTTCCAGATACTAACGAGAAGTTAACTCTGACAGGAGCAACTCAGGAACTGGAGGGATTTTTTTTTAGTCATTTCAGGATGACAGACATATCGTGTGGCATTATGGTTTGTAGAGACTGTTGTAGGGCTTAGGAGTATATTAAGCTAACTAAAGTTGGTAATATTGTTCCCATGTTGGCACTAACGCCCATTCCTGAAGAGGTAACTGTTGTAGGTTAGTGTTGGAGACATGGCATTTATTTGCTTAGAAATGAAGATTTAGATTTTGCATCAGACTCTGTGAGGATTGATGATGTTAGAATAGTATAAATATAAAGTAGGTGAGAGGTAATAGTACTGCCAATTGGTATCTAAATTGTTAACAGTGCAGCGATAAATATTTTGATGGTAGGATTGGATAGTGGATGACCTATTTAATAAATAATTATGCTGACTGAAGCTACAATAGCGTAGGAGTCAGATTATAGAATTTGGGTGGTAGTGGTCCCTGGAGGAACATTGAGGAATATAGAATTTGGGTGGTAGTGGTCCCTGGAGGTCAGTCAAAGAATAAAATGGACCAACAACTGATATGCCAGGTGACAGACAAAAAGGGGCAGGGTAAGTACCTGTAAACTCGCTATTTCTGGGTTGCACAAAAATTCGTTGAATGAGAATAAGGAGTCTGGAAGACTCCAGATACTCAGCAGACTTGACCATTGGATAATTTGGACCAAGAAAGTTAGGGTTTGAGAGCAGAGTTGTTGGGATAACCATAGCATTTTTAAAAAGCATGATAGTTGTCTCTTCCATGACCCAGGTGTGAACTGGCAGTATTTTACTCAAGGAGAAGTATTTAAATTACCTTTAGGTGAGTGTAAAGTAAGGAGTAAAGGGCAAAGCTTAATTGTAATGATCGTAAAAAAAAATCTTAGAAAGGTTGGCAGAAGAGATCATAGTAGGCATGAGCAAAGCCTACACCTGAGCAAGTTCTTGTTAACAGTAAGAGGGACAATGGAGGATATCAGAGTTCTATAACCTTAAGAGCGAAAATCAAGAATAATATGTCAAGATGATAAAGAACAAAAGTATACAAAGGAAAGTATGAGAATCAGTAATGTCAGGCACCTTGCAAAATCTCATTCCATCAGTCTTGGGCGGAATTTTTCTACTTCATGTAAACACTGCTTGTTCTTAGGAGTTTGGAATAGCAGTCTATTTCTGAAGGTCATTATTTCTGGAAGTTTTATTAGCAAACTTCCACTTAAGTTCTCCAGTAAAGGTAGTTTTCTACATATCTTTAGCCAATAATTCAGTTTATTTGGGCATCTTTTTACCCAAGGTCTACTTCACAGTTAACTGCAGGGTTAGTGAAGCCTGTAAAGAAGACTGTTGGTATATTTTTCAGAGTACTCACTGTCAAGGTTGAAAGAAGAGAGAGCTTTTAGGGAGGCTGTGAGGGTGGGTTTTTAGGGAAAGCTTCTGGAACTTACAGATGAGTTGGTTCCTGACAATATTTAGTTATGTCTGCATGAAGCAAGCTTGATTCACATTGATAAAAGATTCATTATCATGTGGATCTTCTAGTTATTATTTCCTAAAGTGAATAGTCTGTAAGTTCTAGAGGAAGTTAACCTGATCCAATGGACATTGGAACCGAAGGTAAAACTCTTCACCAGAGAACTGCAAGAGCCTCCGAGCTTGGCAGTTTAGGATTGATAATACTATTTTTATGCTCTACATTTCCCAAGGATTCTGGATTGTAGCATTTTTTATCAAATGGTTAACAAACTGTTGGATTCTTTATAACTCTTCTGTGTAAGGCTACTATTAGTGGGGAAGGTTATAGCATACAATTTCTTAAGTCACATTTATGGCAGCAACCTTTCTGTGTAAGGAGGCCGAAATCTATCTAAAGAATTTATAGACAACTACAAAACCATATCCTTAACTACATAATTTGGACACAGCCAATTTTTATTTGGAAAGTTCTCCTGGAGTATGATTTAGACCCATTTAGACCCATGTTCCACTGTCCAGTTTTCCTGGCATTTTATAACAGGATATAAGGCAGGAACTAGACATAGCTCCAGCTATAGAGGAGAAATTGTCTCATCAACTCTTGTTCAGAGATTATCTTACTTTTTCTATGACGGGACTTGTGGTATAAGATATTTGTCAAAGACCATCTCGGACTTTGGGTCACATCATGGTTGGTGTGCAAAGACCACTAATGTGGCCAGAGGATCCTGATTTTAGGAAATGTTTGTTTTCTAAGTCAGGAGCTAAATTTTTCGTGTATAAGATGGATTGTGTAGATGCATTTATTGATCTCCCATATTCTGATTTATTTCTATAGACAAATACAAAAGTACCACCTGTTTTGCCTGATGATCTGCTGACACATGTCCCTTCGCTTTGTGGGGATTTTTATTTTACTAGAAAAATTAGGAACCTATTGTCTAAAATATCCCATGTATCCCCAAAAGTCTATGAATTGTAATTTCACTTGGTCTGGTTATTGCTGAAACAATTTAATACGCTCCTTAAGTAGAGTCCATTCTTTAGAAGAGATGTTTTAAATAATGTACCACCATTTTTTAGAATTGAAAATTTTCTTTTGCAGTCTTACTATCTTTTGCTCGTAGTTTCTTTAAGTCTTCTTAGGGGATTTCTAAGTCAGGTGAAAATACACATATTGAATGAGAATCAAATCTCTTGAGAATACTGTTTTTTACACTATTGTTTAATCTATTTCCCATTTGCCCTGAAATTACTTGCTGGCGGTGCTTGCAGCTGCTGCCTTTACCCTGAGATAACTCGTGGATCACAGTCCTAACTTTGCCCCCAAAGTTTGCCACGAAATATTTCACTTTTATTATTATTTTCCTGTCACTCCAATGTACTGATAATCTTTGGAAACAAATGACATCATTCTGTTTATAGCATTTTGATTTTAGTAGTGGTATGTCCATTTACAAAATATAGTAATTCTCATTCATGGAAAGTTTCAAATCCTAGATATTCCACTTTATGTTGTTCTGTGCTTTGAAATTTATCACAAAAAAAAATAAATACTGATCATCATATATGTTTCTGTTACATTAAGATTAGAGATAGGTTCTGTTCAGAAATAACTCCAAGAACAGTTTTTATATTTTATTTTCACATTGAAAACCAGTCAGATTTGCTTGAAAGAGCGTGTTTATGTAAAATTAATGTTGGCAGCGAGCTGCACTTTTTTTTTTCTAAATGGAAAATGGGTTAAATACTGAGAGAAGTGTGACAATGCCTCTGTGAAACTTTGAGGCATTCTGGCCCAGCATGTTGCTAATTATTTTTTTTAAAGCACATAAATGTTGAGTTTTTATATACCAGATAATAAAGAAGGGAGAATGGAAAGTACTTGCATTTGGATGAAACCATAGGGGGTAGTATTAGGATGTGATGCAACCAGAAACCTGGGAATAACGCTCATATTAATGATCTTTTAGTTGAACAGTATCCCTTTCCTTTAGGCTTCTTGGCAAGCAACATGAGATACTACAGGTAGTTGTACAAGGATTGGCTCTATCTAGGAGGTTGTAATTGGCTTCATTCTCAGAAAAAAAAAACTAATAGCTTCAGGGAAGTAGTCTGAGCAGTGGTTTGGAAGAATCTCTATAGGATCTACTTCCATAATAGGTACATCCTACTTTAGAAGAGTATTTATCTCATAAATGGTCAGGTGAAATAAGGGTAAGGAATGTACAGTTTTAAGAGTCTATATTGGGAAAGTTCAGAAAAGTCAAATATAGCAATTACGTGATTGTGCACTTAATCAGACAATTATTTTTCCATTAAAGATCTCTTCCAAGTATATTGGCAGGTACAGAATCATAGAGGAGACAAACACATCTTTTATAGTCCTAATGTGTAGACAAAGGCTCAGACATGGGGCGAGAAGTAGATTAATTCAAAATACCCCTGGCACTACTGTAGTAATTATTCCAAGACCAGTTGTCTAATTTTGCAGTCAAGTTCAAAGTAGAAAGAGTAGTGTTTGCATCCAGTAGAAATATGCATATTTGTTCTCCTACAGTTATAGATAACTCTTGTTCTGAAAGCAGTAGCAGATACAATGGCTACCTAGGGAAACCCAAAATCAGAGCTCAATTTAATTTTTATCAGGTGAGGAGATCTGCATCTCTTAGGAAAGGAACATGAATCTCGCTGCACTGAATGTAAGAGGGCTGATATAACGTGAAAAAGCAGCTTTGTCTATGGGAGGTGAAAGCCAGTGTATTAGTTTCTGGCCAGCTCAGAAGCAGATCACAAAGTCTCTCTTGGGAGAGGCTATTATTTGGTTTTGTGTCATCGAACCTGAGGGCACGAGCCTCAGACAGGTCCAGGATGAATTATATAAAGTCTTGGCAGGCTCTGAGGTCACACAGCGGGCAAAACCAGACAGGCTTTTTCTTTCACACATTGGCAAATAAAAAGAACAAACATGATTCTATTTGGAAGTCTATATTTCTATGTAAAAACTAAATGCAAAATATATTCTGGAAGACTACTCAGCAAACCGATAGTAGAGGCAGCTCTTGAGAGAAACCTGCATGATGATTTTGTGCCCGATGTTACTGCATAGCAAATGCATAATAAGTATTCATTGAATGAGTGAATGAATGAAATGTATTTATTGATCTGCCATTGAAAACAGTTTCAGGGAGAGTTGGAGCTGAGCAAGTAGTGCTGAATTGCACAGAGAATTCATTTAAGAGGTTTGGCAGTGCTGGGGCAGGTTAAGCTAAAGGGAGTCTATTGTGGCCTTTTATGTCTCACTTCATATTTTATTTTCCAGGGTTTCCTCATACCTTGATATGTTCCCTCAATAATACCTCTTTGGTTCCCATGACCTTCAAACTGCGTATCCCTGGGGATGGCGTTGGCGATAAAAGCATTTCAGGTTGTGAGCAGTATTCAGACAACAAAAGACCATCTTGGAACAAGGATGAAATACCCATAATCAAACCAAAAGAATTCACCATCACCCCCAGCTGTGGCACCATTCGCTCCCAAGGATTCACTGCTGTCAGGGTAAAGTGCACGGCCTTCCAGCACACACGGCCAAGCAGCTGAACTTTCACATAGCCACTGGAACCACATCTAGGGTTTGTTCTATATAGCCGGTGTCAATGGGGAGGAATGCCTCTAATTCACATGGGAAAGTGGGCCTGTAAGAAAATAAACTACCGAGGCGAAAGAAACCAAAGACAAATATAGTGGGTAGAAGGCCTGACACTGCTCCAGTGGCTTTCCATCAACCTACATGCGTTGCCATCACCAAAAGAGTGGATTGTAGTGATTTCTAGTGAAACTGCTGCTGTATGCAGATGGCACACCAATCAGTACTAATATAAAAAGATTTAAGGACTCATTGACAAATTAGATCCTCCTTTCCTTCAGACTCAAATCATGAATACCAACCAGTGTCCAGATTTATGTCAGAGAAGCTATCTAGTTGATTCAGATTTTTAATGCCAATCTGGGCTTTATGGTAAATGTGGATGTGATATTCCTAGCAGCATTTAATATTTAGGTTCACAGAGTGGTGCTTTGGTTATGGCTTTGCAGTGCCACCAGCAGAATTATTTCATGGCTAACAGAGAAAGGTTTTACTGTCCCCCTACACTTACTTTTTCCCCTCCAAACAGCTCTATACTGCTAACTTAAAATGATTTTATCCTTTCTGGGAAAGAAAAAAGATAAGAATTTATAGGTAAGGTTAATAATTTTCTCTTTAGTCATTATCTGTGAATATTGAACTCAGCTCTGGTTTTATCCACAAAATTTGTTTATCCCGCCATGAATCCACTCATCCTAAATCTTTTCTGGGGGTTTTCAGCTCTTCCAAGGGCTTCTGCACGGTTCCAGTGAGGTGTGCTATCATACATCGTTATAACTTCTCAGGGTTGCTGTCTCAGTCCCTTTGGGCTGCTCCCACAAAACACCAGGGACTGGGTTGCTGATAAACAACAGAAATTTATTTCTTACAGTTCGGAGGCAAGTGGTCCGAGATCAGGGTCCCAGTGTGGCTGGGTTCTGGTGCAAGCCCCCTTCTCTTCCAGCTTGCTGACTGTCAACTTCTCTTCTCATGGCCTCACATGGTGGAAGGGGCTGGGGATCTCTGTGGACCTTCTTTTATAAGGGCACTAATCCTGTTAATGAGGACTCCCCCCTCACGACCTAATCACAACCCAATGGCCCTGCCTCCTAATACCATCGCATCGGGGGTTAGGACTTCAGCGTATGAAGCGGTGGGGCACAAGCATTTAAGTCGTAGCACTTGCTTGACTTTCCTAGGGAGAAGCACTGCTGCAATGAATTTATTCATTATTTACTTAGTAACACTCAGCTTACATGTTACCTACCTTCCCCCCTGCCACCTTTTTTATTTTGTCTCTCCCACATAGTACAGGAAGGTTTTAGAAGACAGAGCCTCTATCTAGAATACTTCTGCCAGAACCACTTATTCTTCTGCCTTCTAACCATAGCTCAGAGACATAAACAAGGTTTAGAGTCACTCAGGGAATCTTTGCATCCTGGGGCACCTGCTTTTCTCCAAATCTGACATGATTTCTTTCTAAATCAATGACTTCAACTTTATTTTATTTTTCTTTTATATTTGGACAAGCTTTCTCCAAGCTTCAGTTTTCCTTCATGATCTGCACTCCAACCACGTCCATGTGGACTCAAATTTGCATCCAATAATTCCCTTTGCAACCAAAAAAAAATTTAATTAGTACTTGATACATAATTTATAGATAGAAAAGCCTTAACCTGTGCCAGAAGCTGTTTTCTAGATTTACAAGCATCTCTTCCAGTACAAATCATTTTAAAGCAATTAAAAATTGTAACAAAGCTTCAAAAGCCTAAATGTAACGTTTCACAATAGTAAATAAAAACATAGGATGAAATATGCTGGTCAGATACTGTCCTTGGATAGACCTTTCTTTGGAGCTTCCTGTTTTCTGTTCTAATAATGAATATTAGTGGTAGGGGGGGCCAAGATTTGGGTTTAAAAAAAAAAGACTGTTTGAATTTTCTCATGCCATTCTCTGGAACTGACATGGTTATTTCATTTATTTTGCTACAAGGGAAATTTAGCTATAATGTTTTGTCAATGTATTGAATTTTCGTAATTTATATCACCCAGAGGTATAGAGAACAATTTAAATTGCAATAAGTAAAGTTTGTTTAATGTCACTCACCTTTAGGGTCATTTTCCCCCATATGCTTCTTTAATACAACCTCCTCAGAAGTGAGCAGACCTATTGTACTAAAAGCCACTTGTTTTTTAACCTGGCCTTTGATAAAACTCAGCGTGCCCTGACCTGAAATGTAACTTGTTCAGCTAAAAATGTAAAACGCCATGCATCCCAGAAGTCAGTGCAGTCATTCCCTTGGCTCCTTTCTCCCCTGTGCCGAGGGAGAGCTGGTCTCTTAGAAGAGCAGCTCTTCTCCTTTTTCTTTCCAGGTGACCTTATGCTCCAACACTGTGCAGAAATACGAGCTGGCTCTGGTGGTGGATGTGGAGGGCATCGGGGAAGAAGTGCTGGCGCTCCTAATTACAGCGAGGTATCACACTCACCTGCTTCTCTCTCTTTCAAGCATCCCCTGAGTCTCCAGTACCGGACTGCCTGTCTGGAAGGCAGCAGGCCTGCCACCCGTTCACCCTTCACTTTGTTCTGCTTTCCCGGGAAGGGAGGCTGAATCTGATATTCAAATGACAAAACTTTAAAACAGCAGACGTACCTTTGATGAAGATAAGAGAAGGGATGTGTGTGTTTTGCAGTGTTCAGAATAATCGTGCTCTCTATTTTCCGACTTTCTGACTTCCCAGGTATATAACTAAAAGGGTTTTAGCAGGAAGAGGAGGTGAACAGTTGCTGTTTTTTATTTTTATCTTTAAATGCAGTATCCCAGAGTTATGCAGCAAGAGTGGTGCTCACAATCCTGCAGGGGAAGATTCAATTAGCAAGGCAGCCCTGCTTCAGGACACTGTCGCTATGACTTGAAAGCAGGCTACAGGCTGTGCCCCCAAATGACGCCCTCTCCAACAATATAAACGCCTCAGATCATTACCCACTTCTCTCTTTTTTAACAAAGGCAGCAGTGGGCTCTGGAACCAGATTAAAATCTTGGCTCTTTTTGGTTGACTGTGTTTCCTTGACCAAGTTACAGTCTTTCCAAGGGTCGTGTGTCACCTACTGATGATGACAGTGATCCCCAATGAAATCATGAGCCACACTCTTGCCGAAGCAAACAGGTGTCCAGATCTGGGACTTTAGAGTGTATATATGAAAATGCCACCTAAAGGAAAAAGAAACATTATTTAGTAAAACTCTAGTAATATATCAATTCCTAGAATTTAGGTCCGTCACGTATCTTAGGAAGATGGACCTTAAAGAAGGTGCAGATGTGCTAGTAGGTGGGGACATCATAATGGACACCATTTCATGTGCTTTGGGCTTGGACAAAGTCAGAGGGCAGCCCTCAAAGAACTTGAAGGTCAAGGCCTTGCTGTGACCTACGTAGTATTCCTTCTAAAGATTCAGCTAATTTGTTTGTTTAAAAACAGCACAAAGTCTTTCATCTGGTCCTCTCTATACCCAGGGTTGCCTTTTTGTCTAGTCTTGCATTTCTTTTCAATGTGGGTTTATTCTGACACTTTCCAGACTCTTCCCTGAAGCTATTAGTCAGAAATCTTGAATTTTTTTTTAAAGGGTCCTAAGAGGCTATGTGTTTTCTACCATGTATGGTCTGTGACCCAAGTCAAATACTATAGACCCACTTAGCCACAGTGTTTCAGGTAGTAAAGGATTCACTTTATGAAAGTCAATGGGTCAACCAACGACTTTTATTCTAGATAAAAATGAATGTTCATCCCAGGTGAAGCCCTCAGCTTTGGGGTAAATAAGACTGTCTCCCATGTCATTACTTTAGTGTAATCTTCAGGAACTGTTTGAAGACTTCCCACAGAAGAGTTGCTTTTAGCACTTGCTTCCTAAAGTATCTTTATCAGAGAGCCAGGAGTGACGGCTTGCCAGTCCCCGTCACACATTCATTGTCTCTTACTGAGCTGCTCCATGGCACTGTGCTATGACCGTCATTCGTGTTATCTCCTGTATCTCCCACAACACCCGAAGAAGAGTTAATGATGCTGATATCCACCCTTAGAACTGCCTTCATTTTACCAATAAGCAAAGTGGGACTCCGGGAGGGAAAGCATCTTGCTCAGGGTTGTACTCGGTAAGGTCAGTATTTGAACCTGGCTCTGACTGATTCAGGCGCCAGTGACCCTCACCATCACACTGTGTTGTGACAATGCAGCAGGGCAGGTCGCATGTCGAGATCCACAGATACAAAATAAAACCCAAGTCACCTAATAATAGACCAGTTGCACACACAGGGCTTCAGTTCCTCCCTCTCTGGCACACAACTCTCCCTCCCTCGCCCCCAGCACACCCCCTCCATACTGAGCACCATTGTCACAGTGCCACTTCTGGGTCAAGCAGCTGCCTGAGCCTACTGATTCGAGACAGCTGTTCTGCAGAGGCATTAGAATTATTACCGTTATTTAAATGGTGTGAGCGATTGCTAGTCCTCAGGGGATTCTGACTGGTCCAAAGTGTCACAGCTAGTTAGGACCCCATGCTGGTGGAATTGGCCCTGTTTGCCATGGAAACAGATCCACTACCCTAAGGAACTTGTGCTGTGGGGGCCCCTTGCCCAAGGGAGGCCAAATCAGAAAAACAATGGAAATGTTAGTCATTATCCACAGAAGACAGCTGTTTAAGGAGTCCTGCTTCTAGCCCTTTTTTGATTAAAAAATGGTGACTGGGGCCTAAGGGAGTGTGATGACAGGAGGAAGATTTGAAAATGATTAATGTAGGTATTAAAGAAAACTGTGACAGTGACAGACGTGTTTAACTTGGGACTCTGTTCTCCATATGTGAACAGCTCTCTGGTCTTTTAAATTCTTTAATGGGCTCCTTCCTTCGAGCAGGTGTGTTGTCCCTGCCCTCCAAGTGGTTAATACAGAGGTGGACTTCGGGCGCTGCTTCCTGAAGTACCCGTATGAGAAGACAATCCAGCTTGTCAATCATCATGACCTCCCAGGATGCTATGAGCTCCTGCCTCAGGTGAGTTACTTTATCCTTTTCCAGTGTTGATTTTTTTCAGTTGGATTCCCTCAACGAGAGATATCCCTAAACACATGACCTTATATAATTCTGATTTTTAACCCTGGGATAATCTGGGGATGAGGTTATAAAGCCAAAGCTGGACTGTCCACCTGCATGAATGAGCAGCTGCAGATATAAACAAGTTGTTACTTTCTCAGGAAAATCACTTTTGATAAAGAAATAAAGGGTCAACTAAGCCAACATGCAAAAGTAGCACCTGCAAGTAATTGCCTGTGAATTAACCATGCATGGGAAATGAGGCAGAGCTAGGGGTTTTCATCTATGTCTCCGGCTGTGGCTTGAACAACTTCACTAGGATATAGTAATGCAATATTTATAAATGGACTTGTTGGTCTAGAAGGCTAGAGGTAATATAGGAATGAGAAAGAAAGCATTTCCTCTTAATGTTTTATGAAATAGATCTGTTCATATGCCACTACACCTAGCTAGGTGGGAGACTAAGCAGTCAAACGCACATGAATATCGGATTTAAAAAGATCTCTACAGCTTAGAGTATAGGAAGGCTCCCAATGAGATGCAGTTCACTAAGAAGGCATTGGGGTTTAAAACTCAGTTCTGTAAGTACAGTACTCTGATAAAAATGTATACAAACAAAGTCAGATGGGGGTTTTATTGGCTACAAGTTCAAAATGAGTTAAAAGACCAAATGAAAGCCACAGAACTAAGGCGGGACTAGCTTACATCAGAGAAAGAGTGTTCAGCTAGAGGAAGGAGATGGCCCCTGGTCAAAGCAGTGCCAGAATTTTGTCTTCAGACCTTGACATTGTATTTTTGTAATAGACACTTGAAAAAAAAAAGATGAATTGTATTTAGAGTAACCATAATGGTAATCTACATCATTCAGAAATCCAAGTCATATGAGAGCAAGCATATGTTTAATCTGGAACAGACAGGATTTAACCAGGACAAAATAGCTACCCCTCACTAATCAAAGGGCTATTATGTAAAAGAGGGAGAGTTATTCTGTGGGCTTCTCTGAGACAAAACCAGAATCCAGGGGTGGGAGTGACAGGAGATGCATTTCTAACTTTCAGATGCTTAACAGAGGAACAGGCTAGCCCTGTGCAGTGCACAACCATCTTAAGAACTCAGAGCAGAGCCTGCATCTGGGCCGATGGGGATGCTTTTTCTGCACAGCTGGGCTGGGGAAAGGGTGAGGCACTTTGCTTGAACACAAAATTTAAGGGGAGCTAAGAAACTCAGTAATCAAATAATATTTTCACGCCACATTTTAAGAAATCAAAATCAATGTGAAAAATCCATGATGAACAAAACATCAAAACTTCAAATAAAGACAGAATCAGTATTACTGATTTCCCTTTGCCTCAAACTCCAGTGGGCTGAACAGTGCGCTGCTGCGGAGGGATGTCGAGTTAGATGAAGCCACGCTAAACCATGGGCTGCTCCAGACCGGTGACACCTGCGTGCTCTGTCCTCTCGAGCTGAGGCTCTGAGAAGTGTTTCTCGGAATTACCTAAACTTATTTGGCTATGGAGTTGTTTTTTTTCCGAAGAATTTTTGGGATCGATTTTATTTAGGCTTCTCACAGTGGTTAGAGCACAGAAAATGCATGCTGAGACTATCCAGAAAAGTCTGACCAGCTGAATCGTATTGCTTAGAATACACACATTCACAGTAATGACAAATGGTGAGGTGCCTCATGTAGGAATGTGCCAGCATTTGCAAACCTTTCGACTGTAGCACCAAACCCTTGACCAACCCCTTCCTTCTTACTGCCCTGGAAAACCAGACTAATCTGCCTGGTCCCCTAGCCAGTCTCAACTCCCATTTCCATCTCTTCCCACACAGAATAGCCTCCTATGGCAGGGGCCAGACTGTGACTGCTGGAGCTGAGCCCAGTTCCACCAGTGACATTTTCTTCCTGTGCCCTTAGGGTAGGACACTGCAGCAAACCCAGCAGTTGACACTCAGACCAGTTCCTCACTCTAACTGGGAAAGGAAATTTGAGAGGGCCAGAATTCATCCATTTGATAGTTAACTGAAGAAGGATTTATTGTGGTAAAACTTGATCTCCTTGGAGACACTTCAGTGAGTTGTTTGGGACTTAAAAAAGTGACAGAAAGCTAGGCATCTGCGGGCTGCTGACACGCTCCTGCCCCCTCCCGCCCACTCTTGCCACACACCAGCCTGCTCGCACGCACTGGACCTCTGCAGAGGGAGGCAAGCCCTGCAGTGTCTACCAAACCCTTCCGACAATTCTGGGCAGAGCTGACGTCTGGGCCACAGCTAGTCCAAGCTTTTCACTGAAGATCCAATTAAGTTTCCGTCTGAAGTTCTGCATTAACCTTCTGTCCCCTGTGGTTGTGGACACTCCCCAGGAGCTAATGCAGAGGGCCAGGAGCAGCTGAGGGAGGTAGACAGGTTCAGAGCAAATTGCAGTGATGGGTGTAGTAAAACCTCTGCTGTGAGCACAGACGCTGGAGACTGCTATCAACCAGGCTGCTGAGTACACCCGAGCATGTAGTCAGATATTCGTTCAGTAAGCAGTAAACGCGTAAAATAAATTACCTTGAGAGGGCCATATTAGCTACAGATGTGCAGTTAATATAAGCAGAATGGCTGCCATTCAAATATATTCACAAAAACCAGGGCTGGGCTGTGGCCTCACAATGGACAGACAGCCAGGTTCTCCCAAATGACTTCACTTTGGTCAGCGTGGATTTTGGTTTTGTGGACTCCAAACTTAGACACTCATTCACCTCACAGCCTTGGATTTGTCTTTGTGTGTGTGTGTGTGTGTGTGTGTGTGTGTATATGTGTGTATTTTTTTCCTTTCTTAATCATAATGCAAAACCTAGTCTGAATATCACCCTTAAAGAGTCAGGGAAGAACCGAACTCTGCAGGTCAACAAGCTGGGTAGGGAATGTTAGTTCTGGCGATTTGCTTTCTACACTCGGATTCTTCCTATCAAAGCTCAACTGATTGTCTGAGGCCAATGTGCAGGTATAAAGGCCCTGATCTCCTTCTGGCCGGCTGCCCTCACAACCGCCCCGGGCCCCTCAGACTCTACATACACTACAGCAGTTAGTTATCCCAGTCAAGGAGGTGGGGGAAAGGGATTGGGCATGAAACCACAGATAGGTGGTTTTTTCCAAGGTGTTATTTCCAAGTGGTTAGTTTAGAAAAAAAGAAAAAAATCGTATTGAGAAAGGGCTGTGTGAGAGCCAGGCTGTGGGGCTGCCCTTCCTTAGGGCCCATCGCTGCCACGTTTGTTCAGTGCGAGCGACATAAGGGCCCACAGATCATGTGCTTGGCATGGGGGAGGGCCCTCGCCACCTATGTCCGCAGACAGAAGGGCACAGCTGCGAAAAGCTACGCCTCCATCTGCACACAGCTTAGGCCCTCCTCTGAAACCGCAGAAGGCACAGAGATCATCCCGCCCAAGTCGCTACATGAAATCTCTCCTCTGCCTCAGCTACAGCCAGGCTCTTCGAAGGCCAGCTTGGGAAAGAACCATAAACTTGCCTTTTCTAGAACAGAAGAATTCTTGCCTGCCCACTGGTAAAGTTATTGTTTTCAGCTTGCTTTGGTTTTTTAATTTATTTTTATTTTTAAAGAAAAACCAAAGAAAAGGCAGTATAATCTTCTACACCTGAACCAGTCTGCAGCCAGCCAGAACCTGCTGGGCAGGACCCCTCAAGGATGCACAGTGATGCATCGATCTCATCATCTGGAATTTGAGAATGCAACAAGCCCGTTCCAGCCCACCACACAACTGCCCATCAGCTCTCAGCCTCCCACAGGATTAGTCTAGTTCTGGCTCTGCAGACACTGGCAGCGAGGGCAACAACCCCTGGGTCTCTGTGGGCTTTCTTCTCTGGCCATGGAATTTTTAAAGCTTTACTTGTGGTTATTGTCATCGCATAAAAGCTAGTGATACTTTGCAAGACCAGGTTCTGGGTAGCACCCCTTGGTAGACACTGGACAACATTCATTCATTCATTCACCTACCTATTTCCCCACTTAAAAAAACATGGGCCGAGCATATATTCTAGGCCAGAAAGTGGACGTGTACTGAGAAGACGCACAGGTCGTGCACTAAGAAGTTTACAGCCTGTGGTGAGGAGGGACACACGGATAGTGCATAGAACAGGACTGTAGGACATGCCCTGGGGATGGGGAAAGCTCTCACTCTAGAGCACTGGAGATGCCGGGGGCATTTGGGGTGAGTGCAGGCAGGTCAAAGGGAGCAGGCACTCCAGGAGGAGGAAACACAGTGCAAAGGGCCGGCGATGGAAAGCAGCAGCATGTGTTCAGGAAATACCAGTGGCCTTTGTTGATGGAGCACAAAGGGACAAGGTGGTGGGGAGCAAAGCATGAAAGCATGGAGGGCCAGGCTAAGGAAGGTGGCCACGGGGAGCTATTGTCCTGAACTAATTCACACTGCGGATAATTTCTGCATCTTGCCGGTTGTACACTTTGGGTTTGAGGCCTTATGCATATTCCACTTAACCAAACTTCCTTTTGGCAGAATTGAGATTGCTTGTCCACACATACTTGCCTGAATGATGATACACTTCTAAAGACCCTGCAAGGACACAGAACATTTGTTTTGAAATAATCTAATGTGCTATTGATTTCATCCCATGCCAGGGGCTTGCTCATTCCTCTGGCTTGTCTCTCCCACCAGGTGTATGAGGACGCGCCCGCCGTGCTGCTCTCCAGCCCCAGGCCCTCTGGGATCATCCCTCCACGCAGCACCGTTCACATACCTCTGGCCTTGGAGACCCAGGTCACTGGGGAGCACAGATCCACAGTTTATATCTCAACCTTCGGGAGCCAGGACCCCCCTATGGTAGGAGTCAGTTTTCAGAGTTGCAGTTAAAATTGCTGTACTTCCTACCAAACATTTCAAACCTCTGCATTTAAGGCACACGCCATATCCGCATATCCTCCAGTTGCTCGTAGTTCTAGTGTTCTACCATTTTCACTCTGCATTGGTAAAAAACTAGCAACGTGTTACATCGGGAATCTATTTGCAGATACATCCAAATGTAATAGTGTTTTGTGGCACTTGGGCTAAACTCCTATCAGCAGTTGTTACACATCAGAGACACTCCTGACCATTTCCTTGACCTGTTAATCAGAGTCTCTGAGGGGAGAGCAGGTCTGCATGTTTAACAATCTCCTCAGATGTCCCTGGTGCAAAGCTGGCTTTGGGCATCACTAGCTTGCTGCCTGTGGCTCTGAGGCTGGTGTCACCCACTGCCCACTGGACCTTTTCCTGTATACTGGCTGGACTCATTGCCCAAAAAACCTACTGAAGCTGTGAAGAGAACTAGCCTCTTTCCAAGTGTGGGGAAAGGAAGACATGGAAAGCTCTCTGACGCTTGAGCTGAGTGAAAGGATGAATCTTGAATCTTGAAGGACCCAACTGTCTATGTATTTCTAGACATTTGGTTTACTTGGAAGCTGGATGATGCCAGTGTACAATTGTTTGAAGTGACTCTGATTGCTTGGCGAATAGAATAAATTAGAATTTTGCTCTTATCTCTTCTATATAAGATGCCGTAGATAAGCCTCCTGACTTATAAAGCAGCATCACAAAGGCAGGTTAGTCCAAAAGCTGCCGCTGGTCCAGGTTCCCTGCTTGCCCACCCTGTGCCTACCCTGCAGAAATGCAGCTCATGAGATGGTCCTTCGCTGGGCAGGCAGCACTTTATGAAAGAAGAAGGCCCCTTTCCTCAGGCAGATACAGTGCCTGGCCGAGGGCACAGGGAGAGGGCACAGGGAGATCAAGGTGGATTTCAGTCCCCAGCTTGTACAGCTGTGTGCAGTGGACGGCTCCGTGAGCCTCTAGTAGCAACAGACCAGGGCTCAGTCCAGCCACTTCTGACTCTGTAGTGCCGGTCCTTAGCCCTGTGCTAAGTATTCTTGAGGCCCGAGTGCCTGGGGCATATAGAGGAACGTTACTCTGGTTTTCCCTCAGTGCAAAGCTCTGAGTTGACATAAGGAAGCAAATCATCCTTCTTGGGGGAGAAATTCCACATTGGATTCACAGATCTGACCAGCATGGCCAGCCGTGTGTCCTGCTGGCCATAGCACTAGGGAGAAGGGATGTCAGTTCTCATAAGTATCCTTTTATGCCCCTGCTTTTTATGAAAGGGGTGGCTAGAAGCTTGTTTCAATTGACTTTAAAGGCCAGCCATTTTCAGCTCTTCCTGTATTCTTTCTCTCTCTGGAAACCCAGGTATGTCACTTAAGGAGCATCGGAGAAGGCCCAGTTATCTATGTTCATCCCACTCATGTTGATTTTGGCAATATCTATGTCCTGAAGGACTCATCCAGGGTTCTCAACCTATCTAACCAGGCCTTCATCCCTGCATCATTTCAGGCACGCATGGTGAGTAGACTGTGGGACTGTCGTGTGATGAAAATACAGCTTTGCCTAAGTCTTATAGGTAGTGGCCCTATTTTTGTAACATGCCTTTGAAATGATCACCAGAAGCAAAGATTTACGTGGTTCAACTGCATTAAATTGTCATTCTCATCTCCAATTCTTTTCCTTGGCTAAGAAGTGCTATATGCATGTAGTTTGGTAAACCAGCAACTACATTAACTAATAATCTCAGTTCAGGAAGATGCTTCAAAGATCTCTTTACTCAACTGTACCTAAGCCTAGCCCCACACCTCCAGAAAACACCTTTTAAATGTCTCTGTAACTGAAAATACTTCCTTAATTTGAACTCTTTGGGCTACAAATGTGTTTGTATTCTTATTCTATTTTTATTCTCTTTTCCATCGTCAATATTTTAATGTAGTTTATAAGGATATAGGAAATAATAAGACAGTATTTGCCAAAAAGTAGAAATTAAAGAAAACAGTGAAACAGACATATATAAAATGGTTCTAAAAATGAGTCCATCTTATTTCTGTGTATTTTGTAATGATATTTAAATCTAATAGTCTTCTATAAGCTAACTTTTTAACAAATAATAACTTTTTTGCAGAATTTAGGAATTTCTAACCCAGTAATTGGAAAATTCTTGATTTTAGAAAAATTTGCCAAATTTAAATGTAAAATGTTAAATAGTATACCCTTCTCCTATCTTCAAATTATTGACAAATGAATGCTAACATTTGGTTTCAGCATTTATCAGATATTTCTGAAAAATAAAATATTGTTAATTTTGGAAGTCACTGTCAGAATGAATAGGGTCTTAGTTTTTTGCTGACTTGTGACAGCTCCTCAGAGTCATTGCTCCTAATTAGCAGCCATTTGTCATTATCATTATTTCTTCTTATTATCATTTGTTCTTACTCCTTGAAAAGGCAGCCATTTCCTGTACAGTCATTGCTCTTTTAACATGAGGTTTAGACACAAACCCACTCTTGCTCCAGTGTCTTGAGCCTGTGTAAAAAATAACATGTAATAATGCGTAAAGAAAAATCTTACAGAAAAGATGCCTTTGCTAGTCTTTATCCAATTAATTGATGTGTTTGGTGGAAAGCATGGGAATCGACAGGTTTGGTGGAATTACTTAGGAAGTACTGCTTCCAGTTTAATTTTCTACGTGCGTAGTTCAGAGTGTGGGGGAGGCAGAGAGAGTCAGCTGGCCTGTCCCGGGTGGTGAGAGGTGGGCACTGGAGGGGCCTAGCTGATTACAGAGGACGTGTCGCCTGCACCCTGGGCTCTTGTGATCGCCCAGGGTGGAAATCAAGAGATTGCCAGACACCAATGGAAACAGAGAAAGTTTTCTTAAGCTTCTGCACAAGGGAACCAACACTGGGAAAAGGAAGAAATGGGGGGTTCCCGAAAAAAGCTGGGGCAGGAGCTCTAGAGGGAGTCAGGCGGGGAAAGAGCTATGTTAGGCACGTACAGGCTGAGGTTTCTTGGCACCTGCTCACTGTGGCTACGTGTCTCTTCAGGCTAGCGAGTTCATTAGCATGTTAAATCCCCTCCCTGGGGTGTGGTTTTTAGCATCTTAATAAAAAAAAGATTACACAGGGGCGCTTTTGGGCCTCACTGCACCTGTGGCACCCAAAGAAAAGTCCTCTGGCCCTTTGTAAGAGGGTCCTTGTCTTAACGTTGGTCATTCTCCCTGGAGCTGGTGTCCTTGGGGTCTTATCTAAGTATTAGCCACTAAGGCCTGTTTGTTGAACCCCACTGACTCAACTGTAGGAGGCTGCTCCCCGTCTCAGGAGGAGATGGGCAGAGGCCACAATACTGCCTAGTACAAATACAGCAACCATTTCCTATCCCACTGCCGCTCTTTTCATTCTCAGATGTCTCCAGATTTCACTTTTTTATGGCAACTTTTGGAACCTTTCAAGAAACAAAAAGCAGGTCAAGGATCTGTTGTTTTTACTAATATAGTGTATATAGTGAGTGACCCAGCTAGTTGTTGAAATGGGACTTTTTCTTTTCCACAAAGGTTTCATGGTCCCATCTTTTGATTCTTTAATATCATCTTAAATTATTTTTTTAAATCAGTTTTCAGGAACCAAATGTGTGATATAAGTGATCTGCTGTAGGATGTTTTTCCCTCAGTCCCCACTTGGAAAACTGGTGTTTATTGAGTTAATTGCCCTGAACACATCAAAGCCGTTTCAAATGTAATTCTCATTGGTGGAAATTAAACCCTTCATATTTCGACTGGGGTTTTTGATGGATTTCCTAGTAAATCCTATATGTGTTAATACTATGGGAATTGAATTATACTAACTTAGAAATTAACCACAATGGTTAATTTCAAGTTGATGTGTCGTACTGAACGTGCAGATTCATTCATACTGAAATTACTTCCTAAGCATTAGGAGAGAGTTTCAATTAATAGTTGTTTGTTCCCTAAGCCTACAGCTCAGTACCCAGGTAAGTAGTAGTCAAATATTTATTGCATTTAATTTCTAGTTCACTGAGAAATAAGTAGGGTCAAGGACACATTCATTCCTTCTGTTATTACTATGAATTCAGGTCTGGAAGTTCTTCTCTTTTCCTCTGGCCACCCTGACAGGAGGGGTAGTTCTCTCTCCTCTTTTCGCTGTCAGCCCTCCCCAGACGTGGCACCACTATCAGCCATCTGTCACACTCAGCCATGTGCATGGCACACACATCAGGGCAAACATGTGATTAGATCCTCCCTTAGCAAGAAACATCTGTGTGTTATCAGCTGGAGGGGTCAGGAGATGGGCAGCTGGAAAACCACCTTCACCATGATGTTGGGAAGATAAATGACACTTAGAGCGATTTTGAATTTCTCAGAAATAAATGCTATACAAAAAAAAAAAGATTTTTTAATAAAAATTGAAGCCTTTTAGTATAATATAGTCTGAAGAAACACTGAAGATTATATATTTTTTCTTTTCCATTAAAGCTTAACTTATCCTGAGAGTAAAAAAAAATAATTGGTTAGTGAAAGCAGAGTGTTCTGTGACCTGGACCATTTACTTTAGAATGCCTGGAAAACCAGCCTCCCTAAAGGTTTCCAATTGCTGATGTTTTTGAATTAAGCCTAAGGGCTCAAAACAATAGAATGAATCACCTCTGGTTTGGAGGGGTAAAAAATATCAGAATGTGAGAGCTGAGCACAAAATGTCCTTTGGGCAAGAATTTGTGGGTTCTGCTTGTACATACAGTGCTACTTCAGGAAGACAGATGCCTCTCTCTCTGGGTGACTGCAGAAATGAGGACAGGATATGGTGGTTCCCCCAGGCCCTGGGACCTCAGCACTGTGCTGGAAGACAGATGCCTGTTCGCATGGGTGAAGCAAGAGCATTGCTCAGCACTTGTTTGGAAGCATCTGGAATTCTTTCCTTTTACTCTTGGCTCTAATTCAGTCCCAGGCTCTAATTCAGTCCCGGGTACCACTACCTTGAAAACTTTTATGCAGATGTCAGTGACACCTTGGGATTCAGCTGGCACTAAAACATCTTTGCAGCAACCTTCTACCTCTGATCTGTGGGAGAGGCCATTGTAGTTCCATCTTTAGAATTATCAGCATCCAGGAAACAGGATTTCTAATGCCTAAGTCAAGCATGGTTCTTTTTAAACATTTATTTTCTTGGTCACTTGTCACAGCCAAACACAGTGGTGTGACATCAAGAGAATCATTGGGCTTTCACATCTCCTTCAGTCTCTAAGCTACTGGGTTATTTTCTCATTTAAATGGGGATCCCCCCTTTTTATATTTACTCATTTATATGTCTGTCTCCTTCAAATGATAAGGGGTCTCTGCTTTCAATTCCTAGCACCTAGCAGCAGCCTTGGCAATTATGATGAGGATCTACAATGACATTAGTTATGACTAATGTTAATTAGTTCTGTTTGCTACTTTATTATGCAGTATTTCATGTACCATGACCCTGTGAGAGAAATACTATTATAATATGCATTTTAATGAGGTAGAAACAGAGGTTTGAGTAAATTGCTGTAACAGGGAAGTGCCAGAGCCGGGTTCCAACCCTGGTGGTCTGACTTCAGACCCATCCCAGGCTCTTTTCCAAACTTTGCCTAATCAGTGGCTATTAAAGTGGACCTGGAAATGGTGAAAGGAATTTGGTTTCATGTAAAAGATCACTAAAGTTAGACATCTAGAAGAGGAGGTTTTTTGCTTAAAAGGACAAGAGAAGAAATTAAGGGCATTTCTGAAATAGACAAAAAGACCAGATATTCTTTGTTTTATTCAGAGATGTGTTAAAATGTATATATGCAAATAATCTCCATGATGTCATTTTCAACCACAATTCCTTCAATCGTATATCTGAAATAAAGACACAATCTGCTTTTTTTGATCATTTGTGATGTAGTTTGATAAAAACATTCAGTTCACATATGTAAATGTATGCAAAAATTCTTCACTACTATAGCTCTTAAAGGAGGTTTAAATACAAAATTGGCCTATTTTAACAAAATAAATAGACAGACCCAGTAGGAGATCCGCAGGCATTTTACACCCAGTGAGACTTTTGGTGCTGCCCTGTTCATTTTAGAGATAGTGATATTGTAGACATACTGGAGAGCTCCTTTTTAACTTGTAGCAGCTGATTTATTGAAATCTGTAGCTATATCTCATACACTACACCAGCGGTCCCCAACCTTTTTGGCACCAGGGACTGGTTTCATAGTAGACAATTTTTCCATAGACCAGGGGGTGGGGTTTGAAGGGTGGTTTCTAGATGATTCCAGCGCATTACAGTTATTGTGCACTTTATTTCTAATATTACATTGTAATATATAATGAAATAGTTATACAACACACCATAATGAGGAATCAGTGGGAGCCCTGAGCATTTTTTCCTACAACTTGATGGTCCCATCTGGGGATGATGGGAGACAGTGACACCTGAAGTGTGTTGCTTAGGTCCAGGATATTCTGTAATCTCGTTTGGTTGCTGTCGCTGCAGAAAACCCTGCTTCACAAAGATAG
Source organism: Macroglossus sobrinus (assembly GCA_004027375.1). Taxonomy (NCBI): domain Eukaryota; kingdom Metazoa; phylum Chordata; class Mammalia; order Chiroptera; family Pteropodidae; genus Macroglossus; species Macroglossus sobrinus. Next base: position 15,042 of record PVKZ01002735.1, on the reverse strand, counting down.
GATGTTGGAAATGGGAGTAGGCTTTTCAGTGCTCTTGTGGCAATCTCAAGACATTCTGCCGTGACTTTAATTCAGAACATATGGAGGTTTGAAGTTGTCTCAAATCTACTTTTAAGGCCACTGTCATTTGCAATCTCAAGCAGTTGATCCTCTTCTAGCACGGACAAAGCCGATTCACCTGGCTTACTCACAAATGGGTCGCGGATTCATTCCTTTCAGGTTCAGGGTCCATTGTTGTTGGGAGGTCATGTTCGAACTCTTTTGAAAGCTGAGATAGGTGACTGTGCACCAGCCGGAAGAAAGAACGCCCTGGCTCAATCTCCTTCAAAATCTCCGCTAATGTTTGAAACATGTCAAAAATCTCAATGTTCACTCGTCACCCCCATAATCTCAGTTTGGCTTTGAATGCAGCCACTTTATCTGCCGACTTGAGCACAGTTGTCATTCTCCCCTAAAGTGACAGATTGAGTTGGTTGAGCAGATTGAATATGTCACACAAGTAAGCAAGTTTTGCAATGCATTCTGTGTCACTGGAATATGCTGCCAGTGGTGACTGTTCTTCTAAAAGAAATCTCTGGAGCGGCTCTCTTAACTCACTGAAAGCCATCTCGCTTCTGTGTGTAGAAGATGTGTGTACCCTGCATCCATCTCCCCACAGAGCTGCATGAACAGACGTGAGTTAAGGGCATGTACTTTGATGTGGTTGATAATTTTAATCACATCCTGTAAAACGTTGTTAAGTTCAGGTGACATTTTTTAGCTAGCCAGCATTTCTCTGTGGATGACAGTGCATAGACTTACATTCAGAAGCGACCTCTTTGACCCGATTAATGCAACCAGAAAGCCGTCCAGTCATAGCAGCTGCTCCGTCCATGTATGTAGCGACACAAAGTGACCAGTTCATTTTCCTTGATATGTGATCATTCAGAGAGTTGAATAGTTCTGCAGCTGTAGTGTTGGTTGACAACAAAAGAGCACATGACATATCCTCATGCGCCTCATCCTCCTGAAAAATAGATCACACAGAAACAAGCATTGCTGCCTTGTTGTCAGCATCAGTAGACTTGTCAACCTAGAGTGCGTACCACGGTGACTCATTAATCCTCTCTAACAATTGTGCCTCAGTATCCTTTGCTACTTCATCACTTCATCTAGTCGCGGTGCTAGCCAAAAGAGGAACACGTGCCACCTTTTGAGCTGCAGCCTCTCCTAAAAGTTCATGACAGATGTCCTTAGCAGCAGGCAGGATCAACTCTTCGCCAATAGTAAACTCTAGCAATATGATTAGCCACTAAGTGATGATGCTTGCCGTGCAGACACATTTGATGAAGTGGTGACCTTCAATAATTGCTTCTCTTCTTCACGTTCATGGTTATTATTATTTTGGAAAACTCCAAAGGCTTGTCTTTTAATGCAAGGTGCTTGGTCTCCATGTGGTGAAGCAGTTTTGAAGGTTTCATGGCTTCTTTGGATAGTCACTCGCCACATATTATACTAAGTGAGCTTGGAGGATGTGAATCGGCTGTTGCAATGAGCCCATAATTTAAGTAGGACTCTTGGTATTTTTTTTTAAATGCAGCTTTCTTTTTGTTGGCAGTCTTAGGGCAGTGGTCCCCAACCCCCTGGCCACAGACCAGTACCCAGACGTGGCACAACAGAAAGTGGTGGGCAAGTAAGCAAAGCTTCATTTGTGTTTGCAGCCACTCCCCAGCGCTAGCATCACTCCTCAGCTCCACCTCAGATCATCAGGCATTAGATTCTCATAGGAGCACTGGTCCCTGGTGCCAAAAAGGTTGGGGACTACTGTCTTAGAGTCTTCTCTCTGTCTCATCATTGGGTCTTTCCCCGTTTCAAAATCTCTCCAGTGACATTTGTTTTTTACTCATTTTGGTTGCAGTTAGCTTATGAGCTTACCAAAACTGTGACAGACAAGTGCACAGGTGGGAAAGAGGCACAGATAGAAGTGGTAAATAAAATAATGGCACAAACTAAAATTAATGTTGGATTCTGACCTAAAGCCACCAGATGCAGCTGTACAGTTAAGTACATCAACTCACTTGTTACTCTAGAAAGCCTGCCACCAAATGCAGCTTAATTGTCACTTACCACTCACTGATAGGGTTTTGATATGAGTCTGCAAGCAATTGGTTTATTATGGTTTCTGTGCAGTCAAACCATTTCTAATGTTAATCTGTGTTTGCAGCTGCTCCCCAGCGCTAACATCAGCTGCACCTCAGATCATCAGGCATTAGAGTCTCATAAGGAGCGTGCAGCCTAGATCCCTTGCACGCACACTTCACAATAAGGTTCACACTCCTATGAGAATAGGATATGCATTTTAGCTAATTGCAAATACAGATGATGGTTTGCTTGCTCACCCACCAGTCACCTCCTGCTGGGGAACCTGGTTCCTAACAGGCCATGAACCTCCATGGCCTGGGCGTTGGGGACCCTGCACTGCACCATCCCTAATTACCTGAAGCTCACGCTATAGATCTAGAACATAGTCCTCCCTTTGGGGCATTTACTATGTTGGGAATTAGTGCTAGAGAGATTTTTAATGGACAAACAATAATTCTCCAAGGCTTTCTGACAGATAATGTTATTATTACACCCTATAATATGTGTGAAGAGAAGGTAGATGAGCTGTTTCTCAGCCCTCAGTGGGTAAATTAACTCTGCTCTCAGAACGAACATTACTTCAATAGAAGGAAACAGATAAGAAAAAAACAGAAGGAAAAAGGAAAGAAATGGGCATGAATTGTTTAACCTCTTTATATTCTTTTTTGTACCTGAGGGTTTTGCAAAATAGTAGCTTTGTTTAATAAAAACATACATTTACAATATAATCTTTGGTTTTTAGCTCATAGTTAAACTCATGTTGACTATGATTCATGCCATAGCTCTTCCTGTGACTTCCATACATCCCACTCCTTCCAGGTTTGCCGTGTCCGTGTTTAACGATCAGATAACCCAGGAAGTTCTCTTGACTGAGAGAACTGCCCAAGTTGACACAATAAAAGAATGGCGGCCCTTCTGCTAGAACTCAGATTTTCTGAATTTTAGTCAGTGCTTTTTTGTTTTACCACAGATATTTAAGTCTAGAAGTCAGTGTATATTTAGCATTTTTTTTAATACAGAAAAATTAAAGAGATAACACTTGAACTCAAATATAATACATTAACCTTTCCCACATTTATCTCAGATCCTTATTTTTAAAAAATCAAATATTAAAGTTGGAGCTCCATATATTCTCTTCGCAAGTCTTATTTTTTTTTTTCAGAGGCAACCATATCGTGAATTTGATGTATATCCAAGCCATGTTTTTTTAACTTACATAAGTATATTTGTATTAATAAATACTAGATAGTGGTATTTTGTTGCTTTAAAATGTATGTACACTGCATGTAACATCTTGCAACTTGTTTTTTAGACTCAAGATTGTTTCCGACATTATCCATGTTAATACATATAAACCTATTTAATTCATTTTTACTGCTATGTATATTTCACTTATCAGTTGTAGAGTATATCTAACAGTGTGTTTTTCAACTTCACTAGATATTGCCAAATTACCCTGAAAAATGCTTCTGTCAATGTGTACCTCCAAGAGTGTTTGAGATATTCGTTTCTCTAGTGAGCTAAAACTTACTATGGCCAAACTCAAGCTCTTGCTACTCTGAAAATGAAACATAATTTGGGTATATTTGCCTTATTACTATTGAGGTTGAAAATTTTTTCATTTGGGTTTCCCCTCCTGTCAATGATCTATTTGTAGATGTTCTTCATGCTTTGTGGAGACTCTTTGTTTATAATGGAGTTTTTGATTTTTTAAAGATTTTAATTTTGATGTGAACTTTATGGATATTTTACTTTCTTGTGTCTTTTTTATTTGTGGTTTAAGAAATGTGTCCCAGCTCTTCTATTTAGATAGTTTCAGATGCTTATTTTTCAGGTCTTTAATTCAGCTAAGTTTATTTTTATTTATAATGTGAGCAAAGTCTATTTTTTTTCATGAAGAATGCCAGTTGTTCTAATACCAGTTACTTTAATAGTCCTTTCATTTTCCACTGGTTTATAATGCTCTCTCTGTTATACTTAGATCTAATTTGTGCTTGGGTGTATTTCTGAGCTTTTTGTTATATTCCATTTATTTACCCCAGTGTCAATACCCTCAACTGTCTTAAATGGTATGGCTTAATGATAACAATAATAGCTAACACCTAGTATGTACCAGCCTCTGTTCTAAGTCCTTTCTGTGTATTTTTTTAATGTAATCCTCAACAACTTGATTAGTTAATTTTATTATCGTCTCTATTGATGAGGAAAATGAGGCACAGAGAAGAAAAATAAGTACTTCAAATTTACGCAACTAGAAAACGAACAGTAGAACTGTACTGCTGTAATTAGTCTGAATTACCGATTAGGATTTATAGCCTTTAAGAAAGTCTTATACATCCTTTGTCTTCTTTACTAAGTTCCTTCTCATGAATGGTACCTTATTTTCATTGCACTTTCTAATTAGATATTAATTATGTATAGGGACACTATTGAATTTTTTATAATCTAACTGTATCAGCCTTCAGTCTTGCCATACTTATTTAGTTCTAATTGTTGGTAAACTCCTCTATGGACTTCCTTTCTAGTCTTTACCTTATTTATTCTTCACATTAGATAGGATCTTCAATGTAATATTGAATAGCAGAGTAAGTTAGAGTGGGCATATCTGTCTTATTTCTGACTTTATTGAGTAAGCTTCAAGTTTTTCACTTTTAGCGTAATATCTGCTATAGATTGTTGGTAAATACTTGTGTCACCTTAAGGAAGTTCTCATCCATTCCTACTTTGTTATCATGAATGTGTGCTGAAACCGAATGCATTTCCCATTTCTAGTTAGATGATAGGATTTTTCTGTTTTAATTTGTTAAAATGGTGAATTAAATTAATAGATTTTCTGGTTGTCAATTACTTTTACATTCTCAGTATGAATCCAACCAGTTTTATTATCATTTGAGTATAATGCTGATATAACTGCTACCATATTTTTAAAATTTTTTGCGTCTGTTTATTTACAGTTTTTTTTTACATTACATTTTCCTGGTTTTGAATCCAGAATGTTTTATTCTTATGAGTTAGCTTTACTTCTTTTCTATTTTTGAAAAGATATTTATATAATCTATGTAAAGTAGGATACATTCTTTGATGAGAAAACCATTTAGTCAGAGGATCTTGGTGTATTTATTGAGGGTGAGAAGTGGTAAGGAAATTTTATGTCATGATTTTTTTCTATAATGATTATTCATATTAAAATTTTTCTAGAAAAATTTCATTCTATCTGTTTTCAAATATTGGCATGTAATTATTCCAGATACTTTCTTATGCTTTAGAAATGTTTGTACACTAATTTCTGCTTACTTTTATCATTTTTCCTGTCTACTTTCTTTACAATTATTTAGTTCTTTTTCAAGCACCTTAATTTGAATGTTTAACTTATATATTTTATATCTTTGTTAATAGTACATTTAAAGTTTATAAATATTCTCTTTATGCAACCCTTTAGCTGCATAACACACATTTTTATTTGTAATACTTTTTTATTGCTATAAATATTTATAATCTTTAATATGTGAATTATATATGTATATATATTTTTAATTCTTAACACTTTCCCTTTTTATAACATTTTAATAGATAATTTTTCATTTAATTTTAATGAAGTTGGAACATGTGGTTTGTATGACACATAATGTTTGAATCTGTGTTTTGGGGGACGTAGCTATAGTTGGCTTTTATAACTATTTCACATGAAATATTGAGTACATTCTTATACATCCTTTATCTTCTAAGTTCCTTCTCATGAATGGTACCTTATTTTCATTGTACTTTCTAATTTGATATTAATCATGTACAGGGACACTATTGAGTGTTATTGAGTACAAACAAACAGACTAACCATCTATGTCTGTCTGTATGTTGTATTAGATGAAACTTATTGATTGTATTGTTCATATCTTTTATAGCCTTACTAGTTATTTTTGTGATATAATGGTTTCTGATAGAATTTTATAAAAATCTCCCCCTTTTCCATTTCTCCTTGTAATTATGTCAATTTTTGCTTCATATATTTCAAACTTTAGTTGATAGGTGAGTATAGATTCGTAACTTCTATTTTTCCTCTGTATATTATTCCTTTTTTCATAATATATTATCCATTTTGATCCTTATTTATGCTTTCTGACTTAATTCTATTTGCCTTATAGTTATAGTGTTATATCAACTTTCTTTTAGTTAGCATTTGCCTGATATGTCTTTTCATTATTTGTTTTCAGATTTGTGTGTATTGATTTAAGATCTCTTTTAAATAGTGTATGACTGGATTTTTCAAAATTTAATGATAGACTCTATCTTTTAATAGACAAGTATATTCATTTTCTGTTGCTGCTGTAACAAATTTATTATTTACAGTTCTGAAGGTCAGTAGTCTAAAATGTAAACACAAAACTGTGTGCCTTTTGAGACTTTGGAGGAGAATCTTTCTCCTTGCTTTTCCAGCTTCTGGAGGTCACCCGCATCCCTTGGCTCATGGCCTCTTCCTCCACCTTCAAAGCCAGAAGCATAACATCTTCTCTGCTCTCTGACCTCTACTTCAATCTTTATATCTTCTCTCTAACTCTGACCCTTTTGCCTCCTTCTTATAAGGACCTTTGTGATTACACTGGGCCCACATCAACAATCTTGGATAGTCTCTTCATCTCAAGATTCTTAATCACATCGAAAGTCCCTTTTGACATGTAAGGCAACATAGTCACAGATATTAGGGATTAGGACATGGACATCTCTAGAGGGCCATTATTCAGCCTTGCATAGCAAGACCCTTTAAAGTTTATTGTGATTATTGATATATTTGGCCTCGCTTCTACCATGTAATTTTCTATATACTATGCTGTTTTCTTCCTTCTTTATTTTTCTCCTATTCTGCTTCAGATTGGATTGATAATTTTTCTGTAAGCCTTCCTCTAATCACTACTATCTCACATACATATTTTCTGTACTTGTTTGGAAGCTATAGATTTTATTTAAGTAGCTCTATTTAACACGGTTAACAAAAAGTTATGTATTTTCTAACGATAATAAAAGAATTGAGTACCTTGGTCCTCTTCAACAGTAAGACAAGGACCCTATCACATGCTTATTATTTCTTGACATTTTCCCATTCTCACCATTTTTTATCATTGTATAGAATTTTGGATCATCCCTTCTTTACCACAAAGTTGTTTATTTTTATCAGTCAGTAATTAGGTACTGACCAGTTACCAAAATAGTTTGCTGATTTTTTTTCATTCATCTCTTATTTTGTATAACTTGCTTCCTTCTTGATTTGTATTTCTTCTTGCTAAATTATATCTTTCTAAATTCTAGGCTAGAGATCTCATAGGTTATGTATGTTTGACTATATCTTGGTTCCACCTTCAATCTTGTGTGATAGTTTAGCTGAGTTTAACATTCTATTTGATGTTTTCTTCTTTAAAGATGAATCTCTGGCATCAATTTTGCTGATAATTCCACCACTAGTCTACTATTCCTTTACAGGTAATTTGTCTTTCTCACTAATTACTATTAAGACCACATTTTTATGCTTGACTTTCTTAAATTTCTCTTTAATATATCAGGATTTGATCCTTAAATACCGAAAACTTTTTTGGCATTAACTCTTCTAATGTTTTTTCTCTGACATTTCTTCTATTTTCTATGTTGAGAAAAAAATACATATCCATATGTGTGTATATACATATACATATGCACACACTTAACGTTCCTATACAATTCTACATGTCTACTTTTATTTCTCATTCATATCTTTCATCTCTTTATCTCTCTGTGCTGCCTCCTCAGTAATATTCTCCAATTTACGAATTCTGTTTTTGATTCTGGCAAGTCTAAAGTTTACCTCATCTTTACTTTGTTCCCCTCATCTTTACTTTTTTAGCTTAATTTTAGTAACTATTCTTTTTTCAATCCCAAAATTTATAGTTATTCATAGCCATGATTCTTGATTTACATCTGCATGTTTTTGTTTCATAATCCTTTTTTATATAAATTTTTTCTATCCTGAATCTTTTTGAAGATCTCAGACGCATTCTCTAATCAATTTTAGTTAGCTTTATTGATTGCTCAAGAATGAATTCATTAACTGATTTTTACAGCTGTCCTTCTTAGCATTTGGAATTTTAAATAATAGATTAATTTGGTAGGGGCAGGGAGTGTGTTTTTCTCTCATTCTCGGTGCTCTTACCTCCCTGTCTAACATTTTTTACATTTGCCTTCACCCTGGACAAATATCACTACTCCAGTAGTGATATTTTTTCCCCATGGGGATATTGGAGATCACAGATCCAGTCATTGCACTGAACGGTGGCTTAGCCTAGGGCCTGTTTACATTACAGTCTCTATTTCACCACAACCATGCCCGCCTCCACTGGCACAAATCTGTGTGTAGACTATAGACTCAAGAATATCACAACTTTGGTCAGCCTTCTTCCAAATGCAGGATGCTCTCTTGCCTGGGTACCATGGTCCTTACTCCTTACTTCCTGAAGAATATTTTTGGTTTCTATTTTTCTCTCTTGAGCTTCCTTTACTGATTTCAGGACCTAGGCCCAGGAAGTCTGTGGCTTCAGGCTCCCCTTTTTGTTTCTGTTGCTCTCCTGGTCAGTATGATGTTTATCTTGTTTCTGAGTACATCTATGCCCAGTTCTTCATTTTTTCAAAATGTTATCTCTTTTTTCTTTGTGTTAGAGTGAAAGGCATGTCTTAAAGCTTAAACTTATCGATTTACAGTCAGTCCTCTTAACTACTTTTTATAGTGCTTTGTATATTACAAATGAACACTTACAAAAGGATGGTGAAATGTCTTTGGTTGGCATAAGAGCAGATCTTTTGTCTTTGCCTAAATTGTAAAAATCTGTAAAATAAAATCACAGGAAGGAGGAAATAAGGAAAGAATAACATTCTAGTCTATTGTGGTGGGCATCTTTTCTTTTACCACATAAAAGTCATAGCCATTGCAAAATGGAATGTGTTCTTCCCGAACCACACCAAGTGACTCATTCAGTGACAAGAACATATCATCAGCAATAATATCAAGAGACTTCCAGAAGCAGAGATTTGTGTTTGTCAGAGAGAGGTGAGCCTCTGACCTCAACCCTCACTTGAGACCTCTTTTACTTTGGCAAAGCTAATTGTGAAACCCAGAAGACAGATTCCAGCAGCTCATATTGATTGTAAAGTACACCAAGAGAGGGGAAGCTACTGACTGAGTGTGAGGTAACATACTGGTCAGCACGTTCCCTGAATTTAGAATGATGGCTCTACTTATTGAATATGATTAGCTTGAGTATAAGCTAAAACCAAAATTAAAGGAGGAGGTTTGTTTCCCTTGTCACTAATGAGCTATCTGGAAAATAAAAGAAAAATATACTGGCTTTTTTGCATGCTTTACAAGCCTTTTCATCTTTATTCTGCCTGTCCCAAATTTTAATTGCTTTAGCAAATGTTTTTTTCTAATTAATATTCAGGCATACAGTTAATACTTGTCACCACAGAGGGAGATTAAGGTAAAACTTCCTTTTTATGGGTGAAGTGTGTTTTTTTTTTCCCTCCTTCCTTACTCCATACAAATTGATAACTTTTTTCCTATTATGAACATCATCATCAGTTCAATTTGTATGAACTAAATGTTTGTATCTCCCCAAAATTCATATAATGAAACCTAACCCCCAGTATGACGGTATAAGGAGGTGAAGCCTTTGGGAGGTAGTTAGGTCATGAGGTTAGAGTGTCATGAATGGGATTAGTGCTTCATGAAAGAGACCCTGAAGAACTCTCTTGCCCTTTCCTTCATGTGGGAATGCTGTGAGAAAAATGGCTGTCTGAAACCCCGAAGACCGCTCTTTCCAGAACCTGACCCTCTTGACACTCTGATTTCAGACTTCCACCCTCCAGAACATGAGAAATAAATTTCTGTTGTTATAAACCACCCAGTCCATGGTATTCTGTTATAGCAGCCCAAACTGGCTAAGCTACCAGCTCATGTCACTTTTAAGGAATGAGTATCATTGTCATTATCAACTAAAGAATCTATTCTGCCTGTTTGTACACTGCCAGTAGACATTGTATTCATTTAAACTAGTACATGATGAGATATAACACTTTTATATAATGAGCAAAGACAAAAAGAGATGCATTAAGTAGCATGGTATAAAGGTTTATTAATGATATGAAATTCCCAACACATTTACATCAAGATTATATGATGTTTTTCAGAGAGCCAATAATACTCTTCCTCAATCCCATTTTCTCTTCCCTGTCACAAAATAAGGGACAGATACTGGAGGAGTGTATATGACATGGAAGAGCTCTTCATTGAATGGTATTTGAGGAGTGTCTTTTGTTAATTCCAGTTGCAATGAAATTTGAAATTGTTGTAGGCAACATTAAGTTTTATGTTATGAAAGAAAAAACTCCCCTCTGGGATGTTAGGACATTAAATTGCGATGCATCTGGGAGGAAAGGACAATATTATCTGAGAGCAGGCATGGTGATGGGTCATGCACAGTTGTCTTACATATGGTAGTATGTAACTAACAAAGAGTTGTTGAGCATGTAAGTGCTGAAGTAGTGCTCTGCACTATAGAGAGTAAGGGTGTATGTATATTCAGAAAGATCCAGAATAAAGTTCTAACTCTGCATATACTAACTCTGGGAAAGTTACTTAACGTTTCTGAGCCTTCAGTTTCTTCTCCTTAAATGGAACTAATAATGGCACATAGAAGATTAAACATGACAATATATGTAGAAAGTGCCTGGTGAAAGATAAGCACTCAGCATTCAATAAATGGTAGCTTTGATTATTTATGTTGACAGATAGAAAGATCTAGGTGAAATGGCTTGGGGAAAGACTTAAATTTTTATGGCACTATATCTTAAGATCTTTTGTATTTCTTTCTTAGATGTGAAAGAAAAATAAGGCACACTCAGAGAGGCCCTAAGGTTTTAAACTAACTGACCCATATAATACAGAGCTCTGTGAATTGGGAGCTCTAATTCTGCCTTCTTCATCACTCTTCACTTGTTTCTCTTCATTTCTGACAATGAAACCATCTTCTAAAACATAAAACATTTGTATTTATAAATGCATATGTGTTCTTCCACATCAAGGAAAAGAGGTTCATTATCAAGTACGTGACTATTTAGAAATTTTTGGTTCAGTAGCTTTCTGATTCTCTATTTCCTTGGGACTTATTTATTCACTTATTTGTACAGATGCTCCCTGGCACTGTATAAATCATTCCTGTGTGATCAGAAGCCATCCTATTTCCTTTTACTTAATTATCTTTATGCCTTATCTTTGATCTGACTCCTATTACTGAATCTTGAGAAGGCAATAATTTTCAGAAAGAATATTATGGTCCCTATTCAAATATACATCCTAGTAATCTGAACAGATTGTTAGTACATATTACTTAAGAGAAATGTACCTTGTAAACACCTGCCTCTCTCATGTGATCCAATTCAATTCACCTTAAAATTCCTACAGACTTTTTTCCCCAAAAACATTGGGGAAAACAAAAGATAAGCCAATTGCTTGACCAACAGGAACAGCATATAACTGACCAACTCCTTTATATTCAATCTATCATGCCAACTACTTCCCTTTAAGAACAAGGAGAAAAGCTGGGCAAAAATCTGTGAGTTGGAGGGAATGATGGAACAACATAATCAGTGACAATCAAAAATAAATATGAAACCAAGAAATATATGCCTAGTATTTGTGACTACTTTTCCTATATATGTTTAGAAAAGGCTGAAAAACTGAAAGGAGCTTTCAGAAAACTCGCTGGTCTAAGGAAGTTGGAATCAGGATGGGCTAGAGAGATAAAACTTGGAGAAGGATGGACTTAGTAAAACTCCCAGACTTTTGCTTAGGACTCTGAAAAGCTACACTCTGGAAACAGGTAAACTAGTACAGATATTTATTTCAAATAATTTAGATCTCTAAATTATAAAGGATATCCAAGATTTATAGTTCCAAGAATATGTATTGTCACCAGAGGAAGAAAACATTAGTTTAAGCCTCAATGTATCTGAACAGTTTTTATATACAGTGTCCAACAGTTAATTTTAAAATATTCACAATATGTTTAATATGCTCAAGGAAATAAAATGCAAGATTTAAAATTTTTATAGAGACCTGGAAAGTATAAAAGAGAACAAATGGGAATTGAAGACCTGAAAAATACAACAATTGAAATTAGGGACTCAATAGATAGGTTTAACTGCATATTAGATACAAATGAAGAGAGAATTCTAGAAGTGGAAGATAGATCAGAAAAACTACCCAAAATGGAATACGGTAGAAGAGTTGATAAAACACAGTAGATATGGTTTTGGAGTACTTGAAGGATAGGAAAGAATGAAGCAGAAGAAATAATGGCTGAGATATCAAGCCACAGACTCAAAAAGCATTATAAACATAAAGCAAGATAAATACTGAGAAAACCACATATATGCACATGAAGTAAAGCTGCCAAAGGCCAAAGAGTGGATATTAAATGCATCCACATAAAAGGATAGTTTAGTTTAAAAGGAATAATATTAAACTGGCTGCTCATTTCTCAGGTATTGCTGAAGACAGGATACCGTTATGAAAATAAGAGGACTACAAGAAAATTACACTGAAAAGTAGAACTATAGCTCCCTTCTCCTTGAATACCCAGGGCATGGGAAGAATATTAGAATATTTTTCTCTGAGCAATTTCACCAGCCTCAAGGAAAGGCAAAAATAAACTGACAGCTTGGAATCTAAAGTATCTGATGGCACTTAGCTGGCTGCTGCTCAAGCACACTGCAGTTTTTGTGCTTTACTCATTTAAATATAATTATTTAACTAAGCTTCACCAAGAAAGCCTGTAGTGCAGAAGTAAGAAACCAAAAAACATAAAAATGAGAACTTGGGGGAAACAGACAATACAGTGAGAAGAAACTTTAAAACAAAATGATCATTAATAATCTCAGGAAAATAAAAGATGACTTTGCATCCATGAACAAGAACAGGGTGTTGTTTATAGGAAGAAAATAAAACTGCTTAAAAGGTTAAGAATATAATCACAGAAACTAAAATTTTGACAAGATGATTAGAAAATAAAATTAAGAAACTATTAGAAAGTAGAGCACCAAGAAAAAAAAGCTAGAAATTATGAAAGAAAGATTAGAAAATTAAATGATTTGTTCAGAAGTTCTAAGATCCAAGTAAGAGGTTCCAAAATTTTTTTTTAATGGCAGTGAAGAGATTATGCAAGAAATAATTCAAGTAATGTATTCATAACTAACAAAGAAGAATTTTTGGAAAAGACTCATCAAATATGCTGCAGAATGGATGGAAATAGGCCCATGTCAAGACACACCATTATTACATTCTAGAACACTGGATGCAAGGAGGTCATAGAAACTTCCAGATAGGAAAAAAATGGTCAAAACCCAAAAAATTAGGGACGATAGTGACATCAAACTTTCTGACAGCAACACTAGGTGGTGGGGCTGTGGGGGTGGGGAAGACACTTTCTGAAGGAAAATAAATCCTAATCTTGAGTTCATCATCCAGCCAAAAGACTAACCAAGAGTGGGAATAGAATAAAGACATTTTAGACATACAATATCTCAAAAAACTGTAACTCCACGAACCATTTTTTAGGAAGGTACTGAAGAATGTGCTCCATCAAAGTAAGAAAGACATGAGATTCAGGATTGCACAAGACAGGGCTGCATTCCTAGGAGGCTGGCCATATTGCAGACCCAGGAAGCAGCCAGTCCAGAAAGGAGTTGCAGAATAGATGTCCCCTGCAGAGATTTGTCTCCAAGAAGATGGAACTGACAGAAAATCTCATGTTTTGGAAAGTACTGAGAAGAGATTTACCTCTTTGAGAGTGTGCCCTAGAATCCATGATAGATACATTAAAATCCTAACCAAAAGAAAAAGGGGGACAATAACTCCTGGGAAAATGAAAGTTGTACGAGAAAGGAAATGTATAGCTCAGCTGTCAGTAGTATTGCATGTTCATAATGGCATAAGTACAAATGTTTATCTCACAAAATAAGTTTGAACTATATTGGGACAACAGGGAGAAGAAAGTTAAAAAGAGAAAGAGACATGGAGAGAGGAGGAAATAATTAATTCTTCTATAAAGTTAAAAATGTTTATAGATAGGAACGCTTGAGTGGAGGCTTGAGGGATAAGGAGGAAGAGGACAGGGCAATGGAGTGTACATATCCAGAGAACAGCAGAGTTAAATGCAGAGATGAGAGAATAAAGCTATCTTTGTCTTCCATAGAAGCAACTGGACGATGTTCAAACTGAAAAGTTAAGAAGTAGCAGTGGATTACTAGAGAGAGAGGCAAACACCAAAAGAAAATGCTGAAAGAATTGTTAATGGCTGACTCCATTAATTGGCAAAGATGGGAATACTGGGGAAGGGCAAGAGAGGGGTTCAGGAATGACTTTTTCACAGTATGCCTATTTTAGAACCATTTGACTCTGTAAATTGTGTATGTGTGTACATTTTATAAAATTTAAAAATGAAATCATGCTGCAGAACTGTATGTATAAGTTTGCAACCATTTATGCAAGTAAAATTGCACATGCAAATATGCTTTTTTTAGTCACAAAGTATTTCTGGAAAGATATGCAGAAAATTGCTAACAGTGGCTGCCTCTGGGCATGGTAACAAGTAGGTAGGCATGAGAAAGAGACTCTACCCTTGTATCCATTTGAATTTTACACTGTGTACATGTATTATTTATTTCAAAAGAAAAAAGTAAGAAAAAAAGAAACTAGGAATAAAACTGAAGCAAGAGAACAGAGTTAAAATTAAACAGGCTCTAAAGAGTTGAGTTAGGATGAGTTATTTAATAAAAGTAAATGTGTGTCTTATTACACAAATGATATTATCTTTATAAAACAAAATGAAGTGAAAGATAAGGAAAAAA
>PVKZ01002734.1:81234-192495 GCA_004027375.1 Macroglossus sobrinus | reverse complement strand
GAGACTTTGGAAGGAAGAGACAAGGGTGGGAGGTAGTCTGGCTCTACCATAACCAGCCACACACAGCCTTGGGCAAGGAAGTGCACTGTGATGAACCCCAATTCTACAGAAAGGTGAGAGGCATTCACGTCTCCGTTCTGCCTTCTGCCACCTGCCAGCTGTGTGGCCCTGGACAGGACACTTAACCAGGCTGAGTCTCAGTTCCAACAGTATTCACTTGGTGGAGTTGTAGTGAGGATTCAATGAATTTTTACAGATTAAACACAGTGGTTGGCAATTTTCGCTCACTAAATGTTAATGTCAAGCATTGCTTTACCTGTGTCCCTGGTGTCAAGACCAGTGCTTTAGCTATGGTATTTACCATGAAAAAGAATATCTGGGTGGGTCTGATTCTTGGGAATTTCTTATAGTAGATCCAATATTTTCTCTGTAATGTATTCATTTTGCCCTACTTGTGATAACTTCGAGAAGTATTTACTGAGCACAGATTATGCATCTGAGTAGTTAGAGCATCTACTATGTACTTGAATAAGTACCTAGTGCTAGCTATCTACCATATGCTACTATAACACTGTCTTTCACAGATCCTGAAGTTTGTAATATGGTGTGTGTGTAGCAGGGGAGAGACACTATGTGATTAATATCTGTCTCTCCCATTAGACTAAGTTCCGTCTGGTCAAGACAACTGTTTTTAATCACCACTGTAGCCGTAGCACCTAGTACACAGCAGGCACTCAATATATATTTGTAGGATGAATTGAGATACTGTCCATGTTCCCTGTTCTTCCAGAGTCTACAGGGAGTGATAGGCAGGTAAACCAGTAATCTCAAGGTAATCTGGTGAACATAATGGTAGAAATATGCATGAGGTGTATAGATAAGAGGCTCCTTGCCCTGCCTGAATAAATCTAGTGGTCAGAGGAAACAGAATAGAAATTATGCCTAAACTAAACTTTGAAGAATTTATGGCAAATTTTGGGAAAGAAGAGACTCACATAAGCAAAGGCATGGAGGTGTGGATACAGACAGTGTTAGGATAGGCGGGAACCACAGCAGTTTGCTAGGACTACAATCGAAGATAGACAGACAATGGAAGGGATGAGGTAGGAAAGGTAAGTGGAAGCTACCTCACTGAGGACCTTGTAGGCCAAGCTTAAGTTCCATGAAACGAGTCAACACTTTACACATAAGAAGGAAATCACCGAGTCTTCTCCAGATTTTATTTATGTAGGATACACCTTCCCAGGAAAAACAGCATCTGGAGTTAGCCTGTGAATCCCAGCTCTGCCACTTACATGCTGCATGGCCTTGGCTAAGACATACAACGTCTCTTTGCCTTAGTTTCATCATCTGGGGAATGGGGGTTAGAGCAGTGATGAGGGTTACCCAAACTAATCTATACGAAGTACCCAGCATGTGTCTGGCACTTAGTGTGTGATTAGAGACTGGCTATTATCATTAATCCCTTCTGAGTCCAGGCTGCACAGCTGTCATCTATATGACAACACTATCCATGAACACTCTCTCCTGTCACCCTCTAAACTCTCTGAGAGAAGTGGTTCAAGGCAGGCTTGGCTTAGGCTGACTTCTCTTCTAAAGTAAGTAGTACCTTGGAAAAGCTCACGTAAAGATAGACACTGCAGGACATACACACTCATTCTCAGATATCAGCCTTCCCTTCCTTTCCCAGGGAAACGCAGCCAGACTGGGTCTGTTCCAAAAGAAGCCATTTCAAAGCATAGTCCTGTTTTCTGTGTCGGCCCCACTCCCCTACTCAGGAGATTCTGGTCAGGGTGGGCTGGGAGATTCCTGAGACAATCTAATAGATTAGTTTCCAGTTTAGCATAACAGCCAGACAGATTTTTGCGGTGAAGTCATCCAAGCCAATTAAAAGGCATTTTTCCCTGCTGTGAGTTCAGAAGTCCCTTTGGTTTGTTCCAGCTCTCTGGGTTGTTTCATAATAGGTTCCACCCTGGGTTAATTAATAACCCTTGATTCCTACTGAAATGCAAAGGCTGAAATCTGTGTGTAAGCACATTTGGGCAGGGGCTGCTGGCAGGGCTGGGAGAACCCGGGGCGGGCGTGGCGGGGGGGGGTGCTCCTCTCATCACGGAACAAGCCAAACCCCAAATGCTGGAGATGATAGCAGAGCTGACAGCAAATGCGAAGAGTGGCCAAGCAAAGGCTGAAGGTCAAGGCTGAAGAAGAGGTACGAGGAGGGCAGAAGGGGAAAAGGAGGAAGATCACAAGCAGTCAGAGGAATCACAAGGCCAGAGAGCAGATAGGTTGGGAGTTAGAATGTGGGATATGAAATGGGTCAGAGCAAGTGGCTGGGACTCTTGCCACTGTAATATATGATGAATAAAATGCGTTTGACTTGCTTTTGATGGCTTGCTTTTACGTGATGCCAGCTCAAACACATCATGTGGGCCTGGTTCCATCCTCTGTGTTCTAAGGAAAATAGGTCATCTTTTCTCTTCTATTTTTAAACACAAGTTACATGTATGAGAATGAAGCTTAAAGGACCAAGGATGTGGCAGGAATATATATGCATTCACTTAACAGTTATGAAGCGCTTGCCATGAACCTCAAGCCTAAGCACAATATTCAAGGATAAGATGCCTTTTCACCCAATCTAGAGCTGTATCCCAGCCTTCAATCTCCTGCCACCATTCCTACCTAGTCCATTTTCTAAATCCACTATTAGCATGTGCATCCTAAAATGGAAATATCATCACATGACTCCATGGTTTAAAAAGCGCCATAAATATGTCCCCATGGCCTCTTGGACACAATTTCTACATGTATACCTTGCTACATAAAACCTACCCCGGTAGACTGTTCTCTATGCTCTTGTTCAGCATCATCTCTCACACTCCTGCTCATGCACCCTCTGTTCTGGTCATTTTCCCCACATGTGACAAGCTGAGATTAAAAACATTTAGCTGGGAGATGTGCACATCTGCTCCTTTCTTGGCCTGACACAGCTGATTCAGCTTCCCTGTGAAGCCTTTCCTACGGACATCCTGAGGCAAGGCTGAAAACGTCTCTTCGGTGCTCCACCATGCTTTGGACAGATCTCTGTGACAGCCCTCACGGCCCTCACAGAGAGCCACCCGATGTCTCTTTCCACCAGGAGAACACTTTGAGAGTAGAGGGTCCTGTCACTAAGGCAAGAACAGAGCAGGTGCTCAGTAAGCGAGATAAGGCAAGTTTTGTTTATTTTTTTAGTACATACCCCACAAGAAGTTAAAGGACTTATTGAGTTCTCTTTCAGAACCTCTGCTTAATTTCCATTGGCATCTCATTTATCTGATCCTCACAGAGGGCAGGGCAGAAGTTGGTGGAGTGGGTATGCTGTCAGGAAGAGTAAATTAGCACACATAACAGGTAGGGGTTAAGGAACTACGAGGTGGACTTTCCAGTGTAAGAAGAACTTGCTTTTCATTCCCTTCATTCCCATTGCTGCTTTCTCCTTGCTAGTTAAGGTGCTAGTTGGGGGTAATAGCAAACCAGTGAGGAGGGCCCCAAAGGGTCATCCAACCAGTAAAGCAGTCCTCATTGCATTCAGAATCAGTGGGGCTCATCCAGCCACAGTCTCAACATCCCCCCTGCCCTTATGTCGGGAGCCCTCCTTTGGCTGTCAGCTGTTGCACTCCATCCTATGACCCTTTTTTCCTCCCCCACAAGAATAAATCCTCTTCCAGGTAAGTGAGGAAAATGACTAGAGCATTAGATTAATTCATTTCCTATTAAGACCATCAGGAGGGACTAATGGCTTCTTAAAAGGGGAAGACGAAAGATAACATTGGCAGGTGGGGAAATGTAGTGGGAAAAAACAATGGCATGGGAGACAAGAGCCTGGCTTCCCCACGCTTCGGATTCCAACAGTGATCTATCTGGTATGCGTGCTAGGTCTAGTCACTTCTCCTCTCTCAATCTCTCAGCTGTTAAACTAGGAGGTTGGATCAGATGATCTTCAAGGTCCCTATGTGGCTCCACCCTTCTATGATTGTACCACGTCATCCAATCACTCACACATTCGCTCAGAAACTGACGAGGACCTGTGCTGTCTGCTCTCAAGGAAAAGTTAGACGTTTGCAGCAGGTGAGTGTCGTATGTCAATGGGAAGTATGATTAGATATTATATAAATTTAAAAATACACATAAACATTAACTTTTTATATTTCTTATCCCTCCAACTATAGAGCAGATTGCTTTAGAACATGGATTATATCTTCTCCATTCCTGAATAATCCCAGAGGCTAACACCTAGAAACTACTTCAGGCAATGAGTGTTTAATGATGAGATTGTAAAAATAGCAATGATACTTACTAAGCACTTTCTATATGCTAGGATCTGCTTTGAATACTTCACCTGTAGTATTTTATTACACGCTCACAACTCTAGGTATATTCTTGTTGTTGTTGTTGTTCGTCAAACGAGGAAACTGAGGCACAGAGAAATCAAATTACTTGCTCTAGGTCACTCAGGAAGCAGCAGAGCCAAGATTCAAACCCAGATGGCCTGGCTCCAGAGTCTGAACTACTATACTATTCATGTAGTCTGAAGACATAGAATTACACTTAAAGGCAGATAGTGAACATTAACTCTTAGGGGAAAACAAAGAACAAACAGGATGTTAACAGGGGAAGTAAGCAGCAACAAGCCAGAAACATCAGATGATGAGTAAGGGCCATTAGGATTAGTCAGGAAAAAAGGAGTCTTTTGCCGGAAGAATATCTCATAAGAATTTATAATTTACCTAGTAGATCAAAAAAGCGGGGTGAAACAGGAAGGGATGGTAGGATTCTATACTCAAGGAATCTGAGGAAGAGGGAAAGGCAAAAGCATGATGCAGACAAATTCAAGCCCCAGCAGACACTCTGACAGATCTACTGGGTTAAGAACCAGGACCCCTGAAGTCAGCTGAATCTAATTTCAAATTCCAGTTTCTCCCCATTTTTACTAGCTGTGTGACCCTGCCTGGGCAATTTATTTAAGCTCCCTGAGCCTCAGTTTCCTCAGCAACAGGCCTATCATGTGGGTTAAGTGAATTAATGCATGGGAATCACCTGACATGGCCCCTAGCATACAGTAAATGTTCAATAAAGTTTACTACCATCACCATCGTTTCTCCACCTCTCTACTGTCTTCTTAAATTGGTGAGCCTAAAAGTAGATCTAAGAAGGTGATAAACTCACATTAATCAATGCCATGGTTGAGAGAAACACTTGCTCCTCTAATGAGTTATGTTTCAGCTAATCTGCCCTAGTGTTCCACCTGCTTTTTTATTCACCCAGCTGGTGAATAAAAGGCTTCCATGGAGACCTGCACGCTCTTAAAAATAATACAAAACAGAACGTCTGAGGTCAGGGTAAGCCAAGCCAAACAAATAAATCTTGCAGGATTGTGTTAACAAAACAAGGCTTAGTGGATCAGAGCGGGCAGAATTCTGTCGGACTCAGCCCTGCAGAAAAACACCAAGCTCTGGTGAATTTCAAACACAATGAGGTCACATAGAAAGATCAAATTATGGAGCATTTCTGAGTTCAGCATCAACGCTTGGGCTGTTACCAGGAGAGCATTCTGTGCAGGATGGACTCCAGAACCATGGGTCATGTGGAGTCTTAGAAATCCAAACCAGAAGGTGCTTATAGATCATCTACACAACCTCTACGGACGGTAATCTGCCAAAAGCTATAAGAATTCTAAATGTCCTGGGAGGCAGACTCTGAGATGGGCAGGACCCTGCGTGAGTTTCATTAGGGAATGCTCTGGGCATCACTAGCACTGAAGGGGAAGAAAAAGGAAGGAAGGAGGACCGGGCAAGGGAGAAGCTGGGCTGCCCTGCCATCTCAGTGGAGGGCTTTGTTGACTGCACAAAGCACTCCAAAGCTGGGATGGTCCTTCAGCATTGTCCCAAATTGGAGTCAGGGGGCTCAGTCTTTATATTCTGTGCTAGGCAGTCATCGAATACAGCCGCCCCCAGGAAAGAGATGTCACCTTGGGCAAGGCAGCCCTCCTCACCCTAGTGAGGCACTTCCTAAAGAGGGCTGACCACTGAGGGTGTCTGCCGGCAGCAATTCCTGCAGCTGGGGGAAAAGTCCTTTGTTCCTCAAGGTGCATCACAGCTCTCCTGGCCTGCAATACCTTTGGCACCAGTTATATTTCCAGGAAGCAATCCTATGGATATACTAACAAACATTCGAAATGGCATAAGTTTAGCATTATTCATAATAGTAAAATTATGAAAAATAGATTATGATCTATCCATATAACAGCATCCTAGGCAATCATTAACAAGAACAAGGCAGCTCTGCACATAGCCTCATAGCCTCATGGAATAAATTCTCAGATATATCAAGTGAAAAGTCAGGAGTGGAGCTGGATGGCTAAGAAGATGGGTATGTGTGGATGTGGGAATGCGGAGCAACTGAAGGGATGAACTTGCCCCTTTGCTTCACAACCATCCTTCTGTATTCTCTCCTGCACCATGGAGGCTGAGAGCCTAACTCTGCACTTTCCTGATTCTTTTTGCCATATGTTTCCAGGTTAATTTATACCAACAGGAGTTGAAGTTAGAAAGATGGTAGCAACCATTCTGCTTCTGGCAGTAGCTACAGAAAGTTCACCAACAGCAACAACAGATTCGGCAGGTTGGTGGCAGTTCCTGCAGCATCAGTGAGAATGCAGGCTCATAGATCTCCACCGGCATTGCCACAGCAGCAGTGGCAATGACAACAGTGAATTAGGATTGTCGTGACTCTGGATAATATGGTGTTCCCTTTTGACCCATTTGAGATCAGCACTCCTTATTAAATCCTCCTTTGAAATACCTATGATGATTTATGTTTTTTCTGATTAAGTACCATTTATGAAAAACAAGGAAAAATAAACATATATGTGTGTTTGATCATTTCATTTAAAATCTTTGTGAAAGTTATCCAGGGAATAGTGATAATGGTTAAATGAACTAGTAATTAGATTAGTGGGGACACAGTTGGAGGTACACTTTTCACCAGATACCATTTTTCACCTTTTCAATTTTTGACTATGTGAAAACAAGTAAAATAAAAAGTAAAAATTATTTCCTATTAGCTACATAAATTTCCTATGAAATATTCCCCAAATTAAACATCCAATTTCTGCTGAAGCATTTCCAGCACAGGGGACCCCCTACCTACAAAAGGGGCATGGCCCTTTGATCATTAGTCAGGACAGCTTAGTTTTGTTTATACCAAGTCAAAGTCCATCTTCTTGTAGGATTGTACCATTAGCCTGAAATCTAGTCCCAATAAAATAACATAGAATGGTGGTTCAGCACATGTGCCTATGAAACCTGGGTTCAAATCCCTCCTCTAAACAAATTTTAGGCAGGGCGTTTAACCTTGCTGAGCCTCAGCTTCTTCATCCACTGTGGGGAGAGTCATAGCACTCATCTCATAGGAGTATGGTGAGGCTGAAATAAGATTATGCGGTAAAGTGATTTAATGCATGCATAATGTACTGTGATACATTTGATCATCATTTTTGATGTTTTCCACCCTGTCAGAAAAATGTAGTGGAAAAGAGGAGGGCTCCGAAGTCAGACTGCCTAGGTTCAAAAACAGGCTCCTGCTGGTGATAAGTCTATGTGACAGTCTTGATGGTTTAAACGATTTTGAGGGAAAATTCCTACCTTTGCTTCTAGAAGACGTTTAAGTTGGGGAAGCATAAAGGGCAGAAGATGAACAGAACTCCAACCAACAGCCTAGTCTAGGATCCACACACATCTATCTACCTGATCCTATCCCAACTCCAGCATCACACTAGGACAGGACTCAAAGGGAGTCGTTGGCATTCACTTGGAAATCTGTGTCTTGTCCAGCGTCCTTCATTGGATTCAAGGGCAGGGACTTCACCTTCTCTGGCTTTTCTCTCTATCTGCTAGAACATACCAGTATTGTCATTCCTTATGCTTTGGTACCTGTATTAACACTAAGGAAAGAGGGACCTTGGTAATTTCAGCCTTTTTTTTTTTTAATTAACAAATGAAGCCCAAGGCCTACTCCAAGTCTTAGTCTGCTAGTCTCTCAGAACTGTGAGTCTACTTGATATTAATCCATTCATCAACTTCACAGAGTCCCACAGAGGGGTGACTTGCACCTGTGGAGAAAAAGACCCTTTGCCTCAAATACAAACAGAGGAGAACTTGACATGCCAACCACTGGCTGGAACCTCTCAGGCCCTGCTAGGCCACTGCTGTGAGGCCCTGCTGAGCCAGTAGGGCATTCTGGGTAATGGAATGCAACACGATGCAGTCCCCCCAACTGGCCTCCCCAGGGTGTCTTGATTTCTGGCTCTGCAAGGGCTGAGGCAAGCAGTTTTTGAACTGGAGGGGAAAAGGGTGGAGAGAAGGGGCGGAGGCTTCCTCTAGGCCAACCACAACTAACTCATTTGCTCTGTCCAGCAAAACCCAGACAGCGCAATTATCTGGTTAATTTGGCCCTTAGTTGGGAGACAGACTTCCAAAATGTGAGGCCAGCTCAGACTAAACAGTGGCTTCCATCCTAAGACTTCTCCAAAGCTCTAGAGGATGCATGTGAGAGTCCTGAGGGGTGGGGTGCTTATGTGACCCACCAATTGATCCAGCTGGGAAAAGACAATTGATTCAGACTCTAAGATGGGGTTTAAGAAGACATGTCGTCCAGGGGGAAATGTCCAAATGCCCTGCTAATTGGTCCCCTGGCTAATTTGCCTCTGGCTTCCATAGAGGGAGATGGCTGGAAATCAGGATGACTCTAAATTAGCCAATGTTTTCCAGTGTGATTGTAGCCCTAATAGACTGGCTGAGTGTCCCCAGAGCCACTGTGTGAGTTTCTCAGGGCAATTCTCTCTGATGGTCCTGCTCATAGATTTTGTACCCATAAATTGGGTCAGGGGTGGCAATAAGATAAAAAGGTTAAAAATTAAAACATGCCTCTGAGGTTTTCACAAACGGGTTGAGAGAGGCCTGGCTAAGCTGGCAATTGAGCATTTATCAGATGGTTTATGGAAAACTCAGATTTTTGAGGGGAGGTTAAGTAGCAGTGATTTACCTTCCCTGGAAACTGACAAGCAGCCTGGAATCTGTGGAATCTGTACATTTTCATTCTGCAAGTATTTGCTTCAGTTCTAGTATGTGCCAGGCCCTGTGCTACTTAACAGAGTGGGATCCAAACAGCCATGGTTTCTACCCACATGCAAATAATCCCTAAATATGTGGTTGAAAACTCAGATAAGGGCTAGGAAGGAAAGGCTGGGGTATTATGAAAGGGAACACCCAGGTCATCTGATTGATATCAGGGTGTGAGGGCTCAGAGAAGGAGTCTTTGAGAAAGGGCTTTTAAAGTTAACACTTAAGAATATAATTTACTTTTTCAGAAAGATTACTCTGGTTTTAGTATAAAAAATAAATTGCAAGTGGGTGAAAGGACGGAGTTAGGAGGCTATTGATTAGGAAGTTTGGATGAGAGTTGATGATGGTTCAGCCAAGGATCTAGGCAATGAGAAAGGAGAGAAGTGGACGGACTTGAGAGATAGGGGATGTGGAGTCAAAAGGACCTGGTAACTGAGCACAGCTGCAGAAGAGAGGTGGGAATGAGGGAGACGGTTCAGGTTTCCAGCTATGGTGTAAGGTAGATGGTGGCACTCTTCACTGAGAGAGGAGCTCGGGAGGACGAGCAGATCGGGATGAGGGGAAGATCAAGTGTCCTTTTTAAAGTCAACCAATTTGGACTCCCCACCATTCCTCACCCTGTACTTTGGTCTCCTTACCTCTGCTCGTATATTCTTCATGTTGCATCTCCACTTGTTGAAATTCTATCCATCCTTCAAAATCCATTTCAAATGCCATCCTCCCCTCGAAGCCACTTCTGACTCCCTCAGTCAGTGCTGCCCACAGCACTAAATTTGGACCTCTCTTTCCTGGACTCCACCTGTGTTGAGTTTCTGTGAAGACTTACCTTGCCTTCCTTCCTAGACCACAAGCTTTTTGGGACAGAGCCTCTGATTCTATATCCTTGTTCCTCACATTGGCTAGCTAGCATAGCATGAGGGAGCCAGGATTCAGACATTTGACAAATATTTGTTAAGTGAACAAAAATAACCTGCTTTTCGCAATGGAAGGAAAACCAGGAGACATTGGACTGACTTGAAAGCCACAGATGAAATTGAAATTCAATCTGTAGGTGTTTTCATATGAAGCCAGCTCTAATTTGATGCTCAGAAAGGCTTTCTGTATCTCCAACACACCAAACTCAGAGTGCTGGAAAAGTCACATCCCTCTATTTTTTTTATTGCGCTTTTCTGAGTTCATCTCATAGCAGGAACCTTTTCTATCTTATTAACTGTTTGCTTTTGATGATGATGACGATAAATGGGTAAAGTTTACCAAGCGCTGGTATGTGCCAAGCACTGTTCTAAGTACTTTTCATGGACTAACTCATTTGATCCTCATAGCCACCCTATGGAGTTGATGCTATTATTACTCCAATTACACACATGAAGAAACTAAGCTGCAGAGGGCTTAAGTATTACTCAAATACCAACGGTTGGTTGGTATTTGAACCTAGAATCTGCCTCCAGAGCCCATGCTCTGACATACTCATCTAAAGACAAGCACGAGGCTTGGCACTGAGTAGTCCCCAACAAATGTTCACCGAATGGATGGGGGAGCCTGAGATCTGGAGAGCATAGGTTCTAGTCTGAATTCTGCCATTGACTTCCCATGTAGCCTTGAGCAAGTCCCTGCTATTCTAATCTCCTTTGAGGCTTTAAATAATTTAGCCCCGACAACAAAGATGCAAGGGAAATTGGGCACACAGAGATTAATTCACCCGCCCAATTCCCAAAAATGAGGGACTCAGGATTCAAATCCACTGTGCTCCTTAGCAGGGATGTAGTGAGATGGAACTGAATGGAGCAGATGGACTTTGGGGCTCCCCGTGCCCATTTCCATCAGAGAAGCTCTACTTGTCTCTATTTTGTAGAATTGGCTCCTGCTTAAGATTTCCTCTGAAAAAAGGTTCTGCTGTTAAAACAAAAAGGTTGAAAACTACTGGACCAAATAATTCTAAAATATAATGAGACTCCCAGATATGAGTCAGAACTTTTCTGAAAATCTTAGCTCATAGTAGCCACCTAAGAATGGGGACCAAGGTTGCTCCTTGAAATGGCCCCAGCTATAGAAAAGGTCAGGGTGGTGGTGCTAAAGGCTCCACTCCAACCTACCTGCTCCACTCGGATCTCCACCTCTCCATTCACCTTCTTCCCATGGAAGTACTTGGCCCTGTAAAGGAGAGGGAGAAATCTCTGAGTCAGGATACAGACTGCTTTACTCTCTTCTCCCTTCTCCCAAACACCTTGCCCCCAGAGGTGCACAAGCAGACTCATTCTCTACCAAACTCCTCTCGCCTTGACTGCTGGTTTTCTCATTTATATGTACTGTGTGTGTAGGGGTGGGGCGGGGGAAGAAGTGTGCTGGACAAGAGGACTAGAGACTCAAGTTATGGTTCTGTCAAGTTGTTTGACCTCCCTGTGTCTCCATTTTATCCTCTCTAAAAGAAAGAAATGAATACCTGCATGATATATTTCTACGGGTTATTTTAAGGATCAAACGAGATAAAGAGTCCTACATAATAGTACAGAATTATTTTGAGTTACACCCTATAAACTCCACAAAGGACTTGTTAAATTGATCTATTCATCTACTCATTTCTCTATTTGTCATCTGTCTAGTGAGCAGATCTTATCTGTTCTTTGGTCCGTCCATCTACCCATCCAACCACTCACCCACCATCTTTCCTCTATATCCCTGCTTCTGTTTTCCTATTATCAGTAAATGGCATCCCATCTACTCACTAATCAAGGCAGAAACACAGACATCATTCTTGTCATCTCTTTCTTCCAATCTCCTTTGATTCTACATTCTCATTATTTCTCAAATTCATTCACTTGCCCATTTGTCTCTAAAAGTACTCTAATTTTGGCCTCCTTCAATTCTCTTCTCATATAGATTCCCTTGACATACTCTACTTTTCTTTCATAGCACTAATTACAATTACAGTCAGTAATTGTCTTTGTCCACAAACTATAACACAGTTCCTTGAAGTCAGGAGCAATCTCTTATTCATTATTCTATTCCCAACACCTACAAAAGTTCTTCACACACAGTAGAAGCTCAATTAGAATTTGTTGAATGAAAAACTGATGGCAGAGTCCTTAGTCTCTGCCAGAAAACATGTTATAGGCTTTGTCCTCTAATCTTTCTCATTTAACGCTTATCACTACCACCACCATGAGACAGGTATTCTTATTTCCATCCTATAGACAAGGAAACTGAAACTCAGAGATTCCACACCTGACCTTCTAATTCTATACCTACGTTTTTGCTCAACCCTGGAAAATAGCAGCAAATATTGAGGTGCTCCTGGGTTTAGATGTCCTCCCACATTGTTCATGAACTGAGTACTTCTTAGTCACTTGCTGTCATCTGAGTGCTATGCTGAGCATTTCCACACATCCTCTGGGGCAGAGACAGCTCTTTAACTGCAATACCTATTCTTCTGTTTTCCCACAGTAAGAGAGTTTGGCACCAAAAAATGTGTAGCCTGACTCTCCATTCGGCTAGGTGTAGCCATGTGGTTGAGTTCTAATCAATAATTTATAATCATTGCACCCAAGAATCTTCTGTTTCTTCCATTCTTTTCCCACTGATGTCGCCATCTATTTTTTCAACCTTCCATCTGTGAAAGAAAGAACCTTTCTACAAACTCTCTGACCAAGGTTCAGTCCATCTGCTTCCAAAGTCTATCTACATATTGCTGATGCCAGTGGAGTTTGTCTCTTTCCAACACTGACTGCATCACTGACTGACGGCTCTAATATTAATGCCACTTTTTCTTACAATGTTCACAGGTTAGATGTCGACAAGGCAGGATTTTAGTGAGACTGGAGCTGTTAGTATGACTTGAAAGCAAGATTTTTTTTTTCCTCCCAGGATGGTTTTAGACAAAATGTGTGTATAGCCAGCTTCATGCAAAGGGATCCTTTTCATATAGTTTGTGAATTTTAAAATGAATGCTTAAAGGTAGTGTCTGCAAACTCTAGACACTGGGATCAGCCCATCTCTAATATTTTGTGGGGCATGGGGCAAGAACAAATGGAGGTCTATGTATCAAAGGCTTAACATTTAAAACTGATAAATAAAGTTAGCAAACATTTAAATAAAACATGTCTGTCTGCTTTCCTTGATAAATACAACTTTGTAATGACTTGAAAGTGTCAGAATTTAGACTTCTCAGAATTCTTGGAGTTTTATCCAAAACATGGCACCATGGAGATTGCCATCTCTTGGTTCCCATTGTTCTCCCTAATTCTCCTCCCACCCTCCTCTGTCTCACACCACTGGGGCTCCCTGTGTAGGTTGTGAATGGCCCAGGCCACATGGCCAAGCTTCAAGTCCTTGCCTATGCCCCAACCAACAGCTATCCCTTGGCCATGCCTTGGGAAGTTGGGCTAGATTACTGGCCTACACAGGCTCTGGACTTGGGCCTGGGTCTCTTTGGGCAGAAAATTCTAGGATGCATGGTCCTAAGGGTACAATTTTCAGGGCCCTGGTACAGGGCTCTCCTTTGTTGTCAAGAAGTGTATAGCTAGTAAGGTCTAGAGCAGGACTTAGGTCAAGGGTCCCTCTAGCTTGGGTTTAATAGAGGTAATGGGTGGGCCTGGGACGTCAGGGTGGTAACTAATGAATGCAATCACTGATACACTGGGAAAAGCATGGATTTGGAATTATACAGGCATGGGCAAAAATCTTAGCTCTACCGCTTACTCACCACATGTGCTAAGACAAGGTACTTAACTGCTCTAGGTCAGTTTCCTCATTTGGCAAGTGGTAATAACAGCTACCAGCCAAGGTTGTGGTGAAAAAGTCACTTGACCCTCTATGTGACAGGGCAGTAGAGTGCAGTGGACTCAGGGCTGGACTGACTGGATGTAATCTCAGCTCCATCGCTTGCTGGCTATGCAACCTTAGGTGACTCACTCAACCTCCATATGCCTCAGTTTCCACATCTAGGAAGTACGAATAATCACAGTAGCTATCACGTAGAGTTGTTGTGAAGAGTAAATGAGGTAAGACATATAAAGCACTTAGAGCAGTTCCTGGCACACAGTAAGCTCCAAAGTATACAGCCCAGAGCCTGAAATAGAATCAACAACAAAGAACTATTGAGTATTTACTCTGTGCCTATGAATGCTGTGCAGCAAGGAGCCACAAATAAATGAAACAGTCTCATCTTCATAGAGGTTACAAAACAGAACTACAGTGCACTTCACTTTGATCTGTCCCAAGGGTGAAATAGGTGATGGACAATAATAATAATAATAGATGGCATTAATATCTAAGGTTTCAAGCCCCCTCACATCCCTTTTCTAATTTGACCTTGATGTCGCCTCTGAGAGGTGGTAGGGCAGGGGGCAGTCCTCACATATTCCAGATGGAGAAGTCCCTATTCAAAGTCACATAAAAAAAACCCTCAGTGGCAACAGTGAGTAGAGCTTGTACTTTAAGATTTGGGGAATTCAGTCCAGACCCTCTTGAGTCCATCACGATCTTGACCCTGCTAACCTATGGCCCATTTCTCCACTTTTCTGCCCACTATCCAGACACACTCAACTTTCTATGATTCCTTAAACACTTCCTATGTTTTTATGCCTCTGAGCCTTCACACACATGTTCTCTATGCTTAGGATAGAGACTTCCTGCTCTTCTGAGTGGCTGCCTCTTTCTCATGTTCCAAGATCCTCACTTACTCTATCACGTTTTCCTTGAAGGTCCCTGCCCTTCCCACTTCCCCCCCCCCCCCCCCCCCCCCCCCCGTTAACTGGCTTAAATGTCCCTCCTCTGGGTTCCCACAGAGTGCAGTACTTAATCATTAGAACATATATCACTTTGTCTTCCAATTATGCATTGTCTGTCTCCCGCCCCTAGGACACCCAAAACTGTGTCTCAATGATCACTGAACCTCCAGTATCCAGCACAAAGTGCCAGGGCACCAGGCACATGTTTAACAAAGATTTGCTGACTAATGTTTTCCAGGGATGGGCCAAAGGTATCCTGTCCTCAGGACACTTCACTGCCATCTACTGGTACACTGTTGTAATAAACTTACAAATCTACACCAACTGTGATGTGGGGTCAGACTGTGCAGGGTCCGACCTGCACAAATGGCAGCCTTTGACTTGTTTTTAACCTGGAACTCAGAGCACTTTGCACTACACCAATACCACCCAAGGTGCTCTGGCCTTCGAAGGCCTCACCTTCCCAGGAGCAATGCTCTTTTTGCCCATCTCTGGGATTTTTACTGCAGGACCTGGCAGACACACACAGGCTGAAGCTTAGGGTCAGGCGGTCCATCCCCCTGCCTGGCCAGGAGTCAGAAGTCTGTCTCCTGACAGGCCACACAGACTGCTACCTCCTTGCCGGGGGCTCATTCAGGCTTGAGCTGCCTCTGAACAGTTCTGTCTGGCAGTGGTAAGGGTAGGGATGGTCTGGAATTCTAGATGCCTCGGGAGCTGGGGTTGCTGCCTCTATAATTGCCCGGCTGTTTGACCTCAGGTAAAATGGAGGACCCCACAAGGCCTCGGGCTCTGTCTCCCTAACACAGACGTCCTCCTAATGCCCTAATATGTTTGTTCTCATAATCAGCTCCCTGAATATCCCAGCCAATCAGTCAAGTCCTTGGCCTTGGGAAGGGGGTTGGGGCAGCTCCTGATTCTACCAAACTTCCATCTCCGTGGGTGGTCTCATATTTTGCTGCCACATCAGAGGCACCAGGAAGGAGAATATTATAAAACTGGCTCTGCCTGGGGTGGGAAATCCCTATTTGGGGAGGCGGGATGTGGTGTGAAAGAAAGATTTATGAGGAGCGGGCACCGAGTTCTTTCATGGCTACAGCAGGGGCAGAAAGAAGAGGAGAATGAGCACAAACAGGATCCACCTGTGTCCAAGCAGCACCCTTCCAATAAATCCGTCTGGGATGTGGCTAGGCCTCAGTGATGCTCTCCCCAGGGAGAGGGGTCAGGAATGTTGTCTCAGGCACAGCCATCTTCCCAGAGGTCACTCCCCTTGGGGGAAGGGAGGGGGAGCAGAAATGCAGGAATCCAGTTCTATAAAGAGATTTTCATGTTTCTGATGCAGCACGTTAGTTGCTCATTTGTGGCCTAGACATTAGCGGGGAGACCACGCAGAAGACCGCTGAAGGTAGACACACTCAAGGTTTTCCCAGCTAGCGAGACGAGGAGCGTCACGTGGCAGTTTGGCTGAATGGCTATGTGGCAAAAGTGGGGCCTCTGAAGATAAGGTCCAATTCAGAGATCTGATTCTAGCTCCATCATTTACTCCCAGAAAACCTGACCCTCCTGGCCCCTTCCCACTGCCACATGGGATGCTCCAATGGTGGGCGGCTTCTCTGTACCTTGTTGCAATTAAGGGGCTCCAGTGAGTTAGGAAATGGAGGGACCCTCTGAGGGTGAGCAGCCCCTCGCAACTGTGCAGGGATCTGTGGAGGTAAGAAACTGAGGCCCACTATAATCCCAAGCCACAGGATGTGACAAATGTCCTTCATTGACTTTTGACAGCATAAGGAAGGAGATTTTTGTGAGTAGGTCTGGTCACAATTCACATCACTTATTTACTCCCTCACATAACCACTATTTACTGAGCTTCATATGGACTGGGCACCCCAGTACGCATGAAGGAAAAGGCTGAGATCATTCCCACTCTCGTGGGGCTTACATGCTCTTGGGAAAGTCAGAAATCTAACCAGGTGAAAAAGAAATGATGAGAACAATGAATAAAATGCATGGAGTGACAGAAGATAGATGTGAGGAGCCGGGGAGATCTGACTTAGGTTGGTCAAGGAAGGCTTCTTTGGAAGACAGTTAATACATTTTTATTGACCATGTACTATGTGCCAGAGCCTGCAGGCTCTAAGGAAACAAGGATGAAGACAGCATAGTTCTTGGGGCTTAATATATAACTGAAGGGAGAGACACATAAATGGATGATGACCATACAGGGCATTAGCCCAAAGATGGAGGTCAGCCCACAGAAGGGGATTCCAACTCAGTCTGAGGGCCAGGGTCTACCTCCCTGGTGAGTGGCCCAGTTCATCCAACAATCCATCTAATATTTGGTACCTTTTCTTCACCAAGGGCCAAGGGTTTTAACGATGAATTTGAGAGGATATGGATGTGTGTCTATGCATATGAGAATATGAGAAGAGCAAATGAGTTGGATAGGTGCTGTGGGCACTCAAGGATGGTGATGAATTTTCCTGGGGCATGTTCCTAGATGCGCAAGAAAAATGAGCAACAGGCATGAAGCAGAAGGTCTAGATTTGAGCTGGCAGCTCTGCCACCTGCTGCGTGTTTTGGACAAGCCTCTACTTCTTCATATATAGAATGGGATACGAAAATCTACCCATAGTGTTGTCACGAGAATTAAATGAGAATGTAGATTTGAAAGCCTCTGGGAAGATGTCAAAAAATAAGCTGGTAAGAGTGCTGCTCACCTGTGGATTGCCAGGATGGGTTTTTGCCTCTCCAGGTGAAGAGGTGGGTGGGCAATGTTAGCATCAGAGACAGACCCATGTCCTGTCCAGCTCTGCCATTTACTTCCTAGTGCTGCCTCAGACAAACGTCAGCCTTCCCGAGCCCCCGTTTCATTTATAAATATAAGAACATTACTATGTCTGCCACTAGGCTCCCATGAATGACATCCCTGACACATGGCAGGTGTTTAATGTCCATCTCTTTCTCTCCTTTCCTTCAGTGGGATGGGTGGAGGCCAAGGTCATTTGAGTGTATCCCTGGGGAAGTGACTGTATTTCTTCTCTCCAAGAGGAAGAAGGCAGCAGTATCTTCCTTGCTCTGAATGGAACTCCTCTTCATGTTTAGCATGGTGGAAACCTGTCCTGGCTGCTCCCTGGCACAGGCCTTTAGGGTAAACAAAGTCATCAGCTATCCACACACTATGACTAGAGAGGAGGCCAGAATGTCATCTCCCAGTCCCTACCTCTCTGCTCTCCAAAGATACAACACTGTGGCATCCTTATTCCTGCAAATCTAAAAGTCTACAACTTTCATTCCACCAAAAGGGTTCACATTTCGAAAGCTAAGTTGTTCCCTCAGCAAACACTTAATGTGCATCTATTGAGAGCCCAACCTTGGAAGTTCCATGGGAAAGGTAAATGCTGTAAGGTAATTCATACCGAAGTGCAAGTGACTAATATACAATCTTTCCAGAAAAGGGGTTTAGGTGACACAAGGAGAAGAAGAAGCGGGCCACAAGAATATTGTTTGATTTAAAAAGGGGATGTAGGGCCCATCTACCCTCCCATCCATCCATCCATCCATCCATCCATCCATCCATCCATCCATCCATCCATTCATCCAGGGTCTACTATGTGCTCAGCACTGTGCTAGTCCCTAGGGACTGCATTAAAGAGCCCTCCTGACTCCCTGCTACTTACAGTCCACCTGGGCGGCAGGCGCAGAAGAGGAACCAGATTTAACACTTGCTCTGATTCCTGTCTTCCCTATGAAAAGCTGCCAACTGACAAACCTCATGGAGTCCACAGTCCTGTTTTATTGGGCTTAAATTGTATACTTTTAAGTTTAAAACAGAAAACTTATATAAAAAATTCAGATTTCTGGCTTCTCTTAAAAATTAATAATGGCAACACTAGGCCCTTATTCTCGCATGGCAGAAATTGGCTGAGTGGACCCCAGCTGCTGCCTTCAAAGAGGACATCCGTTCTCATGCCCAACACAGTCCCCACTGCTCCCTGTTATCTCATTGAAGGTTAAACCAAACGGCAGATATATTTTTCATAGAGCTTGAGCTGTGACTTTCCTTGTAGCAGGGAAATATTCCTCAACGCCCGTCCTTTTTCCGACCACCTGTCCCTTCACTCACCGACTGGTTTGTCTCCTGTGAACAGCTGCACAGGCAACCTCTAATTTAACTAATTCCACTCTGAAGATGGCAATTAGCTGAGTGCAAATCTTCAGGAAGCACACACCTCTGCCCTTCCTGCAAAGCCAGGGTGGGGGGTGAGGAAAATGGACACGAAGCACCATGCCCTCTCTTGCCATCACAGAGAGCCCCTCTCCTGCCAAGGAAACACATCCCAGGCAGGCTTCCACAGGCCCCAGGAG
The DNA here is from genome assembly GCA_004027375.1 of Macroglossus sobrinus. Taxonomy (NCBI): domain Eukaryota; kingdom Metazoa; phylum Chordata; class Mammalia; order Chiroptera; family Pteropodidae; genus Macroglossus; species Macroglossus sobrinus. Next base: position 173,246 of record PVKZ01002734.1, on the reverse strand, counting down.
AAGAGACGTTCTGTAATGAGGCTGGCATCTGCCCAGGGCCCTGCACCCTCCAGGGGAAGGCTGTAACAGGGCGGGGTGAAGTCTGTAGGAACAGGAACAGGGATTGCTAAGGAAGCCCGTGGCATCTGAGGGACTCCTTTGAAAGGTCGTTCAGAGGGCCTACACAAGAAAACCACATTTTGGAGGATGAAGAAAAGACTCACAAGTTAAATTGTTGAACTCCTCAGAGAAAATCAGGGCAAGAGCAGGAAAGGTGACTGAGACACAAAGTCAGAGAGGACAAAAAAAAAAAAGCTTCAGGTCCAAGAATCCTTTAAGGGCTTATGGACGGCATGACCCCTTTACACCCTGAGCCTCTTCTGTATTATTCCTCCCAAATGGCCAGCCCAACTGTGCTTGAACATCTGCAAGTGACGGGGAGCTCACTCCCTAACCAGCCAGCCCACTTGATCTTTGGATGACTTCCCTATTCTATATACTGAGTTGAAATACACCACCCTCTTTGTTGACTCCGTTGGTCCTAGTTCTAGCAGTGAGTCACATGAAGCAAGTCCTCTAACTCGATGGTTTCTAAACTTGGCTCTACAGTTGTCTAGGGGGACAACTCGGTGTGGCCGATCCTGCATCCATTCTGACTTCTAGCAACAGCACCTCCATTGCATTTACAGTGATGGAACCAAGTGTCTCTCTTACACAGTCTTGGTGGGGCTGTTCCAAGGACACTCTGTGGAAGCAGCCAGATTTGTTCTCCAAGAATTTGATTTTTGCACAGAGAGGCACAAGGCTGGGAGGGAACAGGCGCTGACTTCTCCAGAGAATGTCCACGAGTCTCCGCCTTTTAGATCCTGGGCGGAACCCTGGGTTCTGACCTCTCCAAGATTCAGGTCTTCATATTTTCTTTTGATTCTGTGAGCTTCCCACATATTTCCAATCAATCCCCATTTTCTCTAAGCCAGCCACAGTCTACTTTTCTTGCAGACGAAGAAAACTATCCAATGCAGAAGGTGTATGGTGGTGCCTGGGAATCTGAATGTCACTCTGATGGAAACAGTTTTTCGGGGACTGTGATCTTAGTCCACCATCGTCATTTGACTTATGAGGAAACTGAGGCCGAGAGGAAAGTGGTTCTGCCAAGATCCCACAGCAACAGCAGAGAAGGGAGAAGTTAGGAAGAAACAGCATCCATCAGCTTTCTCCCCATCTTTCCTTCTGCTCGAAGACATTTCCCCCAGATTTTCTAGCCACAGTTTCAGAGGGTGAAGACTCTACCAGGGCGGGAGACAACCCTTCACTGTTTTCCCCCTCCCTCCCTCTCTCCTTGCAAGAGTTTGGGTAGGAAGCAGCAGGGGCACCAGGCCTCTGGATTGGATGGCTCAAAGACCTCACGGAGAGGGGTCAGCACTTGAAAAATTCCTCAAGTCAAAGGGCTTGGGGCTTGGGTGCCACACAAGGCCCTCACTGTGTGCTCACATTGTCTCCCTGATAAAAGGGGCCGGGCCTGGGAAAAGGGAGCCTGTCTCCAGGCGACTGGGCAGGCGGCTGGGGAATGCCCAAGGCCCCTCCCCTCCCCCCTGCACCAGGGCCAGGCCTTCAAGGGGGAGGGGCAGGGGGTGCCCAGAGTGGGAGGGATGAGTCCAAAAGTCTAGCACCACTCCAGGTGGTGTTGCTGGGCCCAGGTGATACAGTGAATGATGCTAGAAGAAGGTGACATTAGGCCTATCTCCTTCTTCCTCCGGCCCCTGAATTTCCCCACAGGAAACAGGTAGGGCCTGTCCTTGTTCAAAATGAGTCTTAGGGATGGGGAAGTAGTGGGGGTTGGAGTAAGGATTTTGTTTCCTAGAGCCAACTATTTTCAACAGAGAGGTGTGTGCCCCAGCTGTGAGGTCCCCAACCAATTTGAGGAGGAGGGGACCAGCTCCAGCCCCTATTTTCTCATCTTCAGAGTAGAGTGTCTGCCAGTCTCCCAGCATCCAGACACCCCTCCTCCAGGGCTTCTGGAAGATGGCCCTCAAGCATATCCAGCTGAACTGAGATTCATGCCAAGTGGCTTCCTTCCGCCTGGCTCCCAGTGCTATTATATCCACCAGCAATTAGTAATTGCAATTAATTGTTAATAACAGTTACCATTTCAGTGCCTGTTATGACAGGCTAAGCCCTGTACCAGCCGCACCCATGCCATCATCTGTAATCTTTACATTAACTCTTCACAAAAGAGCTGCCACCACCCTGCCTTGCAGCTGAGGAATGTGAGGTTTGGAGGTCAGACTTGCTGAAGGTTACTGAGTAAGAGGGAGAATGGGGACCCAGGCAGTCTGCCTCCAGACTGTCCACTGCCTTCCGCTCCCTTCCGCTGGTGACTGACAGTGCTCAGTCCTCACCATAGGCAGGGAAAGCTGCTCCCTGAGAATGGGGTCATTTGCCAGGGGCGGGGTGGGGGTTGCCGGTTTGGCTCCCCCACCAGAAAACAAGCCCAGAGGCCAGGCTCTCACTGGGTCTGTGTTAGCACAGCCGGGCACTGTCTCCATTAATAGGATGGCCCGATAAAATATAGGCCAGCCAGTTCAATTTGAATTCCAGATAAATAACACATAATTAAGTAGTATAAGTCTGTACCAAATATTGCATGGGATATACTTATGTTGGTTCATTGTTTATCTAAGTATTAACTGGCATCCCATATTTTTATTTGCTAAATCTGGCAACTCTACTCCAAAGCCATTGCTGGTAATGCCAGCTCTGAGTTCAAACCTTCCGCAGGTGGCACAGTGAGAAGGAGAATGTCCTGGTCACCATGGGGCCAATTAGACCCACTTCAAGGCTTTGAGGGTGCGCCAGGATGCCCTGTGGTCCACGTGCCTCAAAGGCTAGAGTCTTTGGTTATCAGCTGGACGGGAAGGAGGAGAGGGAACCTGGGGAGTAGGCTGGACAGGTGCCTCAGGTATGCTTCCTGAATTCTACTGCCTCTGAGTGTTTTCTGAGCAGGACTTTCCCAGGGCAGCCTCAGTCCAGAACTTTCTTATAATAATAATGGCATTTAGCAAGAGCATCCATTCATTCATTAATTAAATCATCCATCTATCCCATCTTACCCTGTGCCGGGCACCATGCCAGCCTCAGAGGACACAGTGGACGAACAACGGAGCCATTAGCTCTGCCTCTCATGCTCTAACACAACACTGTGTCACAGGTGAGCGAACAGAGCACACTGAAAACCCCCGTGAGGGAGAGGAGCAAGGGGCTCTCACTGGAGCCTCAGAACACCCCTGTGAGACCAGTAGTATGATGAAGGCAGTGGCATTATGATCCCCACTTTACAGAGGAGGAAACTGAGGTGCAGAATGGTGAAGCAGCTTGGCTGAGACCACAGAGCTGGCGAGTGGCAGGGCTGGGACTTCAGTCCTGACCTACCACCTGCAAGCTCTGAGTTTTCCACATTTTAATTTTTTTTCCCGTCTGAATTCTCTCGGGAAACATGTCTGATGTATGTTAGGAAGTCACATCTTTAACACTGAAACAGGGGAAAAGAAACAGAAAGACCCTGGAGGTGCTCCCTTTGTGTTTCATAAAGAGGACAACTGTCCCAGGGCAATTTTTACAAAGAGTCCAATTTCCAAACCTGAGCTCATGAGTGTCCGGATGGCTACAGAGACCCCCTTTCCCTTGGCACCTTAACGTTCTGACTGCCCAAGGACCCTGGCAGGTGGGACCGCCTGGCTCCAGGTGGGATGCTTTCTTCTGAGGGTGAGGTCACCAGGATCCTGAGCTTGGCCACCGGGCTGTAATGTGGAATCCTGACACCCTGTCTGCTTCCACTGCTTTTGGATGCCCAGTATGTGTGGGCGTGCGTATCCGTGTGGGGATCCAGCGCCCGGCTGGATGGGCCAGCACCCTCCCATCCAGTATGGGGCCTGCACTCAAGTGGGAGTGGGAAGAAGGACAAGAGAACAGGGCTGTCCCAGGTGGTCTAAACTGTTCCCAGATGCCACTGACATTTACTCCGATTCCGAGCTCAGAGCCTCAGTTTTCCATATTTATAAAATGAGAATATTAATCGTACTCCACACAGTTGACAGGAGGGTTAAATGAGAGAAGCTATGGAAACCATTTAGCACAACATCTGGTCATGGAAAGAGCACAAATGTTTGCCATATGACAATGATGAAAACACGATCCCGTCCTCAAAGAGCTCGTGCTTGTTCACCTATGTGGTCATTCGTTTCTTGAATGAGACTCTTCAGCGTCTACCTCACGCCAAACATGGAAGCCCTGGGCAGGGGTCAGCAGGAGGCATGGCACCACCAGAGATGCCTTTTAAGAAGTTAGTCTCGTTCAAGTCCCAACCTAGCCACCCTCCTGTTCCAGCACCTTGAGCAGGTGTGTGATCTCTGTGCCCTGCTCCCTCACCTGTGAAATGCACCCCCTCCCCAAACCAGGAAGTGCTGAGCAGCATTATGCTGGCAAATTCTTAACAACTGGCTCTCTGGGAAGAACCGAAAGGCCTGGTTTGTAGCATTTTCCAATTTCTGTGGTGTAAATACTCTCACCGTGACCACTGTGACTTTCTGTTGAATTGAGTAGGAAAGAGAAAAGGGAGATTTAAGAATGCCACCAAGGTCACCAATGTCACCAAGGTCACAGCCCTACCTATCATTACCAATAACTTGTCACCTCTAAAATCATTCATTCAATTAACCGACATTTCCTAATTATCCACCTGCCCTGTTCTGGCACTGGGATACAAGACGGCCTCTAGGTATGGGTGGGTGGTGGTGGCTTTGGGGACACAAATCACCATAGAGCATAATCATTCTCAGCGAATCCGGATATGCACAAGGTGCTTTAGCATTATTTAGTCGGACAGTGTAGCCTGATAGACTTCAGGCTGGAAGGATGGTAGCTGAGGGGTGTTTCAAACCAAGAATCTTCTCTTCATTTCTTTCCAAACAAACAAACAAACAACCAAAACAAAAAAAAAAAAAAAGAAAGAAAGAAAAAAAATGAAAGAAACCATAGGGAAGGGTGGATAATAAAAGAAAAGGTAACACTAAATCACTGTTGAAACGAAACAGCAGACATTCTGGGAACAAGGCCACTGGCGAGGTAAGAGGAGAGAAGAGCTCCAGGCCACTGGAGGGAGGAGTTGGGTGCAAAGGCTGCTGCTTCCATGCCCTCCTCATCCCAACACCCTCCTCCCCAACCCCATCCAGGCTTCAAAGACCTTATCAGTAAAATTGAGAGCAGGGAGTTATGCCCAAACCCCAACAGGGTCACGAGCAATCTTTTCCTTTTTGTCATCATGATCAATGCTTTGATTTTGAAAATCACACCTGGCATTCTGGTACATTCTGTGGGCTGTAGTAAAAGGTTTTGCCTTTTTTCTTTTTAGTAACAATCTCAAATAGTCTTACAGTAATTCCAGCATACTAGGAAATAAAGAGCCAAGGTTTTACAGATAAGTGAGTAAAAACAAAAGCCCTTAACTGTGTGTACTCTATTGCTGACTCCTAAAGTAAGGTGAGTCTCAGGCCCCATTCTGCCCATTAAAAGCTACCCTGATTGGACTGGGGTGGGGCAATGACATATGCTAATTAAACACTGTTGAGCACCAGGGACATAAAGAAGAATAAGATACTGCCTTGTTCTTGCAGAAAAGGCAGACACTCAACAGCCAAGTATAACAATATGATGTGCGCAGCAATGGCACAATGGGATATGTATTAAGTTATACAGGGAGGGAGTGGTTAGCACTGTTGGCAGGGTGAAATGTGTCAGGGAAGACTTCACGGAAGAGGTGACACCTGACCGGGCTTTTAAAGATGAAATGAAATTAGCAAAGCAAACAAGATAGGGAAGGGTATTCCAGGGAATGGGAAACAAAATGTGCTGAGGTAAAAAGTATGTTTGAGAACTATGAGTTGTTTGCTATTTCTTTGGAATAAATAGAGAAGCAGGAAGTAGAACTGCAGAACTAGAGGGAGGGCAGACATGCTTAGGACTTTGAATTTGAACTTGAAGACAATCACGGACCACTAAAGGATTATAAAGAGGGATGTACGGTGGGGCGTGGGCACAGACTGATTAGATTTGTGTTTCAGAAAGACAGCATCTTGGTGGTGGCATGGAAGGTCACCAGGTAGGATCAAAACTGGAGGCCTGACACCAGGAAAGCTGCTGGAAATAAGTAGAATAAGGGAATAAGTAGAAAGATAATAGGGCTGAAGAAAACTGAGCTTGAAATCTGTGCATTTTATTTCTAAGACTGACTGATTTTTCCCTCACCCTAGAAGACAGCAACAAATTAAGTTCAGAACTATTACTGAGCCAGATCTTATGGGCGGGCTGGACCAGAGATTCCCAAACACCCTTGCCCTAGCCAGGCTCACCTCCAGGGGAAACCCCCCAAAGTGGTGGGGTCTTAAAATGCTCGGCCATGAATTCTTCCCAGCAAAGGTGTCTTTAAGATCCTTTGTTTCTCTTCTGAGGATAAAAAGTCTTTCCCCTCCCAGGTCACTGGCCAGGTATCAGATCATCCTTGGGGGCCCAAGCTCAGTTCACAGAGCCTGCAGGTTGACCTCAGCCAGGAGGGGAAGAATGGGGCGGGGGGGGGGGGCTTTTGTAACTACACAGCCTACAAAGAAACCTGATTCTGTAGGAAGTGCCTGGATGGGGATGGGGATGGGAAAGACAGAGGATCTGGGGCTGAGAAGGGGGAAAAGGCAGCATTGTTCCTGGTGGGGTCCCTCTGGGTCCAGACAGTGGATCATCTCCCCCCTCATTATCATCTCAAAAGGGAAAGAAAGGGGCTGTGTGAGCTGGCTTCCCCCTTTAACAACTTCTTCGTCTCAGGAGACAGTTCTACAATGAAGGAGGGGCTGGGCAGGGAGGGGCCTGACAGAGGCAGCCCAAGCTTTGCCAAAGCTGCCCAGGGACAGTGGGGCTGGCCTGCCACCTGCTGGCCACTCCTGGTAGCAGGGACAGGCATCCTTCTGGCACTGCAAGGAAAGATCAGAATTCTGAGGCAGCTAGCATTCATTTGGAGAAATATGGGAAGGTACTGATATTAGAAAAAGTTGAGAAGTTTGTAAAGAATATAAAATGCAGTTCTATATGAGAAACTTATGTATCTGCGAGCAGGAAGCCTCTATCACATTCAAGGAGTGCAGAGCCAACTTCCAGGAAGTTAATGAGGCTCAACTTCTTACTTCTTCCCTTTTTTAACCACTGAGGAGTAAGAAGGAGGTTGGTATTCTCAAGACCTAATCAAAGTGTGGGTATCTGAGTAGGATTGATATAGACTGGGAGAAATTCCTCCAGCCAAAATTGTATCCCCCACCAGCATGCACAGACTAAAATTCACACATTGGTCATGCCTGTGGATTAGAGATCAAAGACCAAAGTCAAAATTTAAATGTTACTTGGCTGAGGCCACTCATTGCATTCTGGCCTCATTCATTGTACCTCTACACTATCCTGCATACCACAGAGCCTCTGGGGGGACTAATAAGACCTGACTTTATCACCTGAGAGTTAGCAAGGAAGAGTGACCAGTAGGAAACCCCAGCACAATAAGATAAATCCTTATCCACTGTGTCCAATATTGGGCATGAAAAGATTAAACGGGCATGCCACCAAGAGGCTGCTGTCAAAACAATTAATGTCGCACAGAAGATCACAATAATCTATGATAATAACGTACACTGAAATGGCACTTACTGTCTACTAGACATCCTAAGCACTTTTTAACTCAGATTTTAACTCTATTCACATATATTAACTCTACAAGGTCAGTATTGTCCCCTCTTAGGTGCAGTCGCTTGCATAGGTCATACAGCTTACTAAGGGGTAGAGAAGGGATTTGAACCAAGGTAGCCTAGCTCTGAAGTCTATGTTCTTACCCATGGCACCATGCTGCTGCTTATTAGCTCAGTCTGTTTACAGGGGGTAACTTTCCTGACAAATAGTTCTTTTTTTCATTGAGATATAATTGACATAATATTGTGTAAGTTTAAGGCATACAACATATCAATTTGATACATTCATATTGCAATATGATTGCCATTGTAGCATTAGCTAACACCTCTATTTGGACACATAAGCAATCACAGCTTTTTGTGGTGGAAATAATTAAGATCTATTCTCTCAGAAAGTTTAATATGCAGAATACAATTTTGTTGTCTATAATCACTGTGGTGTGTATGAGATCTCCAAGACTTTCTACTAGCTGCAAGTATATACCCAAAACAGCATCTTTCCTATTCTCCCAGCCACCCCCGCCCTGGTAACCACCATTTCACTCTGTTTTTGCCAGTTCGGTTTTTTAGATTCCACATATAAGAGACAACACACAGTATTCCTGAAAATTTGGTTTTTAAATACCTCCATCACCATGTCATGGTAAAACCTGACTGATCTAGGGATAACACAATCAGCAGAGAACACTCAAAATCAAGATCAAGCACTGGGTTAAAGAGAAACAGAGGACTGCAAAGGCCATGCAGGCATTTTGATTACTGGATGTTCTGGCTGCCGGATTGCACAGGCAAGAGTGTCTGGAGGCAACATCTCTGCAGAAATCAACCCCTAAGCTCAGAACCTAAAGATGGTACTTTACATAAGCGGAAATGAACAAGGTTTCATGATAACAGCCTTCACGTAAGCAGCCACACTGAAGACTATACAGACCGGATCTGAACAGAGGCCATGCGTGTGACCATTGTGGTTAAGATGAAGTGATTTCTTTGCAGGAAAGTAAAGACTGACATCTGAACCTGCTAAAGATGCTTTAATGTTGACTCTATTAAATATGTATTATAAACTATAAATATCTCCCACTCAGTCATCCCCAACCTGAATTAACATCTCAAGGAATGAATATGAGTCACGTATGCATATCAGAATAATGGAGCATCTGTTAGTTATGCTTAGCGAATTGGATGCATTAATTTATTCATTTAATATGTATTTGCTGGGCACCTACTATGTGGCAGACTTTAGAAACACATGCATGCAACCTTGCTCTCCAGCCCCCATGGCTGTCCATGGGCCGAATGTCAGCATTGCCCTGGATGTGGACTGCAGATTCTCTGTTTCCAGCTGGACCAGTAATATTTACCAGCTCTCTCTACCAAAAATTTACAGTAGAGACCTATTCTCCAACTGCAGCTCCATGTGACCAGGGCCTGTTCACCACTTACCTGAGCACCTAAGGCTGTGTCTTGTACTCAATTTGTGCTCAGTAACTACCTATGAATAACTGCAATGAGTCTCTGGCCCTGGGGAGCTTACCATTGAGCAGCACTGTCTGAGAAGAGGCTGGGATGTGTGTCATCTCTGCCCACCTTTGTTGTTAAGAGGACAGGCTCTGGGCCAGCCTGCCAGTATGTGGAAGATTGGGACGCCAAGTCAGGTACCATGGTCCCAAGGGTTTAAATAAGGATAGTGAACCTTTGTTGGTTTCTTTTACCCTCATAGCAACCTCATTTTACTAGGGGGAAGATGGCTGAGGCTGAAAGAGGTTAAGCAACTTGCTAGAATTTCAGATTTTAAAAGTTTTCTGGTTTTAGAAAGATAAAGAGGGTGAATATACCACATATCATATAATACTTTCAGTGGTCTCTGCACAGTAGCCCGTATCAAACGTATTCAGATGTTTGCAGCAAGTCGGGGGGACAAGCACAGTGAGTGGCATCGTGAAGACTGTTACAGTCTCACCTTCCTTCAGATCAGACTTGGCGGTCAAATAGATTATAAAATATTTTTTAGTTTTCAGTGCTTTTTTTTGGATTTGGGATTTATGGTGAGGGATTGTGGACCTGTATACATAAAGTCCCAAGGAAAGAATATGGCACAAAGTACATGCCGTGCACCTGGCACACCGTAGCCACGTGGCAAATATTAATTTCCTTCCCTCCAGCCAGTCTCTCTACCACTGAGCCTGTCATAACTCTGCCACTGCATCCCTCCCAAGAGTGAGATAAGCCCCGTCTCCTCTCTTGTCCCCAGGTGGGAAGACCTGTAGTTCCTGCTTACCAGTCTGTGTGGGCATCATCGATCACCAACAGGATCCTGGGCCTTTGAACGACAGGCGTGGAGGGGCCCGGAGGCTCCATCAGCCCGGAGGGGGCCTGCGAGGTCTGTTTCATGGCACTGGAGAAGGAGCTAAAAAGGCTGGATCCTGGAGAGGAGAAGGAGGCCGCCAGGGGCTGGGTGTGCCTCCGCTCCATGGCCGGGGAGGCGGGGGAACTGATGGAGCTGTCGGGGCGCTGCAGGTCTGTCATATAGCCATTAGGCAGGTTGGTGACAAAGCTGCTGTCGGAGAGGCGTCGCCGAAGGAAATTCATGGCTGTGGGTGGACAAGGTGGCTGGATCCTCCTCAGACTTGTCTAGGCGAAGCCCCAAATACAGGTCGCCAAGGAGAGCGAGTGTTAGGGTCTTGGATAAGAAGGGCCGGGGGGATGCTGCACGAGTCCACTTCAGCTGTGTCTGTTTACCTGTGGAAATGAGCCAAGACACACATTAGTGGAAACAATCTCTGCCCTGTAAGAGCAAACAGATATGGCACCTTCCTGCCCGATGCTGGGGGCAATGTAAAGTGGGGCATCCTTTTGAAGAGAAATTTGGCAACGTGTAATTAGAGCAAACCCTTTTAACCCACAATTTCCATTTTCTGGAATTCTACCCCAGGAAAGGAATTTGAGTTACAGAAAAGGCCTCCTGCACAAATGTCTTTACCATCACATTATGTGCACCAGCAAAATACTGGAAAGGCTCTAAATGTTCAATCTCAGGGTGACAAATAAACTAAAGCACTCAGTGAAACCTTTTGTGGCTAATTTTAAAAAGTGCTTAAAAGGGGGTTTTAGTAACAAAAGTTTTTATGCTGTAAATAGACATCATGATACAAAATTATAGCTACAGAATGAATATCACCACATACTATTTGAAATAACAAAACTTTGGAAAGAAAATTCATTGGAATGTTACCAGTGATTGTATTTGGGTAATCTGATTACAATGCTTTTTTTTTTTTTACTTATTTTTTTTTCACTTACTTATATTTTCCAGATTTCCTAGAACATATATGCTTTGGACAGATTTGTGTGCCCCAAACTTATATGTTGAAGCCCTAACCCCCCAGTGTGCTGGTATTTGGAGATGGAGTCTTTGGGAGATAGGTTAGATGAGGTCAACAGGGTAGGGCCCTCATGATAGAATTAGTGTCCTTATGAGAAGAGACACCAGAGCTTGCATATAAGGACACAGGGAGAAGGCAGCTGTCTCTGAAAGCCAAGAAAACAGCTCTCACCAGAAACTGGCCATGCTGACACCCTGCTCTTAGACTTCCAGCCTCCAGAACTGTGAGAAAATAAATTTCTCACAAGCTACTCAGTCCAAGCCACTCAGTCTATGGTATTTTGTTTATGGCAGACTGAGCAGACTCATAATCTAATAAGTATTGCTTTTCTGAGCAGAATACGTTTTTAAAAATTGTTCATGAGATCAAAATATCCCATTGAGAAAAATGATTACTTAAACCAGGAGATTAGGTTCCTCTTATATTTTTTGTTAACATTATTTTATATTTTTCAGGTAAAGTGAGTCCTCCTACTTAGATTTTCTTTCTCAAGATTGTTTTGGGTATTCTAGTTCCTGTTTTCATATGCATTTTAAAATCTACTTGTATAACAAGTCTATTGGGATATTGTTTAAGATTACATAGACTCTATAGCTCAGTTTAGATAGCGCAGACTTCTCAACAATATTGAAGTTTCCACTTCATGAACATGTAGAGTTCCTTACTGATAAACTTTAGTTTTTCTCAGAAACGTTTTGTAATTTTCAGTATAGGGGTGTTGCACATATTTTGTTAAATTAATGGTATATTTAAAAAACACTGTTTTCTAAGTTTCACTTTCCATTTGTTTGCTGCTATTATCGTTTTTATCAGTTTTTGTCGACATATTGATCTGATAGATTCGATTATTATTTCTAGTGGTTTATCGAAAACTTAAGATTTTCTATTTAAACAATCATGTCATTTACAAAGAGATATCTCTACTTCTCTCTTTCCAATCTTAATGTCTTTTACATCTTTCACTTCTCTTATTACAGTAGCTAGGACCTACACTGCTGAAAAGAAATTATAAAGCAGATACCCTTACCTCGTTCCCAACCTTAGGGAGACAATGTTTAATATCTCACATTACAGTAATAAAGTGTTAGCTGTAAGTTTCTTATAAATGTTCTTTATCAGATTGAGACTGTTTCCTTGTAGTCTTAGTAGGCTGAGAGTTTTATCATGAATGGATGTTGGATTTGCCAAGTAATTTTCAAAATTGATTGAGAGAATTACTTTTCTAAAAATCTCTTATTTATTTAATGTGGTGAATTACACTAATTGATTTTCAAGTGTTAAACCAAACTTGCACTCCTGGAATAAATCCCACTTGGGTGAATTACCCTTTTTATAGGTTGCTGGATTCAATTTGATAACACTTTGTTGAGAATTTCTGTGTCCACATTCACAAGAAATATGGGTCTGTAGTCTTCTTTTCTGGCAATGTCTTTGCCTAGTTTTGTGCCAGGGTAATGCTGACTTCACAAAATACGTTGGGAAATGTTCCTGCCTTTTCTATTTTCCAAAAGAATTCATGTAATATTGGTTTTCTTTTTCTTAACTCATTTCCCATTTAGAAAAAAAAAATGCAGCTCACTGCCAGCGTTCACACACATAAGAATGCTAGGTTTTCTAGGATTTGACATTTCCAGCAATTGATAATTACTATATTTTGTAAATGGAAATACCACTACTAAAAACCGAATGCTATAAATAGAAAGATGTCATTTGTTTCCAAAGACTGTCGATATACTAGAGCGATATGAAAATAACAACAAAAGCAAGATAATTCATGGCAAACTCTGGGGGTGAGGTTAGGTCTGTAATCTACTAGGTAAACACTGCAGTATTCTCAGGGAAAACAGGAAATGTTTAAATTATTGGCAGAATTCAACACTGAAGCCATCTGGGCTGATTTTTTTCTTTGTTGGAAAGTTGTTAATAAGGAACTCAATCCCTTTCATAAATCTATATGCTGTTTCTTGTTATTTCAGTATTGGTAATATGTGATTTCAAGCAATTTGTCCATTTCATGAGTTGTGACTTTTATTGGCATAAAATTGTTTATAATTTTCTTTATTATCCTTTCATTTTCTGTAGGATATGTAGCGATTTCCTCTGATATTCCTTATAATGGTTATTTACCTTTGCTCTCTTTTTGATTGATCTGTATTGCTAAGAATCTATAAATTTTGTTAATCGTTTAAAGAACCAACTTGCAGCCGTTTCTATTTTCTCCATCATCTGTTTCCTACTTCACTGATAGCTATTCTTTATTATTTCCTCTCTTCTCTTTACTTTGCCTTTAAAAGTTTAATTTGTTTTTCTTTTATCTAGAAGCTTAAGATGGAAACATAGATTATTAAATTTATATGTTTCTTCTTTTTAAATATAAATATTTAAAGTAATGGATTTCCCTCTATGCACTGTTTTTGCTGTCAAATCTAGGAAATTTGACATGTGTTTTCATTATCATTCAGTTCAAATTATTCTTAATTTCTTTGAGATTCTTTTTTGAGTCATGTGTTATCTAATCACATATTTAATTTTTAAATTACAGTGCTCTTTCAGATATTTTATTGTTATTGCTTTTGATATGATTCATGTATGATTAATGAATAGCGTCTATAAGATTTTAATCCTTTGACATCTTTGACATTTATTGAGATTAATTTTATGACTCGATAAGCTCTATCTTGATGAATGCTCCATATACTTGAAAAGAATGTGTATTTGCAGTTGTCGTGTGTAATGTTCTATAAATATCAATTAGATTGTTGTAAAGTCAGGTTCCCAAGCCAGGAAGCTGGCTTTGCCATGGTGATTTGCAAGCGGGAAGTTTATTGGAGAGTGCTCCCATGATTAACAACTGTGGGCAAATACACAAAGCAAAAACAGGCTGAAAGAAAGGTTGAACTCCAATCCAGTTTTAACAGAGTCCTCACTTGATCTTATTGAGAACATGGAACTGGGGAATCTCTTTAGGGTTCCTCATTTTCCAGTTACTCTGTTAGCCTGTACTCAGTTTATTGAGCTGTCAAACTAATAAAGCTGCACTATTTGCTGTGGTTCTAGCTGTTCTGTGTCACGTGGACTGGGGAGTGCTTTCAAGGACAAGCCACATAAATGTGGATCTCACTTAATAAATGTGGTTCTAATTTTTCAAGGATCAAATCCTCTCCATATTCTACCTACTTTTTGCTTCTCTCCAGGAACTTCAAATAGTTTCTTTTAAACATTTTATTCAAAGTTTATAATTACCATCTATGAGAGGGTTAGCACAACACAAGCTATTGAGTCATTACTGAAACTGAATCTCTTTCATTTTAAAATACTAGATAAAAAAGTTAACAAAATGTTAGCTTTAAAGGGACCTTAAAGATTTTTTAACACTCTTCTTTTGGAAATCTGATTAACCTTACATTAGTGGAAATTCCCCACCCTCAGAAGAATCACCTCTTTATCTTTTGATCAACTCTAATGGTCAAAGGTTCTTCCTGCAACTTCTCCCTACTTCAGTCCCCAGGGGTGCTTTACCATCTGGTAAAGGGAGGCAGATGATGAACAAGTAAACAAATATTTCTGGATTGGAGCAAGAGCTAGTAAGAAATACAGAGTGCTATCATAGAGATGAACATGGGGAGAGGCAGGGAAGGCCTCTCTCAGGAGCTGACCTTTAAGCTGACACATGAAAAATGAGGGGGATGGGAAGTGCATATGCAAAGGCCCTGGGGTAGGAAAGAGCTAGGCAATTTGAAGAACAGAAAAAAGGCCAGCTTAACCAGGAAACAAGAAGATTTTTATAAGAAAATGTTTAGAGAAGTAAAGAGGGGCCAACTTATAAATATAATATAATAACTGAAAATAATTTTGATTTTAAGCTAAGTATGAAAGTAAGCCACTAGAGGATTATAAACAAGAGAGAAACAAAATCTAGTCTGCCTGGATACTATGTAGAAAACAGACTGTACAGCATGTGTATGGAAACAGCCAGGCAAGTTAGGAGATGGTGAGTCATTTGAGTCCTTAAGTGTGAAAGAAGGGAGTTAGTTGGAAAATGTGATTTGCAACGTGTCTTCCTTTTCTGTGAGTCACTTAGTTCTTGCACTACTAGAGGCTGGATATCTCTTCATTACCATCCTAAATCTGATACTGGAACAAGGTGAGGATGAGAGGAATTTTGAAGGGAAAAAAGGCCCAGGAAGTCTGGGACAGAATCTAGTAGGCCAGGGAGTACTAAGCTCTATGTTGGCCCACCAATAGCCACTGGAGGGCAGCAGTGACCACACTCAAGTGTCTCATAGACACTCCAGATTCATTTCCTTGCTCACATCACCCTAGGATGAATTTAGGTACCTGAGCCCCTACTACCCCACAGAAGTGCCACTATCAGTCCACTCACGCCAGAAACCTGAGTCTCACACTTTACTCCTCCTTAACCCTCACCAATTCCAGCCACTCATCACTAGGCCCTGTTAGTTCTGTCTCCTAAAACATTTTTAATATCCTCTCTTCTCTATCATTTCTACCATAGTCTTGGTTCGCATGCTATTATATTTAAAAAATAGGCCAAAGACCTTAATGGATACATTACCAAAGAAGATATACAAATGGCAAATAGCATCCACAAAGATGCTCCACATCATATGTTTGATATCAGGGAAATTCAAATTAAAACAACAGAGAGATGTCACTACACATCTATTAGAATGGCTAAAATCTGGAACACTGACAACACCAAACGCTGACAAGGATGTGGAGCAACAGGAACTCTCGTTCATTGCTGGTGAGAATGCAAAATGATACAGCCATGGTGGAAGATAGTTTGGTGATTTCTTATAAAGCTTAACACACTCTTAGCATACAATCCATTAATCATGCTCCTTAATATTTTACCCAAAGGAGTTGAAAACTTGTGCCCACACAAAAACCTGCAGGCAGATGTTTATATCAGGATGTTTAGTCACATTCCCCAAAACTTAGAAGCAACCAATATGTCCTTCAGGGGGTGAATAGATAACCTGTAGTACATCCAGACAAGCAAATATCATTTAGTGCTAAAAAGAAACAAGCTATCAAGTCACGAAAACTCATGGAGGACTCTTAAATGCATACTACCAAATGAAAGGAGCCAGTTGGCAAAGGCCACATACAGTATGATTCCAACTATAAGACATCCTAGAAAAGGCAAAACTTATGGACACAGTACAATTGACCCTTGAACAATATGGAGGTTAGGGACACCAATCCTTTGCGTAGCCAGAAATCCATGTATAACTTTAGACTCCCCAAAACTTAACTACCAAGAGCTTCCTGGTGACTATAAGTCTTACTGATAATATAGTTAATTAACACTTATTTTACATTATATGTATTATATACTGAATTATCACAATAAAGTAAGCCAGATAAAAGAAAATTATTAAAGAAAATCATAAAAAGAGAAAATACTTTATAGAATTTATTGAAAAAGACTCAGACATAAGTGGACTTGCATAGTTTAAATCTTTGTTACTCAAGGGTCAACTTGCATCTTGGTATGAATTACCTTTCGCTGGTTGCCAGGGTTTGCCAGGGGTAGGGAGTAGGGTAAATAAGTAGGTGGAGCACAGAGGATCTTTAGGGTAGTAAAAATACCCTTTATGATACCACAATGATGGATACATGTCATTAAACGTTTGTCCACATCTACATATAACATAGAACATATAACAGCAAGAGTGAACCACAGTGCAAACTATGGACTTTGGGTGATTATGCCAATATAGATTCATCGATTGTAACAAATGTTCCACTCTGACAGGGGATGTTGATAATGGGGGAGGCTATGTGTATGTAGGGGAAAGGGGTATATGAAAATCTCCCCACCTTCCCTTCAATTTGCTGTGAACCTTAAACTAAAATAACAATGCTTTACTGTAAAAAAAAAATTCTTCAAGTGCAAGATCCCTACCAAATCCAGGCTAAGGAATACCATGGGCCCAGCCCTCTGGTGCTGGACACAGCTAGACAGAGTGAGTAAACCTGAAGGTTAAGCTCACATACCCTGAAAACAGACTGCCTGTATTCCAATCCCAGCTCTGCTACCTACTACCAGCATGGGATGTTTGGGTAAATTTCTTAACTTCTCTATGCCTCATTTTCCTCATCTGTAAAATGGGGATAGTATAATAGTACATCTCATAGGGTTCTTGTGAAAATTAAGTGACTTAATATACAGAACAGTGCCTGGCATCTGGTGAGCAGCCTATGTTAGCTGTTGTTATTATTCTGGTTGCTTTTTAGACAGTGTGTGTTTCCCAGTCCCAGAAGGACTGCCAGTGTGGTCAGCTTGTGTTTGGGAGACAATGTGGCAGAGACAGCAGTATTTACATGAGAACAGGCTTTGGATGGATCCCACTTTGAGACCAACCTCTGCCTCTTGCAGCAGAGTAACATTTAGGCCACAGGTTCTCAAGGAGCAAAGTGAAAATACGAATCCCCACTTTCCTACTCCACAAATCTTTGAGTAGACCAAAATAAAATGCAGTAAGTTGCTTTTTGAAATATTTATTTTTTGAAGTTAACATGGAGTAAAACACTTTTTTTTATGTAAAATTCTATGCATTTTAACACATTCATGTAACCTCCCCAACCAGGTCACAGAAGGGTTCCATCAACCCACATGAAATCGATTTTTAATCTTTACGTGCTCTGCAAACGTCGATGGCATGGTGTTTCATAGGCTAATACCTGGATCTCCTGCAAAGGTATGTTAGATAAGGAATATTCAAGGCCGGCACATTTCTTAGAAAAGAAAGGAAGAAGGTGATTTCCAACGATTGAACTTCCTGTACATCAGCTGCCTTTGCTCTGGCCTTCCCTTCACCTGGAGCACTCTTGCTATGAAAATAGGCATGGCTTACTCCCTCGTCTCCTTCAGATCTCAAATGTCACCTTCTCAGCAAGGCCTCCCCTGACCACCCAAGGTTAAACCGTCTGGTACTTCGATCTCTCCTACCCAATCCCACTTGTTTTGTTTTCCATACTGTGCATCACCTTCTATGAATTGTATAAATGACTTATGTTTTTGCTCCTTGTTGAGTCTCTGCTCCTTCTGATAAAATGGAAGCCTTCAAGAACAGAGATCATTCTGATTTGCTCACTGCTATATCCTAAGCACTTAGAAAAGTACCTAACACGTGGTAGGGGTGCAATAAATATCTGTCGTGTGAACTTGTTTAAAATAACAGAAATGAAATTAAACCACCCTCACCTTTTGTTTGTAAAGACTAAGTGTGTGATTATATGAAAGAAAGCAGCTACCACAGTACCTGACACATAAGCCTAAGCTGAACCAAAACTGGAATAATGTAAAAGAATATCTGATACCATGTTTTAGTAAGCTCCTCCCCCATGTAAACACAAGACACATAAATTCTCTCTCTCCAGCTTCTGCTCAATGAGTGCTGAAAGAGTTTCTTTTTCTTCTCCCATTAGGAACCAGCATTTGGATAATTAACAGCTCCTGAAACCCTTTCTGCACGAGCAGAAAGTTTAAAAATTCATGGAGACAACATAGGCTGTGCTTCATCAATATATTGATGAGCACAGGCAGTGTGGGAGTTCTAGCGTGAGCTGGAGAACCCAAAGGCTGTCCACTCAAGATGCAGAGCTAAGAGATGCTTAACTTCCTGGAAAAGAAAAAAAGGTCAAACACACATCTGCGGAGAGAGTGGCCCCATCTCCACAAACAGATCCCTGGGGCCTTTTATCCTCTGAGCTCTTTTCCAGCCACGGCTACATGAAAGTGTGTGCTGCCTTTGATGGGTTCAAATCCACTCACACAGACCTTGATCTCCTGTGAGTGGCAACACTCTTGTTCCCACGGGTGTGGGACGCTGTGGGTTCCTCGCCCTGGAGGACTAGGGCTTCAGAGCTGGGATTTGTGCATGAGTGAGCTTTCTGCACCAACAACTAACTCCCTCCCTTGTTGAAAATTTTGTGGGAGAGTGCCTCCTCGAGATGAAGAGGAGTGAGATTCCTCCATTTATTCAAGACCATCCTCCCTAATCTGAAATATATTCAAATAAAGAAATGTCAAAACAGTCAAGTTAAAGCTTTTAACCTAAAATTACAAAGCAACTATAACTGTTTTATCCACAAAATAATCACCACATTTATTTACAAACAGGATTTATAGAGCTCCCCAGGGAGTACCAGGTATGACTGGGATACAAGGCTGGTGTTATCTGACAATCATGCTAACTTGCCTCTGATTTATCAAGACCTTCGATTGAAGGCATTGTCAAAAATCTAAACAGAGGTCCTTCATAACCTGACGTCTGGAGCTAAATGGTCATCTTGAGCCCCTCTGTGATTGCTGTCCTTCAGAAAAAGCAAAGGTGATTTCAGTGGTGTTAACTTACTGTAAAATGAACCATATATATGGTTTTGTGAGTCTATTTCACAATATTGTTTCTAGACATTTTCATTCTCAGCTGGGGCCACAGAGATGCCCACGTTGGTGATCATCGAGAATGGGGACCCCTCTGAGTAAGATCCTCTCCAGGAGGCTCTGCCTCCCTGGCCAATTCGTTTTCACATCAGTCAGGCTCAAACCCCGAAGATAACATTCCACTCAAAGTCCTCCCTCGTCCTCCACGTGCTGCATGGATTCTGTCTTTTTAAACAGCTCTCGAATTCAATCCCATCTATCTCCTCCCCTCAATGCCAGGCCACCCTCATGTCTCACGGGTACAAGTGCTATACTGCACAGGCATGTTCTAGTCCCTTTCTCACCTCTCGGGCCCATAGACTAGACGTGATCACATCGCTCCATGCAGAAAACTTTTCTGTGGTTGCCCACGACCCTCTTCACATTCAGGCTTGAAACTCCAGCCCTCTTGCCTCCAGCTAAGAACAGACCCCTCCTGTTTCCACCCTACCCTCATCTCTCTTCTCTGGCTAAATCATACTCATGTGTTGATTGACCCTTCCCTGATCCTCTTCTCTACACTTGCCAAATGTGGGGCTCCCCGAACGCGACAGGCCCTTTCTCAAGGATGGCTCTCACACATGCATCAGCCCCAGCCTGGCACAGCCTTCTCCTCCAAGGCACAGTTAAGTCTCCCCTTCCTTCAGAACTCACCTCCTGCATCCTTCCTTCAGCACAGCCTTCCTGACCACCCCTAGCACATGCCAGGCTGGGTAAGGGCAGTTCCTATGCCCTTAGAGACCACGCCTGGGTTTCTTTCCATCATAAGCTGATTGCTATCAATCTGCAAACTCAAATCACCTGGGACACTTGCTAACAATACCAACTCCCAGGCTTTATCCTCAGAGGCACTGATTCTATAGGTTGGAAAAGTGGTCCAGAATCTGCATTTAACCATCTCTCCAAATGGTCCAAATGATTTGCTGCAGTTGGTCCATGAGCCACATTACAAGAAAGACTTCTCCAGACAAGTCTCTCCAAGATGGGAACTGCATCCCCTGGGCACTTCCCGGATGATACACTGGACTGCAGGAAAAAATTGTTTGAACTTCTATTTCATTTTTTGACCTCACCCCTAAACTTCTTTTTGTGTTTGTGTTCATTTTACGGACACAACGTATCAGTAAAGCATTTGTGATTTATAAATAAATAAGTACACCTATGTTGAGGCAGGCAATTTTGCAGTTTTAATTATCAGCCACAGTTCTTCACCCCTTCCAGGATCTAAGCAGTTTGCCAAGTGACTCTGCAGCTCCTTCGACTGGAGGCTGAGTGACTCCTCTGCTCAATGACTTTGGGCCCAGCCGTGGGTCTAGCCGTGGCTGATGGAATGAGGGCCAACCTGACAGTGCACTAGTTCTGAGCCATGGACCTAAGAGACATCATGTGTTTCTATTTGCCCTCTTGCACCTCTGCCGTTGCCATGGGGACATGTCCCGTGGGTCGGCCCATGGGTCCAAGGAGGAGGAGAGACATGTGGAGAAGACCCAGACTCTAGCCAGATCAGCTTGCCTAAAATTAGTCAACGCGCAATCAACCTGAAGACACGTGAACAAACGTTTATCATCTCTGCCACCCAGAGTTTGTGGTTGTTTGTTATTGTAGTGGCTCCTGATATGGCAGTGATTGTTTAGATTTCAGTCTCACTGAGGGTAGGGTCTGTATTTCAGCTTCAGGTCTGTTATCCATAGCACCTTGTAGGCCCTCAGTAAATAATTGAATGAATGCATGGGGTTTTTCTCAATTTCCTGAGAAAACTCTAACCAAATACTCTCTGTGGCTCTATTTGAAAAGATTTACAATTCACTCACTTTTCCCAAACCAATCACAAGGGGCTGAGGCTGATGATGCTTCCCAAGTCACCTTTTCCGCCAGTCAGACTCAGAGTTTGGTGTTCAAGGGTACTCCAGAATCATATACAATCCTGAGGTCAAATACTACTCCCTATTCTCCCTAGTCCTTCTTAAAATTAAATCTCTCAGTGGCCAAAGGGCTGACTTTGGCCCAGGTTCTTTTCTCTGACCAGTTAGGGTCTCCATCTCACCAACCCCCATAAGCCAACGAGACCCCAGTATCCAATCTGTGTCTTGAAACCTTGACTTAGGTCCCAGGATCCTTCTGCCGACTAGCACCTGTTGCTTCTGTCCGAACACCAAGGCTCCCAGAGCTGTGGCTGCTGTGCCCATGTACCTGGCTGGAAAACCAAGCCCTAGCCTCTTCCCAAACTTGGCTGTGAATGCTATTCCTTCAATCCCTGCCAAAGAAAACCTTGAAAGCCTGCATCCTGATTTTGTTGAGAAAACCTGGCTATTTATACATTGGGGAAAAAAATTAGTATCCAAGGGAACATCTGAATCTCTGGCCCATCGGTGTGAGTCTGACTGTGCTCCCCAAAGCGCACCCCCAGAGTGGCATCTGCCTGAAGGTTCTCCTGCTCGCACTTCCCTCTGCAGCAACAGGCCAGGAAACAGAACATTTGGGCTCTCTAAATGAAGTCAAGGAGTTCTGAACTTTGAGTATGTCACTGGGGTACGACGTGTCGCTGGGAGTAGGGAGAGACAGTGAAGGGGGTGTCCCTTGATGGAGAGCAACAGGATCTGGAATGCTCCCCCAGCAGAGATCCCTGTGTCTCATTCTGCATGCAGCCCTGCTTAGAAAATGCAAGCTGGGCAGCATCCATGCCACCTGTATGTTTTTATCCCATTTACAGAGAACACTTCCTGGGAGGTACCATCTTAGTAAAAGAATTCGTGCTCTCCTCCCTTGTCTCTTCCTTTCACCTCTTTTTCCTTTCTTCCTTCCTTTCCTCCCTCCTGAGTCTTTACCTTCCATTCCTCCATTAAATCAGAGCATTAGTTTCAGGAACAAATATTAAATTTGCAAAGGAGTTGGTACTATTTCATACTTGATACAGAATTCCCTTCTATGGTGTGTCCAATATAAAATTAATTGCTGTTATTCATTGAGCACCTATGAAGTATCAAATACTCTGCTAGGAGATCTATATAGAGATATATAATCTATATTATATACATAAAATCTTTATTTTCTAATTCAGATATTAGAGTCTGTCTTATAGGTATTATTATTTCCTTTAAAAAGGAAAGGTTAAGTTACTTAATCAAGATCAAACAACAGGTCAGTAGCAGAAGCAGGATTTATAACCACATAATGTAGAGCCTAAAATTCTGAAGTAGAATCTTAGGATCTAGTTCGAGTACCTGATTTTATGAATACAGAGAAGTTTTATTTTACATTGGTTCATTGAGTTATCATAACAATCATATGTGATATAAAGTATTATTAACACCATCTCCATTTTACAGATGTGGACACTGAGGCACGGGGAAATGAAGTGACTCGCCCAAAGCCTTATGCCTGGTTCAGTGGTGGAGAAGAGATTCATACTCAGGCACTCTGGGTCCTGGGTCCAGTTTTAACTATAGTATGTTGTTGCCTTCCCATGGCGCAGACCGGATGAGAAGCAGACAGGGACAAAGCGCCTTCGGAGCCCAGCCATGATGGCCAGGAGCCTTCCCTGTCCTCCCCAGTTTCATGCTCAGTGGGGCCCCCAGGTGGAAATCCAATTCCACATGGAAGGAGCGGAGAGTGGAATGGCCTTGGGGTTTTCTTGTGCTTATCATTGCTCCTTCCTGCGCAGTGCCAGGCCCAGAAGTCGACTGTAGCATGCATATTTGCACCAGCTTCGGAGAGGGCCCTGCTGCTGGTCTGTCACGTGACTTGGGGTAAAGCTGACAACACAGCTGACAGAGTGGCCAGCAAAGCATTTGAATCACTGCTGCCCAGAAAAAAAGACAAATAGTCTTGTCAGGGCACTGTGGCCCAGACTTACAGCACTTACTTTCCATTCTCCAGGCTGGATGATCCATGATGCTTGCTGGGTGGAGGGAGGAGGTAAATAAGCAGGGACTAGGCACCAGGACAGTCCACATGGAAGCATGATAGCCATGCTGATGGTGATGCTGATGGTGGTGGGGGTGGTGCTGACTAACATTTGCTGAGCCTCTTTGAGGAGGCAGGGACTGCACATGAATGGCCTATTGATGTTCCCCAACTCTCACGACAACCCTGCCCAAGAAGCACTATCACCCCCATTTCACAGAGGAGGAAACAGGTCTAGAGATGATAATCTACTCCTGGTAACTCAACTTGTAAATGATAATTACAGCAATTCCAGGCCCTGTTCTAAGCACGTATACATATTAACACAGGCCATCCTTCCTCCAATGTATAAACTGAGACCCAAAGTTACACTGCTGATAAGTGGCAGAGCTGCGATTCAAACCCAGGCAACCTGGCTCTGGTGGAAATGGTCCTAACCACTAAGCTGCACTGCCCCTCCCAAGATGCAAACCCAGGTCTGTGTGGGACCAGGGCCTACTGATCTTCCTTCACATCATGGTGACTCAGGCACTTGTGAGCCTGAACTCTGTTCTCCAACCTCCGTGATCTGCTCCCCACTTCCCCCCACCCTCCACCCCACAGTTTCTCATCTCTATTCCCTATGTCTGCCGTGGCCTTCCCTTTTCTTTCCTATGTTCTTCAGCTGGTTAATTCTGACTCAGCTCATCCTTCTCCGGGGAGGCTTCCCTGACTATGCTCACCAGTCACTTGGAACCAAGAGAACTTCTCTGTGTCCCTGCAAAACCCTGTGCATGCCCATCACTGTGGGTTTGGGGGAGGACCATGTCTGGCTGAGGACGCATTGAGCTGGAGATGGCAGCAGGCAGCCCCTGGAGTCAGGGAGAGATGCTGGCACTGCCAAGTTCTGGGAACCAGATGAAGCGTTCCTTTCTGCTGAATCAGAAAACACACAGAGCCAATAAGTAACCTTCTTCCTAGAGACAAAGGAGACTTTTGGGATACTCGCTTAGGCACACAAAGTACCTGAGGATGCAAAAAAAAAAGGGGGGGGAGGGCTAAAACTAGCAGGAAACTCCAGCCACCTACAACACCTAAGTGAAGCTACTGAAAGGGGTGTGTGTGTGTGTGGAGAGAGGGGAGCGAGGAGTGAGAGAGAGAAAGAGTGAGAGAGAGAGATCACGAGAGCTAGAAAGACACAGAGATAGAGACAGGACAGCGAGAGACAAAGAGACAGAGATGGATAGGGATAGACAGACAGAAACAGACAGAGACAGAAAAAGAGACACACAGAGACAAGATCAGAAAGACAGAGAGAGACAGAGAGAGGAAGAAAAAGACAGGGAAATACATGGAGAAAGACAGAGACATATAAACAGAGAAGGATAGAGACAGGGAGACACTGAGAGAGACATAGAAAGAGAGAGGTGGAAATAGGAGAAGGGAAAGAGAGACAGAGAGACACAAAGATATAGAGATAAAAAAAAAAAAAAAGACAGGGACACAGAGAGACAGAGACACAGAGAGAACACAGGACTACTGAGACCTGGCTGTGAGTACTGCAGCCTTCAATCTTCTCACCTTGAGTTGCTGAGAGCCTCCTGCCTAAGCCTTGACAGGGCAGGTAGCCAGCCTGGCGGTGCTTCTGGTGGCCAGATGCCACCCTAATGAGGAATTTAGCAAGTTCACTCTGGAGAGCCAAGACATGCTCTTAGGCATCTTAACTGTATCTGCCTGTAAGAAAACTCCTGATTTCGCACCATCTTGTCCAACCAAACTGCACCTTTCCATCCTCCACATCTCAGAAAATACCCCACTCAACTGCTTAAACTAGAAATGTAGGCCATCAATAACTCTTCTCTCCAAAACGACCTCCAATTTACTTCTTTCAACTCCACAGTCATTACTAGGGTCCAAGGCACCATCATCCCTCACCTGGACCAAAGGATCATCTCATTAATCCTCACATAACCCTGTGAAGCAAATACTACTCTTAACCCCATTTTACAGATAAGGAAACTGAGGCTCAGGGCTTCAGAAACTTGCAAAACAACATGTAGTATGTACGTGGCAAAATTAAATCTTGCCCCTAGATTAGTCTAGTCTATCTCCACGTACCCCAGTTTGTTGGCCCACCCCCTTTCAAGTCACATGTCAGTGGAGGTATTTTTTGATAACCTGGCGACTACCAGCTAGTACTCTGTGGCAGACTTTGCAGTGCTCTTCACCTTGGGGAGCCTGAATCCAAGCACTGGCTCAGAAAGTTCTAGAAATGCAGGCTCAGCTGCAACTATGAGGACAGAGTCCCCTCTTGTAGAGTAGGAGAGCTGGCAGCCTCACTGCTCCAGTAAAGGAGCAGGTGTGGGCAAGGCTGGCATACATATTTTCACTAAAGGAGCAGGTGTGGGCACCATCACAGGCTCGCTGTGTGATCTTTAGAATAATGATGATGGTAGTAATAATAACAGCAGCTAACAGTGCTTCCTATCTGCTAGGTACTATTTTAAGCCTGCTCATATACTCAACCAATTCGTCTTAACAGTAATCCTTTGGTATTATCCCCACTTTACATACAGAGGGAATTGAGACACAGAAAAGGTAGAGCGACTTGCCCCATTGCCACTGTGGTTCAGTGTGGAGTCAGGATTCAGCCCAGATGGTTTGGCTCCTCACCCCACACTATCAGCACCCCCCAGGCAAGTCGTCATGTCACCTCTCCACCCCAGGGCTGCCTCTTGCACTTGTAAAATGAGAAGTTTTGACCTGAAGAACTCAGACACATATTTCTGATTCTCACTTTCAAGGTCAAGAACTAGACATAGAAAAGTGGTTTCTTTCTCTGCTTTCCTTTATACTGATTTCTGATCATATTTGTCAGACTGTATTAATAACAACCACATGGATTGAATTCCTGCCACAATTCTCACCACTTGCCAGGTACTTGGCGAATCATCTTACCTTCGCTCTCACTCTCTCCTGCACTTCTAGCAATCCTATGGAGGTTTTATTCTCCTGATTTTAGAGTGGAAGCATCTGAGGCTCAGAAAGGTTCAGACTTGCCTAAGGTAACACACAGCAAAGAAGCCACCAAACTCTAACCAAGCGGGTCTGACTGCAGAGTCTAGGCCCTTAACCCTAAGTTTCACCTGTTTGTTTCTTGTCCCTCTTTCCTTCGCTAGAACAACTGAGCTGGGGAGCTGCAGGAAAGGTGCTATCCAGTATCTGCAGTGCTATCCCAGAGCTGAGAAAATGCTAGAGGGATTGACGCTGAATTAACAAATGAATGAGTAGATGGGGGAAAAGGAAGAGCAGAAGAGAGAAGAAAACTAGGATGGAAGGAAAAAAGAAAAAAATGGAGTGAATGAATAAAAGAATGAAACTGAATGAAGAAAAAAAGAATAAAAACAAAAGACTCAGAAAATGAAAAAGGAAGAAAAGATTAAAAGAATACCCGAGCAATCCCACGCCCGTGCTCACTCCACTTCTCCGCAGTGGCAGCTGGCCTCAGCCAGGCGGCAGTAATGCCCCCTTGGGCCAGGCGCTATGATACTTAGGGTTTATGACATGCGACAGGCAGAGGGAAGTGCCCATGGCAAGCAGAGCTTTCACATCCTGGCATCAGATTTCCACCCAAAGACCCCCTAGTCAACCACTGTTGACTCCCACGTGCGGCAGTCTCTGCTGTCACTCCAAGGCAGGGAACAGCTTTTTCACAGCGGAGAATGAGATGGCTCTATAAGTCGCAGCTACCTCCTCCAGCCCCTGCAGGAAACGGCCATTTCTGCTGCGCTCATTGATGGAACTGCTGAACAAAAGCCGACTTGCCTTACGCCCACCGACACTCTCTCTTACCTCCACAAAACGTTTAATTCCAAAACGTTTTTCTCACATCCTGTCCTAGAGGCTTTGGACCTGCCTGAGGAGAGAATCCCCAAGATATGAGACCTTCCAGGGCCATAGAACATGGCATGACATTGGGCCCCATGGCTCCCTGTCCCCAGGGTGCTGCAGCACCCTCTTTATGAAAGAGGCAGCAGGAACGGAAGAAGGAATCCAGTAATCCCACTGCCTCATGATGGGATCCCAGGCGCCAGTCATATTTCACAGAAGAGGTGAGTTATGAATCTTGACTGGAAGTCAGGTTAGAACTCAGCAGAAGTCCTCAGTGAAGGACCTCTGAGCTGCTGGAGGAACCCCAAGGTTGTTCTGGGACTTCTTCTGCCCAAGGACCCTGCCCCTGCTCTGCAGAAACCCTGGTCAGGGCTTTAAAGCCTCCAGGGTTCACCGCACAGGGCCCCCTTCCCATGAAGCTTGGGTGATGCCCCTTCCAGAGTCATCCTCAACACCATTCAGTGCACAGGCTTGGCACTGAGCAGTGAGCATCTCTTTCCAGCCTCATGGTAATCTTGGAAGATGGGTGTCGCCAACCCTAATTTTATGAATAAAGTAATCCATATTGAGAAGGACACGTCTAAAGTCACCCATTCAATACAGCATGGAGCCAGGATTCAAATTTAGTTCTGCCTTACCCCAAAGCCCATGCTCAATGCTGCTATACTACCATGCCTCCAAGGAGGTGTTTTAGCCTTTATATTTGTATATTTATGATAACATTCGCTTACCTTCTTTAGCTCTTTATTCAAATGTCACCTTTTAAAAAATTGCATCATCTCCCCTTTTCCCCTGCCCTGCTTCAGTGTCTTTATAATACCCATTGTCATCAATGTATTATAGATTTGACTTTCGTAGTATAGTGTTTCTGTGCTCCCCCCAACTTGAATGTGATTCCTGTGATGACAGGGATATTTCTGAATCAAAGAAGCTGAGTGACTCCATCTCTTGTATTGTCAGTGGTTTCTTAGCTGTCCCTACATTATGAACGTTTTGAGAGCAAGGATCACATCAGATTTACCTCCATGTAGCCCCATAATAGAGAAAAGGGGTTTATTCTGGGTATGGGGGGGTGAATGAAACAGATGCTTTGTCATTTCCTTCATCTCTCTCAACCTCTAACTCAAATGTGTACAATCTCTTTCATACACCACTGCAAAACCTTCCTTCCTGGTCTCCCTGCATCCAATGAAGTCACCTCCAAATCCATTTTCATTGCACAGACTGTCAGAGACGTTTTTTAAATAAAGAAAAAACCTGACCACGTCACCACCCTGCTCAAACACAGCAGTTGCTCGCTGATGTACGTCCAAGCTCCTCCATGCAGCACGTAGACGTTCTGACCTGAGCCAGCTCCGTCTTCAGCTTCACCTGGCACCATTGCATTCACTAACACCTGCTTACCTACCATGCAGTCGTATGCCTTTGCACATGCTGTTCCTGCCTCCTGGAATGTCATCCTTTTTATTAGCCTCTAAGCTCCTCCCTATCTCATCAGAGTAATGAATTCCATTCACCTTCCAAAACCCAGCTCAGAGAGTCTTCACTGGGAAGCACCCCTAGAACTCCCTCTCCCCCTCTGCCAAAGGCAACTTCAAAACTCTCCCAGATCATGTTGTTGTCCTTCTGTACTATCTGGAGGTCTTTTGCCCAGCAAACTTAACTACCCAAGCACGATGGACTGAAAGTTCATGTCCCTGTTACTCCTGCTGCAAAACTCGTGGTTAAGCCCTAATATCCAACACGATGGTATTTGGAGCTGGGAGCCTTTGGGAGATGATTAGGTCAGGAGGGTGGAGCCCTCGTGATGGGATTAGTGCCCTTATGAGATGTAACACAATCGAGAGCTTACCCTCCCTGCTCTCCATGAGAACACAGTAAGATGGCCACCTACAAACCACAAAGAGGATCCCACCCACACTAGCACCTTGATCTTGGACTTCCCGGCCTCCAGAGCTGTGAGAAATAAATGTCTATTGTTTAATCACCCAGTCTATGGTAATTTGTTATAACAGCCCAAACTTACTAAGACATCAACACATTGAAAACCCTGAAATAAGGAGAACAGGCTCCAGGCCCACCAGTTTACAGCACTTCTCTCCGAACCTTATTATAAGGAGAAAAGCCATTTGATTAGATCCTACTGATTCTTCCTGGGGAAATAATATTTAGTTGCTTCCCTTCCTTTACTTCAGCCAAACAGATGGGGTAAATCAGAAAGACGTTGCTGGAGGAAAGGGCACTAGCTGTTAGAAACAGGGGAACTTAAGGAGAAAGATTTAGAAGAACTCTACAAACATAATAATCTGGGGCCATTTAATATAAGAGCAAAGAGTCCCACATATAAAAACAACTTTTAAAGGCATCACGATATTATAACACTTTATGTTGCTCTTTCAAGCTTCACGAAAGATACACCACATTATTAACTAGACCAGAAAGTAAAAATAGTAAGTTTTAACCCAAAGCAGCAGCTTTCTTCAAAGGCACTTCAACACATGAGGCTTTGAAAGCACAAAAGCCACTTGGCACACTCAGCTCTGGGATTGCATGGCAACGTCCACCATGGCAGACGCCTTGTCAGTAACTTGAGAGCTGATAAGTTGCTGCAACCACATTAGACTCATTGAGCACAGGAAGTCATCTGACTCCCACCCATCACTAAACAGACATGTATTCTTTGGTCAATAATCATCAGCAGCACCCAATCTATACTTACCCTAGGCTCCAGCTATTCTCAACATTCTTCCAATCTTGTGCCTTTGCTTTTGTCTCTGCCTGGCTGTGCTTCTCTCAGCTTTCTCCAAGTCGGAATTCCTATGAAGCACTGACACCCTCCCGTGAAGTCTTCCCAGCTGTTCCCAGAGTTTCTCACAGTGTGGTTGACCAACTGGAATGATTTACAGTGCTCGCTAACCACAGACCGCCTACTTTCGGGGTGGGAGCCCAGACAGCTGCATGTTTAACAACCACCCCAGCTGATTCTTATACACGCTAACGTTTGAGAGCAGTCACCCAGAGAGCTGGGCTTGCAAACCTTACACTTTGTAATTTTTCCATCACCTGTGCCCCCCAATACTTTCCACACGACTTTGAAAAGCATATCAGGTGAGCTGCTTATAGTAAATCTCCCCTACTTTGGCTGTTAGTTTTTTGAGGGTAGAGACTGTGCCTAAAATTATATTTATATTCTCAGCCCCTCCAACTGTGTTGCCATCCTTGACTCTTCCTTTCCTCACGTTCCACATTCCATCCATCATCAAGTTCAGATGGTGCTATTCTTGAAAGATTTCTTGATTTTCACTGCATCTCATCTCCTCCACATCAATGACCTTAGTCCAAACTGCCATTGTCTCTCCTCATGGACTATTGCAATGGTCCACTCACTGATCCTTCAGCTTCCACCCCTGCCGACGACAGCTTCCTTCCCACACAGCTGTTAGAATGATTCCTTAATAAGAAGTTAAATATTTACAAATCACATATTCACAAAAAGACTGGTATCCAAAAGGTATAAAAAATACTCAAAATTCAACAATGAAAAACATACAAGCAATTAAAAGATAGGTAATAGTCTTGAACAGACACTTCACCAGAGAGAATATAAGGATAGAAAATACACATGTGAAAAGATATTCAAGATCATTAGCCATTAAGTAAATGCAAATTAAAACCATGGCACGATACCACTAAACGATTAGAATGACTAAAATAAAAAATACTGAAAATGCCAATTACTGACAAGAATGCAGAGCAACTGGAGCTTTCATACACTGCTGATGGGAATGCAAAGTGGTATGGCCACACTGGGAAGAAGTTTGGCAATTTGTTACAAAGTTAAATGTAAATTTGCCATATGTCCCAGCAATTCAATTCCTGGGTACTTACGCTAGAAAAGCAGGAATGTATGTTCGCACAAAAACCTGAACACAAATATTTATAGAAGCTCCATTCATAATCACCAAAAGATGGGAGAATCTAAGTGTCCTACAAGGGGTAAATGGACAGACACACTGCAGTATGCCTATACAATGGATACTAGCCAGTGATAAAAAGGAACAAACTATTGATACCCAGAACGACATGGATGAATCTCAAAGATAATATGCTAAGAGAAAGAAGCCAGCCTCAGAAGGTTACACACTGTATGATTCGTTGATATGACATTCTCAAAAAGATAGAATGGTAGTGATAGAAAACAGAGGGGGTAGTTGCCAATTTTAGAAGTGGGGAGTTTGTGACTATAAAGAGATAGCATAAGAGAGATTTTTGGATGTTCTGTGTCCTCATTGTAGTATTGGTAGTTCCATGAATCCCTACATGTGTTACAAGTCATGGAACTAAACATGAAAACAAAGTCAATTTTACCATATAGCAACTTAAAAAATAAAATCAATGAAAAGAATAAGCTGAACCATGTAACCTCTTTGTTCAAAACCTCAAACTTAGAATAGAATCTAAGCATCTCCCCACAGCTCAGGAATCCCCACCATACCTGGATTTGGGTACCTCTCCAGTCACATCTCAAACCCTCCCTTCTTGTGCCTCTCTACTTGCCCCAAAGTTCACTTGCCATCTCTCTGCCTGGAATTCTTTTCCATATTTCCAAAACCTCTCCAAATTTCATTCATGCCTCTGCAGAAATACCAGCTCCTCAGAGAGACCTTCTTTAACTGACTTTTCTAGAATGGCATCTTCCTATGTCCTTGTACTGTTTCGTTTTCCTTCATGGCACTCATCACTAACTGACATCACACGAAGTATTTATTTTATGGCTATTTTCTATTTCCCCACCAGAATATAAGACCCATGAGAAAAAGGATCCTGTTCGTATTGTTCATGGATATATCTCCTGCACCTAGGATGATGCCCATCACAGGATAAGAACTGCCATAAATATTTATGAAGTGGATGAATAAATTAAAACTGAGAGATGAACATTCAATGAGGAAAATTCCCAAGGCTTTGAACTCGAAGCCATACTTGTGCTTTTTTGTAGCACCCCTCAAATCACCTGCCCATTTGGCCTCTGAATAAAGCAGAATTTAATCCAGCTATTGATGCTTTAAAAATGGATTAAGTTCAACATCTCCCTTCTAAGTGAAGCTTTCTGGGGATTCATTAAGTAACTGGCAGGAAGATGAGCTGGGAGGGGACAAGCCTGCAAGCAAATTCTTAGGGTAATGCCACATGCAGTTTCCTGAGAGCTTGTAGAAAGCTATCTAGAAATGTTACTATTGTGAGCAAGAAGTTTGAGGTGAGATTTAAGAAAAGGAAAAAAAAACACCACCTCTCTGCAACACCTTTCTCAGGCGAACACATAATAGAACACCTCCTCTGTATGTTCCAGATACTCTCTAAAGGTTCTCCTTTAATCCTCCATCCACTCTTCAAGGTGAATTCTATCGATCAATTTTCAGAAGTGAAAAAAAACAAACAGAGAGAGGTTAAGTAACATGCCCAAGGTCACACAATGATAGGGGATGTCTGGTGTTTTGAACTCAGGTCTGTGTAGCTTCTAACCTCATTCTTTTTCCACT
This sequence comes from Macroglossus sobrinus, assembly GCA_004027375.1. Classification (NCBI taxonomy): domain Eukaryota; kingdom Metazoa; phylum Chordata; class Mammalia; order Chiroptera; family Pteropodidae; genus Macroglossus; species Macroglossus sobrinus. The sequence goes on along the minus strand of PVKZ01002734.1, from coordinate 140,341 downwards.
TTGGATTTTAGAAGTAATATTCGGGGACATGAGCACTGTCCAGAGGAGCCAGCCTCAAACAGAAAATGCCAACACAGGTTACCATGGACACAGGTGACCATGTTCTTCTCTAAAACTTTTCAAAGACAAGTTTGCTAAAGTAAGATGCTAACTACCTTTCAGTAAAAATCTCCTGAGCATCTACTGTGTAATAGTTCCTGGGCCCTGCGTTTTCATATATAATCTGTCATTTAATTCTCATTACCGTTTAAAATTTTGTTAATGTGTATGAAGGTATTAGAGGCTGTTTGTTCAAGCAGAATGGTATAAAACCTGAAAGGAAGCAAGAACATCTGAGTATTCTCTACCCCATCACCCCGTGACAGTTAGAAGTTCAGTTACCTTAAATACAGAGCAGTATGAAGGCAACTGCAGATAAACTTTCCCTTGCTACTTCTTTTAGTTTAGGTCATGTTTTGCACAGAAATTAGCCTTGAAATTATTGTTCAGAGTCACACACTCCAAAACCACGCATAACACAATTTTTTGGCAATTAAAATATTTTCAAGGGTATTTTTGGCTATGAATGATTTTCCCCCTACACTACAATTTGGAACCTATAGAAGGGGTAAGACACAGCTCTGCAAGTCAAGACCTCAAGCCTCCTCATTTACTCCTGCTGGATAGATAATCAAGAAATCTTAGATCTAAAAGGGAAGTTAGAGGCTACCAAGTGCTACTCTTTGCCAAGGCAGCAATCCCTGAGGGTTATCGCCCACTTCTGATGACAGGGGCGTAGAAGGTAGACTCTTACCCCTGAAAACTCCCATTACCAGCACACTCTTCCTCTATTTATCTGCTATCTGCTTCCCTCCAACTGCCGTGTATTGCTGCTGGCTTTGCTCCCCCGCACTGCAGAATAATTATAATCCCTCCTTCCTATGATAACCATGAAAATATTGAAGCCTGGTATTAGGATGATTTTTTTTCTTAATGTTATAGTGATCAAAAAAAGAGTCACGTATCTGCACTGCTCTTTTTAATAATTACTTGATGGTTTTTTTTTTCTGAGTATACATCTCTGCACATCTAAGATAGTGATACCCACCTCCTCCATGAAGCAGCTTCACCAATTAATTAAGTTCCACATTTTGTGAGCTGTGCTCTGGAAGCATGCAGCTTAGTTGGGAAGACAAAGAAGAGACCACGCATCACGTGGCAAGTGTTCTTATAGTGGTATAGATTAGGTGCCAGGCACACACAGAGAAAATGGATCTGAGCCTCAGCCCACCCACTGGGAAGGACTGCTGACCTGTAACTTTGACCCTCATGAAACACAGCTTATATCCTGAGGCTCCAAAAGGAGACTGACCAGGTCCCAGAGTTGGCTTGCTTAGCACCCCCTTTCATGTCTCAGACACCTGCCACAATGCCAGGTGCAGAATACCTGGTCAATGAGTCTTACTCCAACCCTTTGGCATTTCAAAGGGACCTAGGGTGAGAATAACTAAATCAAATGATCACAAAGTTCTCAAATGAAGGTTTAAAAAACTCATCAATTATAATACAACTTCAAACACCTAAACAAGGAGTCTTGGTCTCTACCCCCTCAGGTTCGACTCACTGAGTGACATGGAACAAGTCACCTAACTTCTCTGGACCTCCATTTTCTCAGTGATACAAATGATTGTAAGGTTTCTTTAAAACCCAGGGTCCCTTAATCTGTCTCAGACAGTAAACTGGATAATTCACAATAATCTAGCTGAATTAGTTGATTCTAAACTCAGTACATGATTTCCAGTAGAAAGAAGAGCATGCGAGGAAGCAAAGCTAGATAAGGATTCCAGCTCCAGGTCTCCCGTTACCCTGCCACGTACTGCCGCCCCCGTGTGCTCACCTGCCTGGCTTTAAACACTAGTCTCAACATTTACTAAGAATGAACTTGAGTAAGTCACCGATTCTCCTTCAGCTTTGATTTTTACATCTGTAGAGTGGGGTTAACTCCACCTAATCCCAGAGCTACTGGGAAGATGAAATGATTTAAAACTTGTGTAAAGTCCCAGCACCCAGAGAATATGTGCTGCATGTCCCTTTGTTCAAACATTCTTTACCCATCTGACCCACTTAATCAACAGACTCAGATTCCAAAGGCTTTTCTCAACCCAAAGCATAGACAGACAGAACTAGAAAGGCTCTAAAAGTCAGCTGGTCCAACTCCCTCCACCCCTGTGATTAACAAATGAGGGAACTGAGGCTCAGAGAGGCACAGCAACTTGCTCAAGGACCTACATGTTCTTCAGCAGCACAGCCTGGCCCAGAGCACAGGGCGGCAGATGCCAAGGGTCATCTGAGACACAGAGAGAACCCTTAGAGAAGCTCCTCTCTCCCTAAAGAAATTGAGAACTCTCTATTTATAACCAAATTCTGAACAATAAAAATAACAGAACTTTATATTTACATATTTGTTAGAGGGTTGCAAGAGAGAAGAAGCTTCATAGCTTGTCCATGAAAGGTAAGGTTTTCTTGAATTACCTGTGAAATAAAGGTCAGAGTTTCCCGACTAGTTGCCTTTCCAGTTACTCTGTTCCCTGTGCCCCTCCTCACTTCTGCTTTTTTCAATTTACGCCTTGGGCAGACATGCTTGCATTAGGATCCTCTCTGCACAAGGTGAGAAGTCTCAGGCTAGAGCAATTAATCCATGCTCCATTAAGCACAAATGAGAAAACTATCACAACTGTACCATCCGTAACACAAAAGGAATTCTTCTCTCCACCCTTAAGAGTTCCAGCATGAGACAACTAGGAAAGTGCCTAAATTCATCAAGGCACAATAACTCCAGGTCAGGGACTCAAAGGTCCCCTCAAACGATATGATCAAAATCCCTGAGACCATTCAGGTGTTTCTGGGGAAAGCTCAACCAAGGGCCACTGCTGAGTGGAAGCACTGAAGAGGGAGCGCAGACAATGTAAGGAGGGGCCTGGGTTACAGCTGGCTCCAGGGAGAGCGCGCCAACCTGACACTCCCTCCGGCACCAGATTGCCACAGCAAAGCATGCATCTTCAGAGAGCATTTGACAGAAAGCTACACCAAGAGCATGCTTGTTTATAGTTCCTGGTGAGCACACTCCCAGCTAGTATGTCCCAGAATTCAGAGGGCTCTCATCCAAGCTTCATATCGTATTTGAGCAAACCGACCCAGAGAAGGGGACCATGGTACCCAAGTGCACACCGCATGCCCAGGCAGCAGAGGGATGGAGCCTTTGCCTGACCTTCAGCCTAGAGCTGTTCCCTCCCACTGTCCCCAGGTTCCTCTCTGCCAGACCCACTCCCCCTTCCAAAACCCTGGGCTCACCTCCCAGTTCTGAGGGTCCTACCAGGCTGAACAGAGCTCAGAAGCAGGTGGCAGTTTAGCAATTCATCCAGTAGGACCTCTGTAAGGACAGAGCTGTGCCTGTCCCCACAGGCAAGGAGAGACTGCAGCGCAGAACTTTGCAAGGGTTCTCTCTTCCTTAACTGATCTCCCTCCTCCCTCCCTGCTCCTGATCCTCCTCCGTAGTACTACAGATACATGTGCTCTCCTTGGGAGGAGGTATGGAGGAAGATGCAGCTGTTTATTGGAAGAAAGGCAACAATCTGCTGCCTGTTATACACTCACACCTAGCAGATGAGGAATGGAAAAAAATAGCTCTATCTGCTGCCACAGAATTATTAACCCTTGGGTGCCAGCTTTGCTTCTCACACAGCTGAATTGAGAGAAACAATACACTTAACCAATGGAGTGCCAGCCAAAGACATTACATCATCGATCAGCACCGTCATTGGCTAATAATTCCTAGAAGGCAACATTCTGCTTCTAGGTGCTTAACCCTTTCCAGTTCATCATAGCAATGACTCAAGTATTTGGTTTAAAGCAATGTTCCTGGACCTTGCTTTTATCAGGATAATCTGAGCGTGCTTTCTAAACTTACAGATCATTATGCTCCAACCCAAGCCATCTAAATCAGATCCTTCAGATGGACCATGGATAACTGTATTTTAAATAGTGTACAGAGTGTGGGGACCACTGGTCTATTCAGAAACTCTTCCTCTCCAAAAGATAAATGAAATAACATTGTTCTGAGCATTTATTATGTGCCCAGTATTTTACTGCATCATCTCATTTATCTCCTACACTGAGCAGTGGATGTTACTGATTCCATTTCACAGATATAAAAAGTAAGGTTCAGAGAAAATAAGTCACTTGCTCAAAAATTGGAGCCTAGCCTTGAAAGCCAGGCTGTTTGCACACTACCTGGCTCCACTTTTGAAGCTTGCACTTGAAATCAAACCAAGCCATTTGTCTACTTATTGTCTCAAGGTTTTAGAAAATACAGACTCTCCCAATGAGTTGGAAAATGCCAGTGACCTGTGAAGAATCGGGGAATGAAGAGAATGATAGATTCTCACAGAAGGTGTTCAGGGATCATGAACCCTGCAGAGAATCATTCTCTTTCTTAAGTCCAATCCTTCTGTTTCTGCTACAAATCTCAGTTGAGCTGTCACTTGCTTTAGGAAGCCTCGTCCCACCCTCAACCTGGGGTAGATGCTCCTCATCCATAATCCTAAGGTCCCCTATATCAGTAAGCTGCAGCTGCTTGCTTACCCAGTAAACTCCTTCTTCCCCTCAAGCCCCTGGCAAACACAAAACATCAATCTGTTTTCTACCTCTATGGATTTATCTATTCTGGATATTTCATATAAATGTAATCATATAATATGTGACCTTTTGTGTCCAGTTTCTTTCATTGAGAATGTTTTTAAGGTCCATTCACTTTGTAGCATGTACCAACACTTTATTATTTTTTATGTCTGAGTAATATTCCATTGTAAGTACCACATTTTATTTATCCATATATTTTTTGATGGACATTTGGCATTCACCCAATCTTAAACCATAAACCTGGGGGTCAACCTTGACCTTCTCCTTTACTGTAGTCCCCATATCTAATGTATCAAGTCCTTTTGGAATCCCTAATATCACTCCAGTCCTATTTTTCCCCAATATAATTGCTATCCTGTAGTCAAGGCCCACATCTCTCTCACCTAACCCCTAATTTGTGACAAGATCCCATTCTTTTCTCTACTCCATTTTTCAGCAGTACCTGCATAAACTAGACCATCCTTTCACTTCAGAAATATTTAATGAGCACTTTTCTTCATGGAGCTTACCTCCTAGAAGCACAAGAGACAACAAACAAAAAATATATATACTATAACGTCAGGTCATTACTAAGCTTAAAATCCTTCAATGACTTTTTATTGTACTTTAAGTAAAATCCAAGTTCAACATGGCCTCCCAAGGCATCATCTACTTTCCCAAACTCATCTCATGCTGCTCCCCAATCACATTGAGCTCCATTCCTCCATCTCATGGCCTTTGAACAAACAGTTTCCACTGCCTCTTGGTCTTGATATTACTGGATCTTTCTCATCCCTCAGATCTCTGTGAATATCACTCCTCAGCCTACTCTTTCCTGGCCACTCTGTTAAGTACATTCACCCGTCATTCATTTCACTCATTCAAGAAACATGTGCAAAACATAGTGTTGGGCTCTTGAGATAAAGCAATGTATGTCTCCTTGAGCCTTCAGTATAGTGTGGAGGACCAACAATAGGGAGGTAAATAAAATGAATGGACAAGTGCTATGAAGGGAGAGTAAAAGGGAGGGGACCTGCTTTACACCAGCTGGTCCAAAAGGCTTTTCTGAGGAGGTTACATTGAAACTGAAGGACAAGAAAGAGTCAGTTGGGAAAAGAGCCTATTACTCTTTATCACATCCTGGCTATGCAATGTGTAATTCTATCCTTCATTGTTTTCTTTTGAAGTAGCAAAGCATTTAATGTCTTTCTCTGTCTCCTCTAATAGATTGCTCTGTATTCCCAGCACCTAGGACAGCGCCCACCATTTAGGAGGCATTCAATACCCATTGATTAAATTAATAACTGGATTAAAAATAAATGACTTAATTAATTAATCTACCAATGAAATCATTTTAGGGAGCATAATAAATCATAAAATTTTTATTGTTGTTGTTATTGTTATTATTTTATGGCAAAAGGACACCTGCTTTGTTGGGTTTCGGAAAACTGGGCTGACTGTAAAATGAAAATAAAAGTACCTAACTCAGAGTAGTACCGAATAACTAGGAAAAAAATGCATAAACATAATAGGCACTCGAAAAAGGAAAGAGTAGTCGTTGTGGCTATTATTATTATTATTATTAAAGGTTCTTTCCTCACAAAAAGCTGATTTACTCAACTCAAACTCCAAAGCTCATTTTCAGATTCAGTCAAGAAGTTTAAAAGCAAAAAAAAAAAAAAAAAAAAAAAAAAAAAAAAAAAAAAAAAAAAAAAAAAAAAAAAAAAAAAAAAAAAAAAAAAAAAAAAAAAAAAAAAAAAAAAAAAAAAAAAAAAAAAAAAAAAAAACACAAAAAACAAAAAACAAAAAAACAAAAAACAAACAAAAACCCCAAAACAAAACAAAAAACAAAACAAAACAAAAAAACCTCGAACACTTTTTAAATGCCTGCTCTCCACTGGGCAAAGTGCAATGCACATTTTCAGTTATCTCATTTACTTCCCATCCTGTGAGGTGGCTGCTGTGGTGCAAACAGCCCTCACTCCCCCATGCCCAGCTGCAGGGAGTATTGGCTGCTCACAGTTGACAGCTAAGTCACTCTACAGGAACCATCCTGCTGAAGGGACATCAGTTATGCTCCCTCCGTGGGGATGGCTTGCACCCACTAACTGGTCAACATTGGGCTTCAAAGGCCTGGCCACATGTCTCGGGGGATAAATTGAGGCCTTTCTTGCACTGATCACAAATCAACCTCTCCCTCTACTCAGTCCTGCTTCCCTCTCCCCACCCCCTTTGGAGAGTGAGACCACTCTCCAGAACCCTCCTACACAAAAAATGTCTCTGAATCTTTTTCCAAGGAACCTGACCTATGACAAGTGGGTTTGATGATGTCCTTTTAAATCAGAAAACTGAGGTTCAGAAAGGTTGATAATGTCCCCAAGGCACATAGCTAAAGTGACTTCCTGGTCTGACTCCCCAGCAAGACCTTGCTCTTCACTAAAGCCTCTAAAAGCTGAGGCTGTATTGCTGTGAGACAGAAGCGGGGAGCAGAGGGAGAGGGGCAGGCCAGCAGATCACAGTCCTCCAGGGGCAATCACTCATGATGAGGTCGAGGTCAAAGCCTCCAGAAATAATACAAAAATGACCTGCAGGTTGCAGAAACAAGCATCACGTGGGCACCACCTCCCCACCAGATTGAATCCATGCCCAGAAGACAGGGAGTGGGGCTTGTGGGCAGATGCAGCTGCCCTAAGGGTCCAGAGTATTTGGAGCCCCATCTGAAATAATAACTGCAACTTAACAGCTTTCTACTGCTTCGTTCTTCATCCATTTTCCACAGAGCTGCCAGAGTGACTTGATTACTGATCCGAATTCTTCCACTGCCATCCCAGGGCAAAATTCTAAATAGTCTAAGGCTGTATTAAGACTTGTGCATGTTTTAGCCCCTTGCCATGTTGACAGATCATTTCCTACTCACAATGAGCCTCAGACTTTCTTGATTATATGATGTAGGGATTATCTGATGCTCTTAAATCAGGATACTGCACTTTTTCCGTTTCTTTACCTTTGCACAAGAAAATCTATATGGAATTTCTGCTATCCCATCAAGCCTCCCCCATCCCCAACACACACAGCTCTCAGTCTGGCAAACCCTCCTACTCCTCTAGTGCCCACGCAATAGTCACCTCCTCTGCGAAGCCCTCTTGGCTTCCTCGCGTTACTTTCTCCACTTCGCGTCCCCTGGATTACACTGCACTATAATTGTTCCTCCTGTTGTCCTTCTTATCTCCAGGAGCTCCTCCAGGGCCCCTCTTCGTGTGGCTTGGGTTTACTAGCACAGTGTCTGGCACACAATAGGAGCCCAATAAATGCTGAATAAATACAAGCGGCGCTGTATCAAAAACTAGTCTCTGCTTTGGTATACCTTGGTCAGGGAAACCACCTCTCGGAAGAAATTTTTTTTCCTGTGCTTCGGGATGACTGAGACTAGAAAACGGTATGACAAATTTGATCCGCTAGCCCCAGGGCAACAGGCCAGGAGGTGTCTGAAGACCGAAGCTGAGCAGAGGTCCCACCGTGGCGGTCCCCGACTCCCCGCAAGCTCTACCCCGGGCTCTGGGGAGGAAGTGTGGCGCGGCGGCTCTGAGGAGCCGCTATCCTGAGCCCCTCCGACATTCTCCGCACAGCGAGCGACCCGTCTGTCCCAGGGCCGAGCCCCGCGGCGGGGTAGCAGCAGCCTGGGGAGGAAGTGTGGCGCGGCGGCTCCTCGCCTCCCTCCCGGGCCCCTCCGCGCTCCCGTCTCCCGTGGGCACAGAGCCGAGCTCCCGGGTGCGCAGCGAGGCGCGAGGACGCCACCAGCGTTCTCGGCTGCGGGGCGGAGGGGACTCCTTGCTGCCAGAAACCCTTGAAAGTCTACTTCGCAGTAGCGCTCTGCTTACCGTGCGAGCCGCCAGAAACCCGAAGACCGGTGGTGACTTGGCTGCTGCGGTCGCCTGCGGTGCCGCTTCTCACCGGAGCTCAGCCTCCTCACCCCACGGCGCGCGAGCGTCTCCCCTCGGCGGCCTGGCCTCCCCGCGCCGCGGCGCCCCATTGGCTCGGGTAATATGTCCCCGCCCCCTCGAGGCCCCGCCCCCGCATGGCTCCGCCCCCGCAGGCCCCACCCACGCCATCCCTTCCCGCCTCGCCAAAGCACGCCGCCCCTCGCAGCTCCACGAACGGAAAGTTGCTTCTTTGCTCAGCCCTCCCCGGGCTCAGGCAGCCAAGTGAGGTAATGATTCTAGATCCCAAGAGCATCTAGAAGCCCCTTGGGGAGTAAGAAGAGTGCAGTGTCCTTGGAAGCTAGCTTTGAGAAAGTCACCTGACGTCCCTGGACTTCAGGAGGTGCCTGTAACACACCTGTCATCCATTGCCACAAATGTCTCAGTGTGCTGGACACTTAGCACCAGGGATGCAACAGGGAACAAAGTCTATCACCCTCGTGGAGTTTGCATGGGGTGGGTGTGGGTGCAACCCCTTTATACAAGTGAACAAAGAACATAATGCCTGCTTATTGTGAGCATTATGGAGTGTGATTATAAGGAAGAAAGGGGGCCAGGGGTTGTCTCCAGGACCACTTTGAACTAGAATATGAAGGATTAAAGCGATTCCGTTGCCTACAGGATCAGTAAATGCACCATGGTTCTGAAGCTGGAATGGAAGAGACTAGGATGGTTGAGTGGTGACCTAGGGGAAAGTGGGCTAGGCCAGAGGGCCCTAGGGAGCTAAATCACCGAGAACCATGTAGGCCAATGTGAGGAGCTTCAGTTTTGTTGTAAGGACAAAAATAAGCCATCGAGAGGTTTTAAGGGAGTCTGTGACAGTAGTAAAAGACCACTTTGGCAGTTGTGTGAAGAATGGAATGAGAGAGACCAGTTCAAAAGTGTCTTAGTTTGCTTAGGCTGCCATAATAATATACCACGGATGGGGTGGCTTAAACAATAGACGTTTATTTTCTCCCAGTTTTGATGCCTGGAAGTCCAAGATCATGGTGCCAGTATGATTAGTTTCTGGTGAGGGACGTAATTCAGTCCATAGCAGGAGGCTATTCCAGAAGTCCAGAGATGATGGTGACTTAGACCCAGCAGGGATGGGGAAAGTGAACCTTTTGAAATATATTTTGAGAGTATCATGAAAGGTCTTGATGATGGATTGAATGAAGAACGACTCCTAGGTGTTTAGCTGGAGCCACCCATAGGATAATGGTTCTATGACCAATATGAGGAAGACTAAGGAGGAACAGGTTAGAGGCCGAGGGAAATTAAAGGCTGCATTGTAGACAACTGAGAGGCTTATTAGACATCCTACAACAACAGCACTAGGCTCTCTTCAAATTGTTTTACATACGTTAAACTATTTGTCTTATAATTCTCATAATAACCTTATGATGAAAATGTACTCTCACCATCTCCATATTTCAGATGCAGAAATGAAGGCACTGAAAGGTTAAGCAGCTTGTCTAAGGTAGGTTTTGCTTTGCCAGCTGGGGAGTCTCCTGGAAGGTAATTCAAAACTGGCCTCCATACATGGAAGGCAAGGAGAAACTGAAGAGAGGGGTCTACCACTCCAGGTTGTAGGTGGCAGGTGTAATAAGCATAGGAACTTACATATGAGGCTTGTCTTGGGCAAACTTAAGACAGTAGCTAGTACACACCCACCCGCCAGAATCTTAACAGTTTATATAGAAGCCTTAACTGAGTTCAGTCACACACAGTCAATCCAGATGGTCTCAACAACACATTACTCTCTGGATGTTGTGTCTTTGAAACTGCTCTGTCTGTGGAAACAGTGGGTGAAAGGTACATTCCAAGGACAGGAGTGGGAGGGAGGAGCCTCTGGTTGCCTGGGTCCAGGTTTCAGGTTGACCAGCAGTCATGTCCTCTTGATGACCTCCTCCAACAGTGAATGTCTGGATACACAAGTCTAGAGTACAGGGGAAGTGTCTGGGGCCAGAGCTATGAATTGGAGGGTACCCTGAGCTGGGACTGTAAAAATCGCCAAGAAAAAAGAAGTATGTAATATGCAAAGAGAGGAGAGGCAAGGACCGAGCCCTTGAAAGTTTCTTTCCAACATCTCCACTTACTGCCTGACCCTTAGTAAGTGATCTCTGTCAATAAGAGGGAATGATGACCCAAGTTCAGTAACTAAGAGGGGAGAAGACTAGCTCAGGGATCCCAAACTCTAACCCTGTCAGGGGCAGGCAGGGATGTAACATATGAAGCTGGCAGGGTGTGACAGAAGAGGGAAGGTTGGGGACTGTGGCCCACTGAGGTGTGCTCACCTGCCTAAGGGGACAATCATTACTCAGCAACAACTGCTTTTTGCCATATGGGAATATAGACCCTGACTTCCCAGATGATCTGATTTTTATTGAAGATCCAGAAAATCAAATTATGTTAAATCTCTTAATTTTTTAATGTTGGCAATTAATTTTTAAAAAATTTCAAGGCTATTTGGGCCAAGACTGTTGGACAAATTCAAATCCACATACAGGCAAGATTTGTCCTTTGGCTGTTTACTTTCCACCTCTGGGTTAGATAATATCTCAGGTCTCTTTAAGAAATTCCTCACAGTTTCTGTTCAGACACAGATGGTGACAATAGTGGAACATAAAAGGATCGAGGAAATTTCAGTTTGGAAACCCAGGGTAGTTTTTCATGGCATTTGGCAAGCCTCATGCCTCTACCCACCTATCATATCCATTCAAAACCTCAGTTTCCCTACCTGTAAAAAGAGGAGGTTTTCAAATATGCGCAGAAAAGTTGCTTGGGGGAATGGAAAGAAAGTTCTTGTCTGGGTCTGCAAATTCAAAAAGCCTCACTAGTACCAGTTTTAAACAAAGAATAAAAAGAAAACAGAATGAGACAGAGTTTTAGTTAAGAAACCAGGCAAATTACGGCATGGAAAAGAAATTTTTATTGCACTATGAAGAGGGGGTGGAAGGCAATTAGATGCAGGAGTACTTAATGGTTTCTACTGAAAATTCAATGTATGGCCGTTGGTACTCCATATACATCACTAAAGGTTTTGCAGTAATGAGATTCTCCATCATATACTGGAGGTCAGCTGCATGCTAGCATTATTTATTCCTTTGTTCTGAGCTTATGTAATGAAAAGAGCCTGAGAACAGATAATTACTCTCCATAGAGTCCACCCCTTTTATCCCCACCTGAGATATTGTTTAAAGCTGAGAAACAGCTTATTATTTTATAAATTATTGGGTTTTGTGAAGGAGAGTGAATGTGGGGTTGAGAGCCAGGAGACATCACACGTAATCACTGAATAACCTCTCTGAACCTTCTTCATCAGTAAAATGAGAACTGGACAAAAGGTGGCTGGCTTCCTAGAAGATACCTGAATTTATACCTCCACATTTCTTTGGGGAGAAATTTTCACTGTGTGGAGACCTGGCAATTCCCAGGGCCAGATCCTTTCATAATTCTCTACCTCACAGTCTTCCAGAATCCTTGCGGCAGGGATGTCACCTAATTTGGGGTAATTAGATGCTCACTCCTGGGACTTTGTTTCTCCAGGATGTGACAGGGAAGGAGAGAGATTGGTCATGAGATTGATCAGACTGATGGTGGCCTCAGCAGCAGCATCCTGAAAAGGCTGGACCAGTGGTTGCTGCTTGGTCATGAATCTTGGCTGACCTCCAGAATTCCCTAGGTTTCTGCCAGTTTCTCAAGCCTGGTCCTTAATGCCATCCCTGTCCCCCATCCAACTCTATTTTGTGAATCTCGCAGCACTGATAGATTCCCTTCTTGTGTTAGCAGCCCAAATTATTTCTCTTGCTTTTAACCAAGAATCTGGATGGATCCCGGGTGGAAAGAAACATATTGCATTATAGGACCCTTTCCCTGGGGAACAATTCTGATCAGGAATTTGCATACATATGGATGCACACACGGTGACAGATATGCATGTTCTCTTACTGCTCAGTAAGAAATACAACCCCATAAAGTGTTAGTGGTGGTAGCGGTGAAAAAATATATTTATTTCTGATAGGAAGAGCCCAAATATACTGTATATAACAGATCTTAAAAAAAAAATATGAGCAAGCCTTTATGATAACAAAAACACTGTAGCAGTAATCCCTTCTATAGGTAAATTTGGTGATTTGCAAAGTCCTTTCACATGAATTCCCATTTCATACCCATTCCTGTAAGGTAGGAAAATTAGATAGTATTTATGGTTTATAGATTATGTTGATAATAGCTGTCATTTACTTAACATTTGCTTACCAGGCACTGTGCTAAATGCTTTACATACACATATACCAACCATGTTAAGAGATATTATCCCCATTTTATAGGCAAAGAAACTGAGGCTTGCACAAGTTCATAATACATAGTTGAGTTGAGAGCTCAAACTGTTGTTAGTTCTGTCTGACAACAAAGGATATGCATGCTTTTAACACACACAGTTTGGTGTCATGTTACACAGCTAGTGAGGGACAGAGCTGACACTGGGATTCAAGTCCTGAATCAGGAAAGTTTTCACTCCATTCGGCTCTAGCTTGTTCATACTTGCCAACGAGGGCATAGTTGATCCTTTTGTCCATCCATAACAAGATTTTTAAGGTCATAGAAAGGATTTTTTTCCTAGTTCCCCTCTCTACATATCATAGTGCCTAAACTTTGCACAAAGATGAATTGTTATATTTGAAGATTGTTTTGTTCTAATGGGTACAAATGCAGGAATGCCTGTGAGGGGTAAAATGCTTTGTTTTACCATATGGAGGAGTAAAATGATCTGGAGTCTATCGAGAGAGGGTTGATAAAATCATCATTTCACTGTGTATATGTATATTGAATAATCGTGTTGTACACCTTAAATGTATGCAAAAAAATTAAGTAAGTAAAAAAACACAAAAGGTAAACAGTGAGAGAACTTTTCAATTTCCCCTGTTTCCAATTTGGATTATAAAAATCTTTTAGGAAGATGGGGAGTTGGGGGATAGAATAAAAGTAAATCTGGGAATATTAATTTACTTCTCGACATGAGTCAATTCATTTCATCTCTGAGCCCTAGAAATATGAGGGGAGTGTTTAAAATGTCTTAACATCTAAGTGAAGGCTCAGAGGTGACATGGCCTGGTCTAGATCTGAGGCAGATTCTGAACTCAAGTTTTGAACAGTTTTGTGCTTGCTTATTTGTAGCACGGAACATTTTTGCTGACATTGCAAAAGATTGTCATGGCAACCAGAAAAATAAGTTTCCAAGTCCTTGGAGTCCCCCTTAAGAAGAGGCAGATGTCAGTGGGTGTTCCTTTGTTGTTAAGGGCGCTTGAAGGTTTTAGCTGATCAAATCACTTGCAAGGTAATGTTTTAATACATCTGCCTGCGGGACTAACTGGGAAGCAGCTGCAGTGAGGCAGAAAGGACCATCTCCAGTTGAATGGGCAATAGAAATACCTAAGCAGTGGCTACCTGTGAGAATTACCTCTGGGGGTTAATGCACCAATGCCAAGGCCCCTGGTGCCCCAACCAAATTAGTTGACAGGGCATGAGGCCCGGGTATCCATAAGCATATATTTTATCGGCCTCCCAGGTGACATCACTATGTATTCAAGGTTGAGATCTGCTGAACTGGAATTTGAGTTCCAGGTTCACAGCTTCCTGTCTGTCTGTGTGGCCTTTGGTCAGCCTCCTCACTTGTCTGAGCTTTGGGTTCTTCACCTGTAAAATAGGATAATTAGCTTTGCAGGACTGTCATGAAGCCTAAACATGAAATGTCTGGCAAATACTATGACCTTGATACAGTTGCATTTGGCTTAGAACCAGCAGGGTATTGGAAAATCCAGAGGCACTTTTATTTGGATTAAAATCTTCATTGCTCTCCACTTCCACCACTTTGAATTTCTCAGGTCTGTCCTCACAGGGATACCACAAAGAAGCTACCCCTTCCACATCATTTTCCTTCTACCCTAAACCCTACCTAATTATGACTCTATCTATGTTGGTCTCTATATATTCCCCCATCATTTTAGCCAAGCTCAATCACCAAAGGAATAACCAGGCAAGTCTGAAAATTGATATTTTTTTCCTTTTGACTACATGGAGAGGCAAAAATGATAGTGGTTGAGAATTGAAAAGTTGAACTAGACTATGTTTGAATTCTTGCTCTGCCACTTGCTGGTTGTGTGACTTTGGGCAAGCTAATTGTTACAGGTTCCTTATCTATAAAACATATAAAGTTCTTAGAGTAGTGCCTGGCACATAATCGATACTTGTCAAGTGTTACCCATTTTATTTGTATTGAAATGATCAACTGATAGATTTTTTAAAGAAGAAATACATATATCTTATCATTTAAAACTCAGACAATGAGCTGACCGCTCAATCTCTGGGTAATGAAGGAATGTGGTTCAGAGATGTGGAGCCCAGCATTCAGCACGACTGGTTTCTGTCTTATTTGCACCAACCACTACTGTTCTGTTGGATTAAGGAGCTTGGGTTTTAAAACAGCATCCACCATTTCTGGCATCCACCTCTGTCTCTGCCCTCCTGGGAAGGAAGACAGCAAAGTGTACTCCTCTTGCTCCTCTCTCTTTCATCTTTCTTCTCTTTCCTCTGACCCCTTACAGATGATGGGCTGACTGTGGCATCCCACCCATGCCTATTTTCCCTGCCAGATTTCCACATTGCAGGCCGGTCTCTTAGAGAACAAGAACCATAGCAATCATCATCATCCCCATCATCAACATCATCAGCATCATGGCAGCTACCATGGAGGCACTGTGCTAAGCATTCTACAGTCATTCGCCCATTGAATTATCCCAACAGCCCTGAGAGGTAGGCATATAGATTATTCCCGTTTCACAGATTTTGAAAACTGAGGCTTACAGCAATAATCAGCTGGCTAAGAGCACTTGCTAGCTGTTAAATAAGGCATCAGGGACTTAAGCACATGATCAAATGCCCTTTACTACCCTTCCCTCTGTCAGTTAAGCACCGGGTCACTTCCCTGTGATTACAAGCCCTTACCTTCCTCTAGTCCAGAGATTCAGCCCACATTTCCTACTTCTTTAGTGCTACTAGTATCGATTTTGTTTCCCTGATTCCTTTCTTCCCAGTTAGGACAGGTGGGCAGGACTCGGTCTCCCCATCTTCTCTCTGTCTTATTACTTCTGAAAATAATGTCAACTGTTCATATTAGTTTGAAGAATTTTAACTCTAGTTATTTCAAGATAACAAATGTTGAGAAGTTAGAAAGCCTTCAGAATCCTATAAAGTTCTAATATTTAAGCTAGAGCAACCACACTCAGACAAGACCAATTTAGGACATTTCCTTAGCAAATATTTTCTGATCACAACCAGTTATTTAGTTTATCCATTCTGTTCCTTATTTCTCTGAGCCACAACTAAAAACTGCATTATATCAAGCATGCATTTTTTTTTGTCAGGTTCTTCCCAGGTCATTACATATTTTCCTTTATTAGACTTCACAAAACCCTCTGAAGTTAGAGTTATTGTTGTTCAGAGAAGTGACCTTGTTTGCTCAAGTTTTCACACTTCTTTGCTGAGTAAACTACTTAATCCATGCTAACGGTTCCATGTGTCATCTTTGCAAGACGAAATGTTTATATTTCCATAAGAGCCTTCTGGAGACTTAATGCTTTTTCCCAAAGTTCAAGCACTGTTGCAGGCTGGCAGGGTTTGTGCTTCAGGCTGGGGCTCTGGGCACCTTCAAATCCCTCTACTTACACGTGAGCTTATCCCTTCTGTGCATTCTCTGTTTTCCAGACCCGTCTGGTCCTGTGCGTGTGGTATTATTTAATCAAGAAAATATTTTATCTGATTTCCTCTTTAGTGTGGAAGGAATAGTTTGGCAGGAATAATCCTCAAGAGACCAGGTTGCGTCAATAGAAAGCATTTGAGGCCACATCAAAATTAAAGATACTTATATCCCATGATCCAGCCATTTCACCTGTAGGAATCTTCCCTAATGACAGACTCACCTATGTGCAGAAGGAGGCATACACAGTGCAAAGATGTCCATCTTAGCATGATGAACCACCTAACTGTTCATCAGCAGGAAAAAGGCTAAGTATACAATAGCATATCCACATATGTAGAATATTAGAAAGTACTAAAAAGAATGAAATAGATCCCTATGTGCTAATAATGGCCAAAGAAAATTGCTGAGTGAATAAAGCAAATTGAAGTGGGTATAGTATGTATGTGTAGACACTATACATGTATGTGTGTTTATGTGTGTGGGGGTGGGAGCTGGCTGATTGCATGGGGGATGGTGCTCCCCTTTTTAGTTTTTAAGTCTCTGGGAGTAGAGCAGAGTTTAACTTCCACTGACAAGCAATTGCTTTTTTAAAAACCATCTCCCTTTGGACATCAGAGAAGTGACTACCATACTAAGTGAAAAGATGCATGGAAAAGCACTGATTGGTCTATGAAATGTTTTATAAAAGTGAGGTATAATTCTTATCACCATCTCATAGTGGCACATAAGTATTTGTTGAGACAATACATTCTTATGGTTTTTCTTTTCAAAGGAGGAATGAAGTAATGGCAAAACTTTGCCTTGACATTCATAGAGATCTGTATTCAAATTTTGATTTATTACTTAAGTGGTGTGTGTGACCCTAAGCAACAACAACAATAACAATTTTTACCTATGCACCAGCCTCTGTGCTAAGTGTTCAACCTGTGTAATCTTATTTCTTTCAATGGCAGTTTGATATAGATATTAATATCCCCATTTTACAGATGGAACAACTGGGCTCAGAAAAGCTAAGAAACTTACTCAAATTTGCACACTTTATAAGTGCAGAGTCAGGACTTGAACCCAGGAGCACTGCTTTTAATCTTTCCAAAAGGTTCCTCATCTGCCGACTTCAGTTCTATCTGTTTTGCAGAGTGATCATGGGGCTCAATTGGGCCAATTTATGTAACCTGTCCTGTAATTCAGAACATGGGATGTACATTTGAAGGCAGGTGGAGTACAGGAAACAGTAGTTTTTTACAAGGAAGAGAGCAGAAGATCTTTTGTTAGCAATACTAAAACACATACCTATACCTATTATTTTTGTGATAGGGTCCCCTCCTTATGACAGGTGAGATTGTACATAAGGATTTTTGTCATCCCAAGAACGGAAATTATTTTTATCCCCCTGACCCAAATATTGCCCATTAGGCTGCTCTATCAACATGTTGGGAAAAGCGCATTCCTGACAGGTGGAATTACAAATTCTGCATTGTGCTGCTCTGGCTGTGGACACTGCTCCCAGCATGAATACCTGCTCATTCATTTATTGCTCCTCTGGGAACTGGCAGTCTCCATCACTGTGTTGCCAGGCAACCAAAAATTACCTGCATCCGGAGGTAAACAAACCAATCAGGACACTCAGAGGAAGAGCTTTACTTGGTTGGACTCCAAGATGGAAAGAGAGTTCTCTGGGTCTACTCAGGATCATGGAACCAGCATCAGAGCTGAAGGGAACTCAGGAAATACAAAACCTCTCTTTTTAGATGGTTAAATGGGAGACTGGTTAAGTGGAGGACAAATCAGATTGGATCCCCAGGCTGGTATCCCATCTATCTACTTCATTGCCATAGTTTCAGAACTCATGTGTGGAGCACTATCTATGTATCAGGCTCTGCTTGGTGATGCAGAAGATAAAGAAATAATTTAGACATCACTCCTCACATGTGACTCACCACTGTCAGATAGATAGGGTACAAAGTCAGCTCAGGTACTCGCCACTTATTCAGGTTACTTAACCTTTCTGTGCTTCAGGTTTTCTCAAATAAAATGACAGTAAGGATGAGAATGAAAGAAATAGCTTATTGTGTTGTTGTGCCTCGCACAAAGCAAGGTTCTATAAATTGTAGTCATCCTTGGTGATAACAGTTGGGACACTTGAGCTTGAACTCTGGAACCAGGCTGCCTGGGTTCAAGTCTTAGCTCTGCCTTGCACTTGCTACATGATCATTGTCAGTTACTTGTAATTTCTATGTTTTAGTTTGCTTCTCTGTAAATTGAGTATAATAACAAAACCTGACACGTTCATTATGGAGCTAAAATAATTTGATATACATAAAGTAT
Source organism: Macroglossus sobrinus (assembly GCA_004027375.1). Lineage (NCBI taxonomy): Eukaryota > Metazoa > Chordata > Mammalia > Chiroptera > Pteropodidae > Macroglossus > Macroglossus sobrinus. Next base: position 121,642 of record PVKZ01002734.1, on the reverse strand, counting down.
TAGAACTGTTTATGGCACATAATAGCTGCTCTATAAATTGTAGCTAATATGATGATGCATAGACAAATACTTAATGTGCACTTAGTATGGATCAGGCACTATCCTAGGAGCTAGAGCTATAAAAATGAATAAAATAGGCAAGTCTCTCTTAGCTTTCATGGAACTATGACTGTTATTATATCCTTAATAATGTCTGTTTACCTCTTGATTCTTGTAACTAGATTAATAACAACTTAGAGGCTGGGGCATGTGATTTGTTAACAGTTGTATTACTTGTGTCTGGCATAGGACCTGACAAGCAGTATATGCTCAGTAAATGTTTGTTTAATGGATGCTGGGCACTGCCCTGGATATAGGACAATGGTTCTCGACCAAGAATGATTTTGTTCCCCCAGAGAATATTGGACAATGTCAAGACATCTTTGGTTCTTGCAACTCGGGGGAGGTGGGTAAGGTGGTGGTAGGGTTACTGGGAGAGGAGAAAGATGCTGCTAACCATTGTACAGTACACAGGACATCCTCCCACAAGCAAGATTTATCAAGCCCTGAATATCAAGAGTGCTAAGGCTGAGAAACCCTGGTTTAGGAGAGCAGAGATAAGCAAAGGCTTATAAAGACTCTTTCCCTTCCAAAGCTCTTGGTCTGGCTGGTAGGACCATGATGACATAGCATGCTGTGGGCTCTGTAGCAGGTGTGAGAGAGCATGTGAGGACATAGGAAAGAGACACCCAGACATAGGGAAAAGGCACCAGAAATTTGGCTTCTGGTGGAGTCAGTTTCTGAACTGAATCTTCTAGGTTATGTATAGTCGTTAGGCAAATTCTGTGTGTGCTGAAAGAAGCTGCAGGGAATGTGAGGGGAAGGGGAATAGCATGAACAAAGGCTCGAATATTTCCAAGAGGTTTGGTTTTGTTAAAGTGCAGGAAAGAGAGTGGGGTAGCAGAAGCTTGGGCAGGAGATTATGGGAGTCCATGGGAGGCATAATATGCAGTTTGGGCATAAGGAAATCTGTCAGAATTTCCCCAAATCTGTTCTCTCAGCACTAAGTCTTCTAAGATGTACCAAAGAAGGGCTACAGTCAAAGAAGAATGAGACAGTGTCCTCTTTTCTTTTAGAGATTTACCAGACTCATTGCTTCACACATTTTTTTGACAAATCTTATATTAAAGAAACTTGATTTATTTCATTTAATTCATCCCAGAGTCTTCCACGGTTATTTGACCATGAAAATTTCTTTCCTAGCCATCTATCTACATAGAATCTTCACTCTCTTTGGAAAGAAGAGAAACAGGAGAACTATTGATGGTCTTTCAGCAATCCATTGACTGGATTGGTGTTTCAGGATGATCTCCCTGGCTCCCATAGGGTAATAGAAGTGGTAAGGTTCAGAAGGTAAGAAATGTTAATACATGTTGTTCAAGCACTTGTCATGTTGCTATGGTTTATTGACCCCTGGACTGTCTCCCCCACTAGACTCAGTGTAGGGAACATATTTATTAATCATGATTTCCCAGTACCTAGCTCAGCCTGGCAGATAGTAAGCACTCACTGTAGGTTATTTTGAATGAGTGGAGTGTTTTTCAGGTATTATGCTAGACACTGAGGATGAATAAGACAAATGCCATCCCTGTTCTCATGGAGTTAACAGACTAGTGAGCACATAGTAAACACTTTGTGCATGTTTATGGACTGAAAGATTAGAATAAAGAAGACAGAAGGTGGCCAGGACCAGAAACGGGCAGAGCCTGGGAGTCTATATTTTAAATTAGTTCCTTGGCTACTTTTCATATTCAGAGGCTGGTATTTGGGAACCACTGTGCTGCCAATCAGAGATGATGTCTCTTTGATTGGCCAGCTGAGATCAAGGCCCCAACCTTCTTAGATTGGCTCTTCCTGACTCGGACCACTTGGAGCCTTTAAGCCCCTGGACTCACTGTCCCTGAGCCACTATCCTGCCTTTCCAGATCCTGCTTAGATCCTCTGAATGGAGATAGGAGTGCTACAGGTTCCTTATAGCCCAAACCCTAACAGGAACTGTCTCTACTTGACCCTGAGTAAGGTATTTGCTTTTTGTTCCTACTTCTCTGCACTCCCCCTCAATACTCATGACTCCCTCACGGCCATACCACTGCTTTCCTGGGTCTACAGGAATGCCTCTTGAGATCTGCCTGAAAACACCTATGAGGCAAAAACATTTATGTTTTCATTCACGTACACATTAAAGCCCTGTTTTTTATTTCATGTGAAATGCAAAGATGACAGGAAGAGGAGGAGGAGGAGGAGATGATTTAAGAGAGGCTGGGAGATTTTCCTTCATTTTGTCCTGGAGTGAGTTTTCTGTGAAAATGAAAAAAAGAAAAGTGTGTCTGACTGATGAGTTTATGGCAAGTGGAATCATTTTCTTGGCTGGTCAGAGAGGGAATAGTTGTGATTGTCTTAACTGGTAGCTTTCAAATTCTGGCTTGTGGATAAGTTTCACCAGAATCATCTGAGAAGCTTATGAAAAAATGCCCAGACCCCACCTGAGATTTCTCCACAGCTAAGGTAGAGGATTGTATATTTCTACAAATATTCCCTGGAGATTCTGATATGTAGTCTGGAGTGGTAGGTGCTGGGCTGATGTACAGTGGGAGATGGACCACTTCTCAGCCTGGCACATTCTCATCCTCATTAAGCCAGCTCCGACTCTCTCTGTCCCCACTCTCAGTTCCAGCCCAGCGTTACCCACCCCAGGCCACAGCTGATAGCCCCAAGTTCCCTTCTTATCAATTCTTGGACCCCTCTCATGCCAGCAAAGTCCAGTTGCAGTCCTGGCTGTCAAACCCTGGTCTACAAAGCCCCAGAGCTGCCCACCATTCCAGCTGCACCCTATGTGAGTTCTCAGCACAGACATTTCTGGGCAAGGGAGAAAACCAACTTCCCTACAGCTGTCTTAATGGATATACATTTCTTATCATAAGAGTTGGTAATTTCTCTGATGATGTGAACATTATGTCAACTCTCATCCAACTAAAACAGGTCATCTATTGCCTGGCCCTTCTTCCCCACAGGGAATGGGGGCAGGAGTGAAATGCCTCCTATTTCTGCTCAGGAAGAGGTTGAGATTTTTGTCTTATTCCATTTAAACTTTATTCTCAAAGTTTAAATAAACTCTACTGACATTTTCTCATTTGGCTTTACCAACATTTCATTAGTAGAACAAAGGAGATTGTATGTCCCAGTCCAGGTCTTTATTGAGTGGGACAGAAGTTCTAAAGTCCAGTGTGCACACACACAGCCCTCATTACTAGACCCTGGATCAGTCTCTCAATAAAATCATATTTTAAAAAGTCAATCTAGCATTTAAAAGGCATTTTAAACTATGCCTGGCACTCTTGAAGACTAATAAAAGAAGTCCATATTATAACCTAAAACGACCATTTAAATTTTCTTTTAATCTTTCTCTCCATTCTTTTTTTATCCCATTTATGCTCCTGAGCTTACTCTCATGAAATCCTTTAGACTCTAATATCCAACTCTTTCAGCTTTTGTTTTTATTTCTTCTTTCCCTTTCTTTTGGATCTCCAGGCATGTCTCTCCTTTCACATTCTCATACTCTTTTACATTTGCATCACAAAACCCTAATAAATTGGAATAGTAGGCTAAATTGCTAATAATTGCTGAACGAGTTTTAAGAAATTGTTTTAGTGGGTGTGAGGTAGAGGAGATGGAGACTGGGAACACATACACACTAAAAAATCTCATCTTCTTCACCTGTGTGTTTGTGAGTTGTCTTCTGTACGGCAAGCCAGAGTCTTGTAGACAGCCATTGTAATGATATCTTTATAATCCTCCCACAGCAACATGAGGGCATTCAGACCTCCAGTTTTTCCTAACTAGAAGTTTCTTTCCTGGGTCTCTCTCTCTCCCCCTTCTCATCTTAGGCTCTTCCAGGTCTATTATCTGCTCATTTTGGTGATTCATATTCTGCTCTGGACTGATGTCAACAGGAAAACAGGCTGAACTGACTAAATCAGCAGAGGTCTAGGTTAGCAATTGTAAATGTTAGGAGGAGGGCACATAGCTTTGTTTCATGTCTTTTTCCTCACTCTTTTTTATAGCCTGAGTCTCCTGCTATTCACCAGGACATTCTTTCACCTCTCCTTCTTGTCCATAGAATACTATTCCTTCGTGCATCATTGTAACGTAGAGTAAAATATTTTCGATGTGATCTTTCCACCATAGTCATGATCAGAGTATGAGCCATCATTGAAGCAAGGACAGCCTTAAGAAAAATAAGTAAATGAAAATAAGACATGGTTTCATAATCAGACCTACAGAGGAAAGAGGATCCTCTGTCTTTAGACTTCTGTCTTGGAAGTTGGGAAGTGGGTTCCCACCCCAAGGGCCTGGCCTACTTTATATCTGGCATGTTATCTATATATCTGACATTTATTGAGTCCTTATTATGTGCCAGATCCTATTCCAAGTGCTTTATGCCTATTAACACTTTTAATCATCCCAACATCTTCATGAGATAGATGATTGTTGATAATATTCCCATTTCACTGATGAGTAAACCCAGGCCCAGGGAGATTAAGCAACTTTCCCAAAGTCACTTGGTCTGTGATGGTGGAATCGGAATTTAAATCACTTCTAGAGCCTACACCCTAACCACTATGCAATGCTACTCCTCCACCTTTTAATCCAAGTAGGTAGTTGGGTTCTTTACCAAAATGTAATGAGAACCATATTCCAGTGAAAGAATTATATTTTTGTAGATTGAAGAAGTAAAAGTTTGGGAAGGAGGGAAGAATGGTGGCTAATATATGATAGAGATGGAATTTGAGGCCAGTTAGTACTCCAAATCTCAAGGCTTTTTAAACATTTGGACAATTGAAGAATTTCATTGGCAGTGATGAAAATTCTTATGCCAATCTTTAGGCGGATTTTCTTCATTCTTTTTCTCAAGAAATGTATTTCAGCTCCCTTAGGTGAGTCAGTCATCTGTGCCCCATTTCCTCTGCCTCTGCTTGCCATTATTCTATACCATGTGGTAGCAAATTATCTCATTATGCTCCAGTGAGGAACCATAAGTAAAATAGTCCTCATTGTATAGAAGAGGCAACCGAGGCTCAGAGAATTTTAGTAAGTTTCCATGATTACATAGCTCGTAGGTGGTAGGACTTGAATCATTGTTGAATGGATCTTGAAGGAGAAAGATTTATGGTGACCCTTATTTATACCAATAGAGATTTCCTTGAAGAGCTTTGCACTATTATAATAAGTAAAATCTTGTGCGATTAAATCTGTAATTCTATATTACTTCACAGAATCACATCCTTTTCCTTTCAGCTTTTCATAGCTGCTTTAATTGAATGAGATTAGAGAAGCACAGCAAATGGAAAGTTTTCCTTTCATGAGCTCTGGGGACTATGCACTTAAAATGTATCTTCCAGACAAGATGATGTCATCCAGATTAGATATGTCCTTAGAGACTGATAACAAGCTTACTGTGAGTGAGTCACCTTCCTTTGGGATGTCAGAATTAGACAGCATCAAATCTAATAAACAGTGATAGGCAGGAAAGAATTCTAATGTGCTCAATGAGGTCAAAGAAATTCGGTGTCTAAGGCAGGATCAGTAGCAACCTGGATCTGTTTCTCTTCTAACAAACCTTGAAACTTCTTTTCACCCTTGCTTTCAAATATATTTGGAAATATACAGGAAATAGGAAATAATAAATAATATTAGGAAATAAATGCTCCTAACTGACTAAATGAACATTCCTCTGGAGCTTGAATCAGGTTACCTGACTTGTTCCTTGATTCCTATTTAAGGAATCATCACCATACACCACACCCATGTTGCTGAATGTACACACAATTCTGCATGATGGTGACGGTATACTTGAGATGGGATGATTCTAAGTAGACTAGTTTTAGGAACTTAGTTACTTGTTGGCTGTAGCTGTGTGGCCTTGTAGGTACAAATTTTCCTCTCTGCTCCAGGGACTGTGTTTGGTAATTTCTAGAATTTTTTCCTAAGATATTTTTGAATACCGCATGTGTGTGTGTGTGTGTGTGTGTGTGTGTGTGTGTGTCTGTTCTGAAATACACGATCTTTGTGAATTCTGTAAGGAAAACCAGATATAGTCCTAGTGCCAATAATATTTGTCTGCTGTCCCTGGTGTTGAACTGTACAAGACATTAGGGTCCCAAAGATGGGTACTCTCAGCTGAAGAACGAAAGGTAAAAGAAACAACTCCAAATGTTTAGACTTTATAAAGACCTACAGACCTGGAAAATAGTATTTATTCATATTCTCATGAATAAAATGAACATGGACAAGCTTAAAAGTAATAGTACATCAATAGGCATATTTATTTAATATATGAAATATTTGTGAGGGGAAGATACTGTGTCTCTCTTCTGTAGTAATGTGTCTCAAGAGCTGGAATGTTTCTTGGCCCAGAGTAGAATCTCAAAGAATATTTTTTGAGTGAATAATGAATAAATTCAGTCACGGTGCTCAAAAGAAGTGACTATAGATTTAATGCTCAAAAGTAAGGTCCCCAGAATCAGATTGTTGGGATTCACACCCTGGTGTGCTACTTGCTAACTGTATGACCCTGAACAAGTCATTTTACCTCTACTCAATAGGACCGCCTCAAAGGGTTATTATTAAGCTCCAAATAGTTAACATAAAAAATGCTCAAAACAGAACCTGCAACATTGAAAGTGCTATGTATTATTGTTATTATTACTTCCTTTCATTCCTTTTGTTAAGGGTATTTATGAATAGTATATTCAAGACACATATTAATGATTTAAATGTATTGAGAGCTTATGTTGTGTGAGACATATTAATTTACTAATTCTTTATAAGACTACCATGATCTAGGTACTATTATTATTTCCATTATAAGGTGAAGAACCTCATAGAAAGCTTAAGTAACTTTCCTAGGGCCACATAGCAATTTTAGGACTATGATTTGAACCTAGACTATCTAGATACAAAATCAGGACCTTAAACACAACATTTTACTGTTTCTCAATATTTTTAATTACCCAGTGTTGGTGGTGTTGGGGGGCAGGCTGGATATAAAAGGGGTAAATGAGAAAGTGATGACTCTAAGAGAGTTTGCAGGCTCAAAGAGAATTTTTAAGTTAAAAATCTTCCTTTGATATTGGGCTTTCATAGCCTCACATAAAACAAGATGAATTCCCAACATTTTAATCTTTTTTTCCTTGAGGGGGTATTTTTCCATTCCTTTTCCAATTAGCATAATTAGCATATAGATCCTAAACACGTGCTATGTTTTTTTTTATCTGTTAATATTGACACAGAGATTAGAACATGTTATGGTTTTGGTTCACTATATTTACCCCAATCCAGTTTTAAAAATAATTTTAATAATCCATTTTAGGTGTATTGGGTCAACAGTCTAAACTTGAACATTGAACATTCTGTATTTGAAATTCCACTCTCTTACTGAGCATAATAAACTGTAGTTCACGTCCAATCATGATGCAATTTGCTCAAACACCATTGTTTTGTTGCCGCTTCTTTTCAAAACTAGGTTTCTTTTCAGAGATTTCTGTATTGCATGTACTATTTTCAATTTGTAGTAGGAGACTGGCATACAAACGAAATAACAAAAGCTGTATTATTATGGTCCCAGAAAATAACTGGTAATGGTGTAATCAGTTTTTGCAGGGTTATTTTCCCCCAGTTTTGACTGCTCAACCTCCATCCATAATAACCCCTTGAGGCTGTTGAACCTGGACTTTACAGATAAAGTGGTTTACACTTCTCAGCCTGCTAAGTTGTCATCATTTAGCCATATTCATATGAGCTCTTTAGTCAATGATGGACAGGTGCGGTGTGAAATGTACCAGGATGCTCAGGCAGCAGGAGCTCACATTTATTAAGTACTTATTATGTGCCAGGACCCAAGCTAAGTTCTTTGCTACACGATCTCATTTAATCTATGCAATGACCCATTGAAGTATGTACTGTTATTGCCCCCATTGTGTAGATGAACAAACTGAGGCACAGAAAACTAACCTGTTAATTAGGAAAATTGATGGCTAGGTTTTGAAGCAAACCAGTCTACCTCCAGAGTCTACACTCTCTATTACTAGGTTCTACTGCCTTCTATGTACTCATGGTTTTCAAAACCCTACACATCAATTCAATAACATTGAACTTGCATTTATTTTGTGCCAGACATCTAGGATGCTAAAATTATTAAGTTGCCCTCACTGCCCCTGAGATACTCATGGTTTCGTGTAAAATTGGTTGTAATAAAGGCAGAGAGGGTCACAAAAGAGTAAATGACAGAATCAAACAGGAGGGTGAGAGGAGAGGCCAGGGCAAGCTCCACAATGAGATGGCCCTGGATCTAAATTTTAAAAATCAGAGGAAACAGCATGGGCAAAGGCATGGTGGTGTGAAACTGCATAACACTTAAAACAGATAAGAGACAGTACAGCATGGTAATTAACAGTACAGACTCTGCAGCCAGACTGCTTGGGTTTGAATCCTGACTCTACCTGGTGACTGGTGACAAGTTCCTTAGCTTCTTTGTGCCTCTATTTCTCATCTATACAATGAGGATGGTAATACTAGTAACTCCCTGATAATGCAGTGAGGATTAAATGGGTCACAAAACACAAATCATTCAGAGCAGGGCCTGGTATATTTATTAAAAACATTTCACAGTAGCTAGTTATCACTGTTATTACCAAAAACCGTTATTATGTTTGATGCGTACAAATTCCTCATTGTTATATTGGAGATAAAACAGACTAGACTGGACCACACACTCTAATTTTCTTTCACACCTCTCCAAGCTTTCCGGAGGCATCAGCTCAGTTACCAGACCCAGTTTCCTCACAAAACAGATTGACAAGAGATGCTCTTATCCTCCTTTCAAACTCCAAACTGTCCATTCTGCTAAGAAGAACCCAGTCAATTAGTGCTGCTTGAAAATTTCCCCTTAAGGCACAATTTTCCTTGGGCCTCAAGGAAAGAAGGAGAGGAAAAGATGAGCAGGGATGCTCCATAAGGGAGAAACACATAACAATGGCTCACTGCCCTTCTCCACAAACGATGAAGTCATTGGCCAGAGTGACCCTGCCCTTGCATGTGTTCAGAAACTTGTCTTCAGGAGTAATCATCTCCCCCAGCTCTGGGTTTCTTAGAATCAGTGGCAATAGCCATGTGGACGTGGCTTATCCTCTCCCTTCTTCCTCTCAAGTGTTCTTTCATAGACTTTAGAATAACAAAATGCAGTAAAAATCGCAGCATAATTATTGCCAGGAAACTTGGATTTCAGTATTAGCTTTGACATTAACGGAGTAAAAATAATTGTAATAAGCACTTCTGTAGTACCCATGATGTGCCAGACACTGTTCTGAACATGACACTTTCATCACTCATTTGATCCTCACAGGAGCTCACTGACTCAGTATATGAATTGATCAGCCTAACTAGGTTATGCTGTGATAACAAATGATTACCAGTCTCAGTGGTTTGTTTCCAACTCATGTTCTGTGTTCATTGTAGATTATTGGGAATTCTGTCCTATGCTTTCTTTACCCCAGGATCCAGGCTCATAGAGAAGCCTCCATCCGGAATGTTTCAGATTTCATGTCAGGAAAATAGAAAGGACAACACACATTGGCTCTTAAAACTTTCCACATGGAAAACTTTCCACAGTCACTCAGCTCATATTTCATGGCCACCTGAATTGGAGTGGGCATGGAAGAGATGTCTTATGATGTGCCTGAAAGGGGAGAACCAGAACATAGATGAACACTCTAAGTCTACTGTAATATGCTATTATTATCAGCATTTTATAGATGAGGAAACTGAGGGACAGAGAGATTAAGGAAGTTGCCCAAAGTTACATAGTTTGTAAGTGGCAAAGCTGGGATTTGAACTCAGGTAGTCAGCTCCAGAGACTGCTCTTAATCACTATTCATAAACCTTTTCCAAGGCATTGAACCTACCAAGTTTCAGTTTTCCTATCTATAAAAATGGAGGGAGGGACCCTTTCTTTCATACCTCACAAGGATACACTTAAAAGTCATCCATCCATCCATCTATCTATCCATCCATCCATCCATCCATCCATTCATCTATCCATCCATTCATCCATTCTTCTATTCTTGCAGTAATTGGCATACCTACCAAGTGCCCATTATTGTTCTACCTGTTGTAAATCAATAGTGGGTAGGCCTAAGTTTCTGTGCTCATGGAAGGTACATTTCTCCAGGCATTAAGTAGTGAACAAAATAAATAATGGAATGAATCAGTGAACAAGGTAAGGATAAATGCTCTTAGGGCAATAAAATATAGTGATATTGCTATGGTCTGGATTGTGTCCCCCTAAAATTCATATATTGAAGACCTAATCTATAATGTGATGATATTTGGAGATGGGATTTTTGGGAAATAATTAAGATTAGATGAAATAATAAAATGAGTGTAGGCCCTTCATTATGGGAGTAGTAGCTTTTTAAGAAGATGAAGAAAGAGAGAGATCACTTTTTCCCACCATGTGAAGGCAGCCATCAACAAACCAAGGGTCTTCACTAGAAACTGAATTAGCTGGCACCTTGATCTTGGATGTCCCGACCTCAAGAACTATGAGAAATAAATTTCTGTTATTTAGGTCCCTCAGTCTATGCAGCAGTCTGTAACAGCCTGAGTAGAAAGTCACTGAGGAAGAGGCGCTTTAGATTGGGAGAGCATGGAAGTGACATTTGAGCTGAGTTTATCCTGTGAAGATCTAGGGGGCAAGGATAATTACAAGCAAAGGCTCTGAAGCAGGGAGGAGTGTGGATGTTTGAGGAACAGAGAGAGGGTTAGAGTAGCTGGAGTCCAGTGAATGAGGAGGACAGTGGTAGGCGATGAAGGTGCAAAGGGAGGCAGGAACCAGACCACAAATATAGACCACAGATTTTTCAACTTTGTTTTTAGCTTAAAAACCACTTTGTGAATCTGCTGAATGAAAACTATGGACATGCTCACTAGGAAATACCACACTCAGACAACATTTTACATATAATATCAGGAGTTTTATAGCCCTTCACCCTCATGTCTATCCAAACATCAGGTTGGGAACTTCTGAAAGACATAAAAGACATTTTAAACAGTACAGAGAGAAGAAAACTGACATTATTTGCAAGCTTTTTTTGAGCTGGAAACTTTGCCAGAATGATAAACTTATTTCACATTTTTTTTTCATAATCCTATTTGATAAATGATGAAACCAAGTCTCAGGGAAGCTAAGAAATATGCTTAGGCTAAAAAGGTAGTACATGACAAAGACCTTGAATCTAGGTTGGCTTCACTTCAGAGATAGTATCGTTGTTATTAGACGTAGGGTCAATTTCATCCCTCCCAAGTGTATTTTTATTATTAGGTAAAGGGTCTGTATTTTCAACCAGCTGAGACAGTATTCTTTTCCTTTTCACTGGTTCTAGTTGAATAGCAGAGCAGCTGAGGTTCTAAGTCTCCATTTCTTTACTGCCACACTGATTACAACGTCAGCCTTTATGACTCCCAGCAGAGTGGTGAAATATAACCGCTAAGCCACTACAACAGTTAAGGCAGCATTAACTCGATGTATGCTCCTCTGTGTGGATGCCAGAAGACCTGCTCCAAGCCTTTTCTAGTGGTTTAGTATTCTGCTCAAAAGAGTCATTTACGGAGCATCATCTTTCCTAATTAGGGAGCTAATCTATTGCAGCCAATCTCCTAAACAAGAGGAGGATAGAGACCTAAAACAGAGGTGTGACCATTCATTTCAAGTTAATCAGCTTTGAAGCTGCTTGACAATGGATATTGATTTCCTAGTGCCTGGAAAACCTCCTGAGAGAGGTTTCGGATCTCAGCAGCCCGGGCAATCTATGCATTTCCTTATCCACTCACTCATTATACAAGGCCAGGAAATGGCCAAAAATGAGATCAGCAAGGAAACCACCTTCTCTGAAAAAACGCATGCACTAGAATGATTGGAAGGCTCCTCCCAGACCAAAATGAAGGAGGAAGGGTTGGCAACAGACAAGCATAGTACTCACTCTCCATTTTTTTTTTTTACCTCTTATAGACTTATGTAGAAACTAATACTAGCCGTCTTTTATAGAACTACTCTAAATATATTATTTCTAATGTCAAAACACTGTTGGTTTTATTGCCATTTATTAAGGATGAATAAATTGAGGCTCAGAGATGCTAGTTATCCTGTACAGCAATCACACAGCAAGTAATTGTCTGAGCTGGGAATTAAAACTCACGTCAGTCAGAGTCTGAAGTCTTTATTCTTCTGCTACACTAGGCTGCCTTATCTTTCTAGATATGCATTTTCCTCCCTTGACTTTCCATTTTCTTTAATTGTTTGAGCTAGTTAATCAGCATGGTTCAGAGATAATGAGGCCCTGATGGTAGAATTTGGCTTCCATAGGTGTCCTATCCAGGTATCAACAGACTGTAATAGAGCTAGATTGCACAACTACATGTTGGCAGTAGGTGTTAAAACAATTTACTTGTATCATAATTAAAATCATAGCAAGTATTTCAATTTAATTATCAATGAATATTAACATAGTTATCACAGCTGGAGCTATCAGCACATAATATTCCAAGAAACACATTGCAATGTTGCATGTATAGAAAAAAATCATTCAAACTGAGTCAATCCATTGACCCCAATTAGAGTAATGATATTTCTGTGTATTAATAGAAACAATACATGCACCAGATAAGTGCGTTACTATGCACCAGATCTATCTTAAGGAATACAAAAGCTAAAGTGAAATGTACTTGTACCACAACAGTAAAAGCTGTGTTTAGTAGAAAAATATTTTATATCATTTCCATTTTATAATGTAAATTTAAAGTAATAAAAGTTCAATAGTATTACATTTTTAGTTCCTCAGTGACACTAGTCTTATGTCAACTGCTCAAAAAACACATGGCCAGTGGCTACTGTATTGAAAAGCACAGGCCTAACACAGTATATACAGTCAATAAATATTCTTTGAATTCATAGACTCAGATATATATATATATATATATATATATATATATTTATATATATATACTCAGATATATATATATATATATATTTCCCAACCCTGGAAATTAAGACCTAAACATAAGTGCAGAGACCTTATCCAATTTTTAGTAGACTGGTGGGGATTCTAGAGGTTGGAACGGTATAGACCACCATGTGTAGTTGAAGGCAGCACAGTATAACGGGGAAAGCCATTGGCCTTTGGGCCAGATGACTGGGGTTGGAGTTCCCACTCCATAGCTTGCTAGCTGTGTGTGTTAGATTTCTCCTCTTTCAAAGAGACTGCTTATAATACTTCACATATTTGCTGTGAAGATCAAATAAAAATATTTCTATTTATAAGTTTTAAAACACTGTCCAAATGTTAGTATTTTTGTCTTGTCTGTGCCAGAGGGAAATCTATCTCAGGCTGGATGCCATAGCATTCCGAAAGTGTCTCTGTCATAGAAAGCAGGACGGCATTGTTAAGTTGCTAGGAAAGCCCATGTTGTTGGCAGAGTATGTATAGGCACAGTGGATAAAAGGGTGATGTCTTACTTTGGCCAGTCACAGTTACAAAACTCAAAGACTGGTGCTTAATTGTTTTTTTTTTTTCAGGCAATAAAACTTAAGAGTGCAGGCTCCTGAACCAGACGACCTGGCTTTGAATCCCCAGCCTCTAGAGGTTTTAAGATTTAGGACTTGGGATTTAGGATTTAGCTGCCGTAGGACTCTGAGCACACTAACGCTATGCCTCACTTTTCTCTTCTTTAAAATGGAAATAATAATAGGGCCTATCTTATTAGGGATGGTTGAAGAGAGTGTTTAAAAGAGTGGCTAGCACATATTAAGTTCTCAGCAAATGGTTAATGACTGATATCATCCTAGATGCACCGTGAATGAGCATCTAGGAATTACCTTCTTTTTATAATTTCTCTCCATGTACTTCCTCACCACTCTCTCTGTCCATCACCCAGTATCCCAGTTCTAACTTAAGAAATCACAGGTCCTTAAGATACAGCTCACCATTGGAGGAACAATAAGTCTTCCATTTTCTGCAGAATGAAATAACTGTTAAAACAACTCTTCTTGCTGACCGTATTTCACAGCTGAATTTAGATGTGTTATCACACTAGTTAGTTCTTGCTTCTTTACGGAGGCTTACCAAAGAACCTCCTCCTAAGAAGAGTGAAAATGAAAGGAAATCTGATTCATTCATTCATTTATTCATTCCAAAAATATATATCGAGTACTTAGCGTCAGACACTGTTTATATGCTTGGGAATCAACTATGAACAAAAATGGTAAATTCCTGACCTTGCAGAGCTTGCATCCTAGTGAGGAGAGATGGGCAATAAATAATAACACAATAAATAAGCAAAATATTCAGTATGTTAGAAATTATAAACACTGGAAAAAAATGAGCAGACTAAGGGGGCATGGGATATATGGGTGGGAAACAATTTTAAACAGAATTCTCATTGAGAATAGGGCTTTGGGGCAAATACTTGATAGAGGCCACGGAAATAACCACAGAGTGATTTGAGTGAAGTGTGTGCCTAGAGAGGAAATAGCCACTAGAAAAGTCCTATGGTGGGTGTGCACCTGGCCTGTTCAAAGCACAGCAAGGAGACCAATGTGTCTGGAATGGATTGACAGGTAGGGCCTAATATGAAAGGTCTTACTGGGCATTGTAAAGACTATGGGATGATTGTGTAGTTATTTGCACGCAAGTCAGATTTGGGCATTGAGAGTATAAATAGACCAAAAAATTGGATTCTCTGAGCTTTTAGAAGACCTTAAGGGAATCGCATTCTCTCACTCATCAATCTCTGACTTCTTTTGGAGCATTGCCACCATAGAGTCAACTTGCCAGTTCTTGAGCATACTGGTGACAGGGAGCTCTCGTCTTCTCAAGGTGGCCCATCTTCCTAGTGGAAGGCTCTTTCTGGTGGAAGGCTCTTTTGCTGAGGTGACATATGATTGCCTGTCATTGCCATCCCTTTTACTTCTACCCCTGGAGGCCTTTCAGAATAAGTCTAATCTTTCTTTGTCATGACAGACCTTCAAATATTTGAAGACAGCTGCCACATCCCTACAGTTTTCTCTTCCCTAGCTGATAGACTCCAGTTCTTGCTCTCATTTCTCATATGACACACGTAGTCAACTTCTGCTCTCCCTTCTGACTCTGCTCCACATCTATTTATTCGATGGCCAGGAGGGAATACAATGTGCCTGGCTAGAGAAGACCAGGCCAGAGCCATCCCATTTGTGGCCTGGGCCAGGTCCCAGATGGTAGTGTAGTGAAGGAGAAACACTTAGGAATAGACAGGCATGGATTCAAATCTCAGCTCTGCCCCCTTCAATATGGGGTGCCTCTGGAGAATGGGGGATCGCTCTGAACCTTCATTTCTGTATCTGTGAAGTTTAGATAGTAATATGAAACTTTGGGACTTGTTGCAAGTTTAGTGGTTTGATGAATTTACAGCTGCCTAGTACCTTGTAAATGTTCAAAGTTGATTTTTTAAAATCTCTTCTACCTTTGACAATGTTTTCCTCTTCAAGTTCACTATAATATTTTATTCCCAGAGCCAAATCCCACAGAATCCAGCCTCCTGAGTCCATAGCCCAATGTCCAGCTCCTCAAAGGCTGTAGATGTGGTTTTGGGAGTGTTTCTAATGGGTCATGGACAAGTGCAATGGGGAGGAGTAGATGGGGTGACCTATGTACATTCTAGCTGCCTAACATTGTAACAAAGAGTATGTTTATTCTAAATCCTGGAGAGTGGGCTCTTACTTTGTCATAGGTATAAAGAAAGAACTAGAACTTTCTAATTATCTCAGAATTCTGCAATGGACACAGCTCTGCGATGACTGTGACTTTCACTGCTCATCTGAGGCTTAGGGATAAGGGAAGATACTGTCCCTGAATGGTTGTAGCCATTCTAATGTGGGAGGTGGGATGTTGGAGAGAAATTTGTGGCATACCTGGACCATTGTGAGGACTGGCTGTTTGGGCCAGTAGAACCTCCTCTCCACCATCCCTCATCTGCTGCATGGATTATTGCACTAAGCTATCTCCTAACCAGGGCCCTAAATTCAGCCTCAATTCTAGTTCTATCTCTCTGTGATTTTATTATGCCATTACTCTCAGTGGCTCCCCTGGCAATCAGACTCCTACACACTTCACACTCAGGTCTCAGTGGAAATTCCCAACCCAACATCCAGCCCACTCTGAACTCTAGTCTTTGGAAATTATTTGCAATCCCCTAAAAACACCATTCAGGTCCAAGCATAAAATCCTTTGCCTGTGTTATCAATTCTTCCTGAAACGTCCTTCTCCCCTTTATTTATCTTCATAAAGAAATTTAAGCCTGGTTCCTGCAGGACACATTTATTATTTTTTCCTCCATGCTTTGCCAACACTTCACACATACCTCCATTATAATTCTAATTCATGTATTGTATTAGATAATCTGTTCATGCATATCTCTACACTAGAGTGTGAATGGAAAGACTCAGTATATTACTTTCCTAGGACTGCCATAACAAAGCATCACAAACTGGTTTAAACCAACAGAAATTTATCCTCTCACAGTTCTGGAGCCAGGAAGTCTGAAATCAAGGTGTCTACAGGGCCATACTGCCTCCAAAGGCTCTTTCCTTGCCTCTTTCTAGCTTCTGGTCATTGCTGGCAATCTTTGGCATTCCTTGGCTTTCAGGTACATCATTCTAGTCTCTGCCTCTGTTGTCACATGGCCTTCTTCCCTATGTCTCTGTATCCAAATCTCCTTCTCCTTTCTTTTATAAAAACATCAGTTACTGGGTTAGAGCTCACCCTACTTTAGTATGGTCTCATTTTAACTTGATTATATCTACAAAGACTCTATTTCCAAATAAGGTCATATTTATAGGTGGGGAGAGGATTAACTTTTTAAGATCTTTTTAGGGGGACACAACTCAGCCTATAACACTAGATTTTATATGTTTGTGTATTATCACTGCCTGGCGTGTAAGAGGTGCATAAAAATGTTCATTTAAATAATGCAGGATTAAATGATGAGTGAAAGGGAGAAGTTATCCCAATACACATTCACTATGTGCCTCCATCTACACCAGACCCTGTGCTGGGTGCTAAGAAGACAGAGGAGAATAAGATGTGGCTTTATCCACCATTTCCTCCCCATGAAGTGCTTGGCTTCCCAGCCATGTATCTTTTGCAGTCCTCAGCTCACCCCGAGATCTTTAGCTTTAAATAGACCTACCAGTGTGTTGGATGCCAGAGTGCTCATGACTAATTCAAGACCTTCCTGGCAATGAGTTCAGGGGCGTGGGTGTCCAGCTGGGACCCCCATTACCCTGGGATCACTGAGTCCTGCCTTCACTCAGCAGTTGTGCAGATTTTACTGTCTGCATCTAGACACAAAATAAATCTATGGGTTCTTGAAATAAGTCCCCACTTTTCCATCCCTGTACTGCTCTAAGTTTTATTTCCTCAGTTGTAAAATGACAATAATATCCAGTTTCTCAAAGTTGCTGATATAGTGAATATGAAAGTAATTTAGTATACTACTTATTAATAATTTAGTATTGGAACTGTATTTTGACATACATTCTTCCTATCCCTGTATTCTTACCCCTCTACAAGAAAACCTTGAGGTTCCTTCTATTAAGTGGCAGAGATTATTTATTTACTCCTTGAAACTTCAACCTTGTGATTTGCATCAATTAATGAGACAGTAGCAAATATGATGGAAGCACAGGCTGATAAGCACTTGGATACTGACACTCTTGTGGCTCTTGGTGGTCCTTAAAAATTTCTTAGAACTCTAAAAAATGCTAGACCCCAGTTTCCTCTGGATAGTCCCTAGAGTTTAGACATGCTGTTGGAGTCCAGTAACCTCAGATATCCTGAACTTCATTATTAGAGCCATATTCACTTATTAATGAGTCTTGGTCTTTATTTTTTAGACTGTGTGCATTGATGCATGAATAAAAAACTGACCATAGCTCCTGGGAACACTGAGCCTAAGACCAGGGACACTTTGCATAGATGGTCTGCAAAAAAAAGCCTGAAACAGTGCTGAATATGTACATTAATTATCAAAATAAATGTTGTGCTTATAAACTAATCTTTACTTAAAAAGGGATTTTAAAGTCATATTTCAACTGGCCCTCACAACAGTCCTATAATTCAGGATAGAGATGCTATGCACTTTTATTTATAAGGAAACTAAGGCCCAAAAGAGGTGACAGAGCTTCTTCAAGGTCATACAGCTAATGTATCAGTTATTTCAGCATAACAACTATTCTAATACTTAGTGGTTTAAAACAACAATCACGGAGAGTGAGACCAAGGAGGAGAAAGGCCCAGGGAAAATGGATGGCAGGTTCAAGTGGTGGTGTGTTCAGCTGAGGAAACCTAGAATCTCCAGAGAAGTATCCAAATTAGTAGGTCATTGAATATCCAGGTCGGAAGCTCAGGAAAGACTTATGGGTAGGCGATGTCAAGCTGGAGCCCATCTACATGTAGATGGAGAACTCGTTAGAATCCATTTCATGGTAATTGATGGAAAATCCAACTCAAGCTACCTTAAAACAAAACAGTAAAAACGATGGAGTTTTGAATTCTATTAACAATATCACTGGGAAAACCTAGACTAGTCTTGCTCCAAGCACAGCTGGATCTAAGGGTCCCAATGACATAAGCAAGGCTTTGTCTTCTTCTGCCTCTTTGCTTTGCTTTCATCTGTATGTTGGCTCCATTCCAGGCAAGTGTTTTTCCTAGATGGTAGCAGCAAGCTCTCAATCAATTACTCATTTGTGATATTTTAACAGTCCACCCAGACTCAGATGACATAGTTTCAGGATCTGTGCGGGGCAAGGCTAGAGCATCCTCAAGGAACTTTTCTGAGGCTTTTGGACCATTTGGCTTAGAGCCTTCTGGAAAATCTGCAGAGTTTTGAAAGTATCTGGGTCCACTCAGTGACATGACGGGCCATATTCAAATCACAGTTCTTTTTCTGGAGCTAATTGGCTCTATTTCTGCTCTGGGCAAGGCTGGGGCATCCCCATAGAATGAATTCTCCTAAGATTAATAGTGCTGGAATACCAGGATTTTCCACAAAAACAGAGAGAAGGAACGTGTGTTTAAATATCACCTTTGGGTGTCTCGGCTTCTTATGCCCCTCACCTGGGAGCCCCTTACCTTGCTTCCTGAGACGCTGGATGGAAGAGATGGCCTGCAGAGGAATAATGGCAATGGGGAAAGGGTAGCCAAAGATAAGTCTTAGGAACATTCACATTTAAGGGGTCAGCACAGAAATAAATAATAGTAGATAAAAATAAGAGAGAGGTCAGCAAGTTTGGAGGAGCACCAGAAGAAAGCCTCTTCCTTTGTCCTCCTTCCAGAAGAATACCTGAATGATCAGACTTCCTGTCTCTCTCTTGCTCTTCTGTTCTCTGGAGTCCTCTACACCAGACAGTTAATTGCTTTAGAATGTTAAGTACCTCACCAGTTGTGTAAACAGCCCCAAGCCTCACATCCAACACCTATCATCCAGATTAAACTATTAATATGGAAGAAAGGAACAGCAGAAAAGATAATCAAGTTTAATTCAATTTTTTTTTCCCCAAGAAAAGCACAAGTCATTAAGGAGTGCTGTATCTTAATAGCCTCTGAAGGCACCTCTATCCAAGAGAATTAGCTCATTTTCTCTACATCTCAGCATTAGGAACTCCAGAGCCTCCAGCAGGGAGATCTTTCGTTATCCCAATTATTTCTAACAGGCTATAGCTAACTCGGAGGCTCAAGAATTTAGGTCAAGGAAGAGGAAGGTGGGTGGACTCGTTCTGATTGTCAGCTTCTTCATCTAAAATAATAGGCATAATACCACTGCTCTCTCAGGGTCACTATAAAAATTAAATTAGGATCAAAATAGGCCACTTTGATTTAAGGATTATTTGGAGCTGGAGGCAAATTAGAATCAACAGAAGCAGAAAGACACCCTCCAGGAGCTTCCCTTATCTGACTAAAGCAGAAACCCCTGAGAAATGAAGACTGCCATAAACACCCTCTCCCAGGGGAAACTGTATGGTCACGAAGAAAATAGTCAGCAATGAGATGGATCTGCTCAAACAAACCCTCCTCCGTCAGCTCCCCTGTGAATGTTTATCTTCCCACACTTTACTGTCCTTGGAAACCTAAAACCTTTCTTCTTTGTCTTATTACCTCTCCACATGTTTATTGTTCTTTGTCAAGATGTATAAAGCCAAGTTCTAATCACCCCTTCAAGTTACTCATCACTGGGATTCTCCTGCATGTATTTACGCTGCACGTATTCATAAAATCTGTGTATTTTTTTTTTCTTGTTAATATGTCAGTTTAATTTGCAAGGTCTCCATAGGGCTTCCTAGAAAACCTAGGAGGGTAGGGGAAGAGTTTTTTTTTTTTTCTCCCCTACATGTGTCAAATGATGCAGAGATAGGTAATAAGGCATAGAAGGTAGATATGGAGTGTGGAGGAGGAGGGTGGTCATTTAAAATAGGAAGCTAGGCAAGGACATCAGAAGGATCAGAAACACTGGGTGTTACCAGTGAATGTCTTTTCCTGTTACTTATAGCCGAGGGCATCCTGAGGGCTATAGCATTTGCCCAATAAGGCTTGGTTATTGTCTTTGGAGAGCTTGCATTTGGCAGTGAATACATTTGGGTAACCAGAAGATGATACTACATATGTGAGCATAGGAAAATGCACAGATTCTGCACAAGGTCAGTCAGATCACCGATTACCTTCTGTGCTATGATTCCTTGCCTCCTGTTACGCTCTGACCCAAACCAGGAGACACAAAGTTCTCCACTGTAATTACCTAACACGGCTGTTTCAAGGCACAACTCTTTTAATGAAACTTTCCAAATGGTTATTGAATCAGAAGGAAATAAACACAGGGGATCAATAAGTCTGGGATCTGTGCTGTCCAATAAGACAGCCGCTAGCCACATGTGGCAATGTAAATCTAAATCAATCAAATTGCATAAAATGAAAAATTTACTTCCTCATACTGGCCACATGTGCTTAATAGCCTTATGTGGCTAATGGTTATTGTATTGGACAGTGCAGATGTAAGACCTTTCATCATTGCAGCAAGTTTTCCATCACTGTGCTGGCCTAGGTAATAATAATAGCATGGCTCAAGCGATGCTACTGAAACTTGAACGTGCATATGAATCACCTAGGGCTCAGGTTTTGATTCATTAGCTCTAGAGGTGGTGGCTAAGATTCTGCATTTCTAATAAGCTCCCTGGTAATGCTGATGCGGTTGATTCACCAGCCACTCTGCAGAAGCAATGGCTGAGAGGTCAGGGCGAGTTCTCCAGTGCTTACAGGAAATAGATGGTGCCCAGGAAGCATCTACATTAACTACTTTCACATCCATCCTGGTCTTATTTCTCCCTTCAAGGTAGAAGACACACCATATATTAATCCCATTGTTCTTTATGAGAGGTTCAGACCTTATGGATAATTGCACAGGCTAACGACTCAGAATACCTTTGTTAAAATTCTAGCTTTAGACTTTACTGCTGTGTGAGTTTGAGCACATCACTTAACCTCGGTGCCTCAGTTTCTCTCATCAAAATAGGGAAAATAATAATATTTTATAATGTCTGAAACTTTATAAGTGCTTTGTAAATGTTAGTTGTTATATTTATTAGTCAAATAGGTTTGGTTGCAAGGCATATTTTCTCATATATGTACTCTCTGCTAAGTACTAGGAAATACAGATATTATCGAGATACAGCCCATGACCTTGAAGGGCTCCTGGGTAGAACTGCAGAAGTCTGGCGTTGGTATAGGTCTTTGGGAAGGAGAGATTATGTACTTTTTTAAAAAATATAAAAACAATGAATTATGATGTTAGATAGCACATTTCTATGAAAATCTATGCTTCCTTTTTACTGTTGACATTATAGGACAACCCTGCTTGTAGCTTAACTAGTAAGATAAAGTACCTATATATGCAACTGGAAGACTGTGTCACTGGGCCCAGTCTTTGCACAGAACCACATTCAGGGAAAACAGTCCAGTAATGAATATTATTAAAAGCAAATTTATGTTTTTAATGGCTACTCTTAAAGAATGCCCCAGAGGCTACAACTTATAACTTAAAGCAGCATTTCTTAAAATCTTTTTCCTATGTCTCTCAATTCTCTTTCTCATTTTCATCTTCCTACCAAATCTTTACCTAAAATCAACGTTGTGATTTTTTCCTGCCTTTTTCTCCCAGTTTTTCACTCATGTAGCAGGCCAAACCTTGCCCTTCTCATCTGCCCATCCTCTCACTCATTAGCTGCTTTCTATGACTTCCTCTTCCTCCAGGCTAGATGTTCACAAGTCCCACTTCCTTTCAGAAAGCCTGTGCTCCTGGCATTCTCCAAATCTTGCCTCCTGCTGGGAGAGGAAATGCAGCTCTAGCTCTTACTGCTTCTGGGTAGAAATCTGTCCAGTTCTCAGATTACAAAGGAGAGTTCCGAAAGCAAAAGTCCTTCCTCCATAGAAAGGAAATTGGAGGGTAGGGTAGACAGGATTCTAAGATGACCCCTTGGATCCGCACCTCCTGGGGTTTATGACCTGCAGAATGCCTGGGACGGTGAGCATGCTGGATTTTACTCCTATGATTAGGCTATGCTAGATGAGTGTTGACTTTAAGAAAAGGAGATCACTGGCAGTATCACAACCAGTGAGGTTTATGCCGAGTGTGAGTATTGCTAATTAGAAGCAAGGGAGATCATTTAAGGGGAGTTTGGCCTAATCAAGTGAGCACTTTAAAAGCAGAGGGTTTTCATGAATATGACTCTGTAGGTGACCTCTGGAGTTAAGAGAAGCCCTTGACAGGGAAATGCCTATGGACTGACTTAGTCAGCAGAACCAATGTAGAATCCAAAAGTAGATCCTAGTATATTTGTAATTTAATATTTGACTAAAGTTGTGATTTTACCAAATGAGAAAGGGAAGGTAATTTAACATATGGTACTGGGACTACTAGCTATCCAAATGGAAAAAAATAAAATTGGATCCTGCTCTTAAATCATTAAAAAGAACTCTCTAAAGATATGAGACGATAAGTATAGTAATAATAATTGTTTTACAGCATAATCTCAGAGACTGTGTACAATCTAAGGCAGGGGAAATCTCAATCAATTTGGAAATCCAGAAGTTATTAAAATATGTAGATATATTTAAGCCTTTAAAATTAAAATCTTATGGCAAGAAAACCAAAGATAAGTTGAAAAAAGTGATTACATAATGATAATCCAGTGATTAATATCTACAATTAAAAAATAAGTTCTAACATGTGGATAAGAAAAGATAACCCAAAGGATAAATGAGGAAAACATATGAATAGGAAATTTAAATAACTGCAAAGAACCAAGAAACATGAAAATGATAAATTTTACAGTAATATGAAAATGCATATTAAGATAATAATGCAATCACTTTTCTCCAGACAGACTGGAACAAAATTTAAAACTCTTATATTTAATTGTTAGTATGAATGTGGGGAAATACATACTCTCAAACATTGCTGATGCTAATAGGCATTGCTGTAACCTTTTCAAAAACAAGTCGTTGAATATCTATTAAAATGAGTATACAGATGGACCTCAGAGATTCTGCAGGTTATGTTCCAGACCATTGCAATATAGCTGATATCATAATAGAAACATCACATGAATTTTTTTGGTTTTCTGGTGAATGTGAAAGTTACATTTACAGTATACTGTAGTTTATTAAGTGTGTAATAGCATTATATCTAAAAAAAAAAAAAAGAGAACAGTATATACCTTAATTTAAAATACTTTATTGCTAACAAGTGCTAATTATCATATGAGACTTCAATGAGTCGTAATCTTTTTGCTGGTGGAAGGTCTTACCTTCAATTTGTAAAAAGCAATATCTGCAAAGCAGAATAAAAATGAGCATCATAAAATGAGGTATGGCTGTATATGTGTTTATAATGTGCATTATTTTTTAAAAACATGGCAAAGGAAACAAAGCAAGACAAACAATAGAACAAAAGCAGAGATTTTTCTCCTGTTGGTCAGGGAAGAAGAAGTGAGCAAGATGTCTTCCTGCTGGCTTGGAAGAAACAACCACCATGTTGTGAACTGCCTGTAGGGGCCACATGGCAAGGAATGTGGGTGACCTCTAGGAACTAAGAGAAGCCCTTGACAAGGAAATGGGGACCTCAATTCTACAACCATAAGGAGCTGATTTGGACCAACAACTACAATGAATCTGGAATGGATTTTTTTTTTCCCCAGAGCATCAAAAAAGGAACAAAGCCTGCTGACTCCTTGATTTCAGCCTGGTGAGACCCAGAGAAGAGACCCCAGCCATGATGTCTGTGGCAGGACATCTGACCTAGAGGACAATGAGCTAGTAAGTAGGTGTTTTAAACCTCTAAGTTTGTCGTAATTTGTTACCTAGCAGCTGACATTGAAAACTAACACCAAAGGTAAGTGAGGACAGATAAGATATGAAGGCTCATCCATGAATAATTTTTATTTCTGTTCTGAATAAAAATATTACTGGTCATACAGTGCAAAGGGCTGAATGGAGAAATGATGGTAAGGGCTGACAGAGGGCAGTTGAGGGGACCTGTGGCCTGAAGTGGTAAGAAATGCTCCATAGGAGAGGTGGAACAGGTGCTGGTGATTGAAGGTAGGGTTTGGTTGCTGGAGAGAACAGGAGAAGCCTGTAGAGGGGTTAATTTCAGGAAAAGCGTGTGGGCAGGAATATGCTAATGTGTTATGGGAAGAGCAAGGAGGCTGCTGCAGTCCCTACCTGTCTCCCCACTGCCCATGCTGCAGCCTTTCCAAAGGATTCCCTGAACAGGTCATGCACTTTGGCACCTTCCGGGATTTGCATGTGTCCCTTCCTCTTCCTGCAACAACTCTGTCTTCCCTACTTGTCTTTCAAGACCCAGCCCAAGGCTCCTCCCTTGTGCAACCTTTCCTCTAGCTTCCCAGTCTCAGAAAAGTTGATCCCGAGCCCAAGATCCTGTCCTATAGCTCCTAGATGGAAGCAGGGACTTGTTCTACTATTCCACATTCAGAGAAGAAAGAAAAGAAACTCTTGGCTAGGTCAATAATCAACCACAAATTCAATCCTTTTGCCTAATTCTCATTTCCAAATAGGTTTTTGTAAAGTGGGGCACACCAGTAACTCAGCCAGGCTGGAAGCACCAATTCTGTGGGAGCCTTTGCTATGGATGGATTTCTAAAGCAGCTGGAGCTGGGAGTTGCTGCCCGAGGCCCCCAATGAGAACTGGAGGGCCCCAGGCTCTTCCCACAGGATCCTTGATCATGTTCTCGTTTCCTCCTCCAGAAATGTGGGGCTAAAATAAACCCAGAAGCTGAGGATGGGGTGAGTCAGAACTCTGAGTGGAGCAGCAATTGCTGCACGGCTGCTCCTTGTAAAAAATGTCCCCCTTGAGCCCAAGTTGTTTATGCCAAAAGCTGTAAGCCTGAAAAATGAGCTCTCCTAAAACAGGCTGGCAGCAGGCTCCCCTTCCTGGAGATGGCATGATATTTCATAGCATGGAAACTTTCTGTGCCAGTGTAAAAGGAGGGGCACACAACTCTCTGAGCTGGGGAAGCCTTGGTGACAAAGGAGGACCCTGGGCTGGAAGCCAGGTGACAGGAGATTTAGTCCCAGCTTCACTGCTTACCAGGTTTGTTAGGTCAGGTAATACCTTTTCTTCCTCTGGGTCTCTTTCTCTTAATTGCAAAATGAAAACGTAAGCTCAGATGATTTTCAAGTTTCTCTCTAGCCCTGACACTCATTCAGTTTATCTGAGCAGCTCTCCAAGTGCCAGGTCTCCAAGCTCACTCTCAGGCCCTGGCTGTGTGAGATGTTAAAGGTGGAGAAAAGAATGCTGACATGGCTTGGGCTGCTGTTGCTCAGGTGAACCAGGCCCAGCTGGCATCCGCTGGTTAGACACCTCCCTAGTGCAAAGCATCTGAGAAATGGCTGGAGATACAGAGGTGAAAGAGATAGGATCCCTTTGAGAACTCACTGTCCAGCAGATGAGGATGTAGACAGAAGAGGTGGACAACAAGAAGATGATGAGCTACACAAACTCCTTTGCTAAACCCTGATTAAATGACACACACAAACAGCTCCGAATGAGAAGTAATCTACAACAGTCCAAGTAGAAATGGATTTCAGCTGGGAATTGAGTTTTGGCACTAGATTTTCCCCATCTCGGTCAAAGAAGTCAGTATAAAATGACGAGAGATGGTCAAAATTCATTTTCTTCCAATGATCCAACATTTTAACATCCATGTAATTTTCTCCAGACAGAAAAAATAAAACAGTATTGTTTATCATCTCAAAATCTTCCTATAATTGAGAGAAAAGTAATTCAGACATAGTAGTGGGGGTCACTCAGCTGAGAAAGCTTCAAATCCCTAAGGTTCTAGTCCTATTACCCCTTCATCTCATGTATTTACTACAGTCAGCATTTCCAATATGTCTTTCAATCATTTTAAAACATTTATTTATGACATTGCATTTTAAACCACGTTTTAAACAAATGTTAATTTAATTACATATTTTAATATTTTCGAACACCACGAGGCTTTATTTAATTTTATGATGTTCTCATAATGAGATTTTTGCCTTTGACTTTTTGTTGGGAAGCTTTAAAAATAAAATAAGTAAAAAATAAGATGCACATACAGAAGATGAATAAAACATATATACAGAAGACTGAATTAAAATGCATATATATAATTATAAAACAAACATATATAACTACCAATCAGGTTGTATGGTCCTTTAGAGTCCCTTCTTTTTTATCTAAGCTCTTCTAAATTACATGCTTGTCACTTGTAACCATAACCATAATACAGCACCTGAAGCACCTAGGGTGCTACCTGGTACACAGTTGGAGCTCAGGAGGTACTCATCCTAATTGTAATTCAGTGATTCATTCAGCAAACATCCACGAGTTTGTAGCATGTGCCAGCTTTATATCAAGCACTGGAGAAAAAAGATGTTGGGGACATGGTGTCCCTCCCAGGACTGAGAGGGAGATAGGCATGTAAACAGATGAAACTGAAAATGATTACAATCCATGCTGATAGAGCTCTCTGCCCCATGGGTGTAGGGCATAGAGGAAGGAATAATTCATCGGAAGGAATAATTCATCAGAAGAAGGGGTTTGCCCATCAGGATGGTGGGAAGATAGCTGTATTTTCCACCACAGGGAACAACCTGAGTGTAACACAGAGGCCCGAGCAAGCAAGCATGTCCCTGGGCACTGTGGGGAAGGCTGGGAATAAAATTGGGGAAAGAACTGGGCGTTTTCCTTGAGGATCGGAAGAACCAACAGTCATATAAATGCATCCAATTTAGAGGGAAGATTCCCCTCACAGTAGAGTGGAAGTTTTGGGCTTAAGTAAAACTATCTTTCATTACATGTGACAAATAATAATTCATAATATTTATCAAGCCTGCTGAGCACTATACATGCATTATATCATTTAATCAGCATAAAAGTACCCTGAGCTACATACTATTATTACAGAGAAGCAGTAGAATTTAATTATTATGAAGGTGTGCTTGCTCCAGTTCCAGTTAAGATGGCAGAGTAGGTAAATGCTATGCTGGCCTCCTCTCACAACCACATCAAAATTACAACTAAACTGTAGAACCATCAATGAGAATCACCTTAAGTCTAGCTGAGCAGAAGTCCTACAACTAAGGACATGCAGAAAAAGCCACTTCAAGGCTGGTAGGAGGGGCAGAAACACAAAACACTCAGCATGCACCTGCATGTGGCGGTTGAGAAACAGGAGGGATATCTTGGCTGCAGAGATCCTTCTGAGGAATGAGGGATCCTAGCCTCACAGCGGGCTAGAACCCAGAGCACCAGTGCCAGGTAGAGAAGTCTCCACAACTTCTGGCTGTGAAAAACAGTGGAGACTGTGGCTGAATGAGATGGAGGGCCACCGGAATGCCAGGCACTCCTTTTAAGGGGCCCATGCACAGACTTACACTGACAGATTCACTCACTCTGAGCTCTGGCTTTGAGGCAGCTGCTCTAAAGGTGGCAAGGACATATGGCCAGGAACTAAATTGTCTGGCTTCAGGGTGAGGGCTGGAGGGGCAGTGTTCTCCCAGACAGAACTGCTGGCAGAATCCATTCTTTCTTCATTGAGCCCTCCCTCTCCTGGTGTGCAGATGTAGGCAGCCACCATATATGAGTCTCCATCGATCTGGCTAAAAACTGGTAATTCCCTGAGACCCCACCCCACCCAGCTTGTGCCTCTGGTGAATTTTCCACACAAACAGGCTATCTTGGCTCATGCTGTGGACTTCCCTAAAATCTCTAGGTTCACAAGTCCCAAACAAGTAGCATCTGGCTTTGGTGTGCCCCTACTCCTCTTACTAAGCAGCCCCAAGCCCAGCACGAGTAGCAGCCAACCTTGATTCACAGCTTACCTCCTCTCAGGCACCTCCAAGCCTAGTGCAGGTGGAAGACATCTATGAATTTTTTGTGGCTCATGCTAGGTGGCCCTAGGTGGGGCACAGGTGGCAGCTCAACTTGGCCTGTGGTGGGGCCCCTCCCAGAAGGTCCTGGGGCCAGCATGCCCAGTGGCCACTTCGGGCTGAGCTAGAGCACCACCCTGCTGCCTCCACAAATGACACCCCAAAGGGCAGACTTGGCAGGCACTAGAGCCCTGCTAAAGTGAATCTTGCTCCATTGGGTCAGCCCCTGCAAAACAGCTCCTCCGCGGTCATCAGTCCTCACAGTCAATCAGCCTGAGGGTCAGTCTCTCCCACTGATGTGCAAACAGCAAACAAGGTTCAACTACAATAGGAGGGCACACACAACTCACACAAGGGACATGCACCTGGAGCACCTGGCTCAGGTGACCATGGGTCCCATAGGACACTTACTATATAAGGTCACTCTACTAAGACCAGGAGACATAGTAGCTCTACCTAATACATAGAAACAAACACAGGAGGCATCCAAAACAGGGAGACAAAGAAGCATGTCCCAAATGAAAGAACAAAGCTCCAGAAAAAGAACTAAATAAAATGCAGACAAACAATCTACCAAATGGCAGAGTTCAAAACACTGGTTATCAAGATGCTCTATTATCTCAGTGAGAACTTCAACAATCAAATAGAAAACATAAAAATGGAGATAGAAAACAAAAAAAAATTAGAAATGAAGAAAGCAATAACTGAAATTAAGAATACATTAGAGGGAATCAATAGTAGAGTAGATTAAACAGAGAATTGAATCAGCAATTTGGAAGATAAGGTAGCAGGAAACAATCAGAACAGCAAAAAGAAAAAAGAATCCAAAAATATAAGGATAGTTTAGGGGCTTCATCCAAGCGTACATCAATTTTACCAACGTTTGCATCATAGGAGGATCAGAATGATAAGAACAAGGACTTGAAAACCTATTTGAAGAAATAATAATGGAAAATTTCCCTAACCCAGCAAAGGAAATAGACATGCAAGCCAAGGAAGTACAGAGTCCCCCAAAAAATGAATCAAAAAAGGCCCATACTAAGACACATCATTAACCAAGCCAGGTTTGCTTGCTTAAGATGTGGGTAAACTTTTGAATGGCTTAACTCTTGAAACAGGACTTCCTGAAGTCACCTGCCCTAAAATGTCCAGTGAGAAAGGGACAAGGGATGTTGATCTCTTTGGTCATTGCCACCTTTGGGAACCTGATTAATTAATGCGTTTATCAAACAATTATTCACTTATTGAAATCCTACTAAGTGTGTTGTCATTTCACAGGAATTATCTCAGGCACTCTACAACACAAAATGTATATGTCTATTTCCATTTTATAAGTGAGAGTGTTGATGCCAGAGGAGTAAATAACTTGTCCAAGACCACACAATTGCCGTTGATGCTCCTAACATCCACTCTATAACATCTACAGGGGCAGGGCTTGTTTAGTCTGAGCTAATCCCAAGTTTTGGGGAACCCAGGACTAAGCAGAGCATTCTGTTGGCCTTGGCATTAACTCAGAAATAAGCATCAGTTTGAATCAAAAAGTTGCAAGGGACAATTTCCTTTGGTTTCTTCAAATACTGTTCTCACTCTTTAGAGAAAGCTTCAGAAGATAATCTCATCCTTTCACATTGTTGTGGATTTGAGTTTTGGGGGTTCTGCAGCCATCTCACTATTGGCTTGAGGATGACACTGTTGTGGGGGGTAGATATGATCAGGAGAATCACAGAGACTAACTACTGGATTAAGTCGATCCTGAAGCTTCCGGCTATGTGGGCCAATGGATGTCCTTATTGTTTCAACCAGCCTGAGTAAGGATTTCTGCACAGCCAGCAAGGCAGGAAGCTGGACTCCAAGTCCAAGTCCAAACTGGGTGACTCCCCAATCCATTGCCTTCCTACAGTGCCTGGCTGCAGACATGGCTCTTCTACCCCCAGGTTGTTTACCATCTGGTAGGAGGCTTTTGGCATTCTGCTATCATGGCAGATTTGATCATCAGTCACAATGCCAAAGTGATGGTGGTTTGAGTCATTGTTTATCTGTTGGTCTAATTCTTCCATAATAAATATGCATCACTTAGATAATAAAAACCACAAAGGGGAAAATTCCATGTGAGGCAGAGATAAACAAAAAGCTCTGCTAAAAAGGAAGGCTTACATAAAGATAAATCTACATGATGTGAGTTTGGCATGATTTAAAAAAAAAAAATGCTAAACTGGATCAGGCCAAAGATAAGGCAAAGCACTGAGTCTTTTATCACACACCGGCCCTTTGAGACTGATTATTAATTAGGAGGAGCTGGTGGTAGCTATTATCAAACTTCCCTGATTTTCCCTCATCAACAGAGGACCTTTATAGACATGCCCTAATCAAGACAGCCTCTGAGGGCGATGGGTCCGACTAAGGGAGGCTCTAGAACTTTCCTAAGAGAGGTCCTACAAATTCATGTAATTCTCAAGACAGTGAAAGCCAGAGAAGAGACCTGGTATCCATTAGAAAGTTGATTTAATGCTGTGTTTTAACATGGATTTCTCTAACTCCCTTGGTCAACAGTGAGATCTTCAAGAACAAAGAAATGCTCTCTTCATACCAAAGAGAGACCCTGACACCCAGGGGTAGGCTCAATGTTTGTGAGGTTGTACCATAGAGACAGAGAGTGATAGAGAGGTGTTGAAACCATAGAGAGGACAGCCCTTCCGAGGAGGTAGAGGCCCCTGCCTAGCTGCCAATCAACACTAGCTGCAAAGCGGGAAGAGTCATTTCTAGGAAAGAAAAACCACATGAGTGAAGGTTTATCAAGAAGCAAAGGGAATTTTTCTGTTGTGAGTTGCTAAGACACATTGTTTTAAGGCTTTTATTAACTTCAGGCTATCTGACTTTGGTTCCTCAACTCCAACATGTTAAAATGCCCCCATATCTCACATTAGATGGAACTTATATATAAGGTTATTTTGTAAAAGTTTTGTAAGTTATAAAAGTTGATATGATGTGTTTTTTAAACACACTAAGTGAAACACTTATAAATTTAAATGTTACTGCTTTCATATTTCAGAGCAAGTCATTTTTGTTCGAGGATATAAAAATTTCCCTAGGTCTTTGGAAAGCTTGTAGGCCTCAGATACTGTTATCATGAAACATGGAAAACAAAACAGCCCTAGCAGATAAGGACCATTGTCCATCTGCTGGGTTGATAGGCAAGGAACATATTCATTCATCTCTGTTTTTCTCAGTGTGTGGCAAATAATGGGCATTCAGTGAAGATGAGTAGCTTGATGCTCAAATAGGAGACAAGCCTAGACTCAGATCAAGGTTGATCTTTCAGGCAAATCAGGTGGAGGTGTAGGCCAAAAGCTGTAGACATGAAGGGCACCATCCTACCCAGGAATCTCAGGCATTTTCATAATTCTATTTTTCTAGGTATAGGGATGTGGTAACATAGATAACTTAAGGAAAATACTCCCTATGTGCCAGGCACTGTGCTAGTCCCCTTTACATATAATGATTTCAGTGAAATCACAAACAACCCTGTGCATAAGTAGCACACTGATTATATTTTACACGTGAAGAAACTGGAGCTGGATAGGTGAAAAGACATGAAGAAAGTCACACAAAAAAGGAGGAACTCAAAGAGTTTTGTCAGACACAAAGGACCCACCCCTTCCCTAGAGAGTTTTCAGGTGAATAGGTGAGTGCGGGGTGGAGGAGGGGTGAGGGAGAGGGGGTGAGAACTCATTGGAGCTGATTTCTGGAGCCCTAGTTTGTGGAGATCCCTTGTCTTCTTAGCAGATTGTCTTTCTACTTTCCTGCAAGTGCCTTTCTGAGCCTCCAGCCCCTGAGACCTGACCTCGGTGCCCCCTTCGTTGCTAAGAACAGATTGTCTTGCTGGGCTTTGCCAAGACATTAATAAAACAGCTCCTGTGATAGTAGCCACACAAAGGTAGGCAAGGAAATTACTGATTCCACAAGCAGAAACCCATCCTCCAGCTGGAGTCTGATTCCTACTCTTCCCACTCCCAAGGACATAGGCTAAGATTTCTTTTCTCCCTTTTATTGGATTAACGTCAGCCTCGTAGACCATGCCTCCCTCCAGCCGCATGTACCTGCTGTTGTTTTTAACCTCAAAAAATGTCATGGCAACAAAGTTGAGAGGAAAGATCACAGTGTCTGGAGTCAGACAGACATCAGCTCGCATCCCAACTCTGCCGCTTGCTAGAACTCTGCTTTTGAGCAGGTCACTTCAGGTCAGCTTCCTCATCTGTAGAGGGTTGGGGATGAATTAAATGATGTAATATAAAACTTAAAAATGCCTTAAATTACCTAGGAATTCATGTGCTTTTGGGGGAAGTATGAGGCAGAGAAGCAAGAAAGATGCCTTTCTTTTCCCCCAGGGATGAGGGTAGAAGGCAAGGAATAGTGTTCAAGCTGAGGGAACAGACAGTGTAAGGCCTAGGGACAAATGACGTCCAGTAGAGCTATCACAGACTATGCAGAAGGGATTAGGGAGAAGTAAGTTAAGGCTGGAGGGCTCAGGCTAATCCCGAGTTCAAAGCCATGTTAAGATTTAGCATATTGTCATAAGAGAAATGAGGAGCCAAGGAAGTAACACGACTTATTTATGTTTTTATAACTTCACTTTGCCAAGGTAAAGAATAGATTACAAAGGGTCAAGGCTGGAGACAGGCGGTCCAGGTAGGAGGCTGGTGAACTAGTCCATGTGATGATGGAGTGGCAGGCTTGACCAGGGAGATGGAGGCGGCTCTGGAGAAGGAGGACTGTGCCATTTGCTCACTCTGTGGTTTGGGGGAGGCTGCTAAACCTCTGTAAGCTTCCTTTTTTCCCCCCAATCATTTGTGGAAGATAATAATAGTGTTTCCGTCCCAGGGTTGGCACGGACTGAGCCCTGGCAGGTTGGAGGTGGTTGTTATCATCGTTAATGGTGGAAGTAGTAGTTCTGGAGATATTCCAGATGCACTCAGGGAATGCTGCTGTCATGAATGAAACAGGGAATCCCAGTTCTTTCTCATACCTCACCTTCTAAATATGATGCCTAAATGGACAGTGAGTATAAGAAAGGGCCCTTTTCAAAAACGAAATCCTGGGTAAAAGGTACAGATGATCCTGGTGAGGAAGAAAGTAGAGAGGTGGGTGTTATTATCTAAAGGGGGCCATGTGTCTGCTTGGTGAGCTCTCCTGAGATTCAGGGCACAAACAGCATGTGTCCAAAATGTGGTAGGTGGGGTGGGAAGACTGGAGCCTTTCTGAGGAGGGTCAGGAAACAAAGCCTCAAAAACCACCCACGTTGGCAGCAAGGCTATTTTTAGTTTGGTACAAGAAGCCCACAGAAGAAGTATAACCTGTCACCTAACTCCTCCTTGCTTCTATCCTCCCTGCTAGGAAAATTAATCACTGAATCAGGAGGGTAAGAGCTAAAATTGGTTGGAGAAAATAAAAAAAAAAGTCTGACAAAAATGCAAAGATGTCTTGCTGTTAAATATGTTCCAGTCGCATTGCTCAGACAAATGGCATGTGAGGATTCAATTCAAAATAGGAATATTTTTATTGTTTTTGCTGATTTTAAAGAAATGTGTGCTCATTATAAAACTCTCAACTATCTACAAGAACTATTTTGAGCACTAACTTTGTGAAGAAACTTGACATAGAGCTGTATATCTCTTTATGTCATTTAGTTATCATCCCAAACAAACTTCCTGTATAGGTAGTATTTTTTATCCATTTTACAGCTGGTGAAACTGAGGCCAAGAGAGGATCAGTGACTTGCCCAGAGTTACACAGCTGGTTCTGGAAAACTGCTTACTATACCTCTCCCTTGGTCTTCAGTTGTTTAGGAAACCTAATAACCAGACTGTGGGCTCAGACCCTGGAGCCATATTCTGGTTCGAAACCTGATTCTCCAAATTGCTAACTTTATATCTCTGGGGAAATTGCATAACCATATATGCCTCACGGCCTCATGGCCTCTTCTGAAAAATGGAGGTATTAATAGTACCTGCAGTGGTTGGGAGGATACAATTAGCTAATGCATGTTAAAGGCCCAGAACAGTACCTGGTGTAATTATTGGTGGTAGTACTGTTCCTATGCTATTTTGGTAGGATGCTGTCACTTATCCTGACAAGGTTTATTAGAGGGAAAAGAATGGGTTTTCAAGGGCAGGCAGATCCAGTAGGAGGCTTAGGGGAATTATCACCTGTGAAATGCTCAGCAGAGCGCCTGGAAAATAGTAAGTGCTGTGACCACGTTTATTTGTTACTTCACACTACATTATCGTGCCAAAAATCTCATCATCCAGAGGTAGTGGAGACTGTTAATAGTTTCATATGTATCCTTCCACACTTTTCAAACAAGCACATAAACTGGTTTCTGTGTGATTTTCCCTTTTAACTACGTGTTAAGTATAGTGAGTGTGAATTCTGGCTTTGGTGCATAGTAAGTAACTGCATGACTTTAGGAAGGCTGCTTAACTTGTCTAAACCTTAGTTTTCTCACCCACAAAATGGGGATAATAATATCCATCCCATACACTGGTGGTGAGAACAACAGCTAGTCTGGCTTAGATCCTCAGAGTAAGGGATTTTGGACAAATGACACATAGTACCCTTGGTCATAAATATTATAAATACTTTTCTCAGGTTATTCTTGCCCTCCTCACTCTCCTTTTTTTTTTATTAACATATAAGGGTTCAAAGGGACCTTAATTTATGTGAACAGCTTTGGAGATCTTGGAGGTTTTGCAACTGGATTCCTAGGGATACAGAGAAATGTTCCCATTTCAAAATAAAAGACACAAATGGAAACCATGAACTGTAGTCGGTGAGCTTGGTGGAAATTCTGCGAGTGTCTAGATAAGAATGCCAAACGATGGTACACGAGGACTTGGAAAATAAAAGAGCAATTACAAAGAGGC
Organism: Macroglossus sobrinus; assembly: GCA_004027375.1. Taxonomy (NCBI): domain Eukaryota; kingdom Metazoa; phylum Chordata; class Mammalia; order Chiroptera; family Pteropodidae; genus Macroglossus; species Macroglossus sobrinus. The sequence goes on along the minus strand of PVKZ01002734.1, from coordinate 86,115 downwards.
ACCAGAGGTTTACGATCAAATCAAACCAAACTCACCTTGTTTGTTGGTTTCTTCATAAGGGAATTACTAAGGAGGCTGCTGGGGACAAAGGGCATGTGGATTTTAGCGTGGCATTCAGTGTGGCAGTATGTCTTAGTGAACAAATGACAAAACATTGATGGCATCACTGCTTAGTGGACTCACATCTGAATCGCCATGTCCTGAGAATGCTGAAGAATCATCCAATGTCAACCTGTTCAGGAGTTCTGGCTTTGGTCTTGTCCAGGTCAATGTTTTTATTAGTGTTTCGTATAAGAGCTTGATAACCCTCTAATCAAGTCTGAGGATGCATCAAGGCTGAGAGGAACAACAAATGGATTGTATAATAGAATCAAGATTCATAAAACTACCAATAACAGCCTGGCATAAAGGGAAAATATAACCAGCTGAATTGTGCTAGAGATAAATCTAAAACATGGCCCCTAGACCTCCAAACAGTACAGTGAAGATGAGAGAGATGGCTTACTAGCAGACTCTTGGAATAAAGACTGTTGTCTTCATCATAAGCAAGCTTGGATTGCTGGATCACATTGAACTATTAAAATAATGAAGCGACATGCTGAGTTGCATTTATAGCATTTTTAATAGAATAATGCGAGGCACATAGAGTATGCTAAGCAGGTACTGTTTAAAATAACGCATGATTTAATATTTTTCCTGGAACACTATGTTGAGTTATTCATGCATTCATTCAGCAAATATCCTTGGAGAACTAGAGTCAAGCCCTGGTTAGGTGCTTGGTACACATCAGTGAACAAAGCACGTGAGGGAACTGAAACATTTAGTGAGCATCCAATCTGTACCAGACACTGTGTTAAGCTGTAGAGATGAATATAGTTCCTGTCTTAAATTTGTTAAAGAAATAGATATGGACATATAATCACACCCCAGAAATGTTGCATGACATTACAGCTCTAGAAAGAGGAGTGGTTCTGAGAAGGGCACAAGAAACTCATTGCAAAAGGGTGTCTGAGTGAGGTATAGTACCTGGGACATAGGTGGGTTATTTTTCATGTGGGATGAATAGATATTTGCTCTTCTCAGAAGCCACTTTTATGAATGTGTCCTGAGTAAGGCAACTAGAATTGTGGGTAAACTTAAAACCTGTATCATATAAGGTAATAGAAAAGGAACTTGGATTTTTTTTCCCCCCTGGAGATGAGAAATCCAAGGGGTAGGGCCTGCTTAATGGGCAGAGAATATGGGAAGCCTTGTTGTACAAAAGGAAGAATGGTCTCGTACTGTGAAGTCACAAAAATAGGTGGCTTTAGGATACAGCTGGACGTTTCCAGGCAGCAGACTCAAGGTCACGCAAGGATATAATTGTGAAGTAAGGGATTCCTACTCCTTTGAGGCATTCAAGCAGGAGCTGAGAGGTCCCTTTCAACATGTGATGAAGATGAACTCATCCGTTTGTGTTTTAGACTGAATGACCTCTGAGGTCAAGTTTAGCCCCGAAATGCTCTTATTTTATGAACTTCAACATCATGCATTTAAAAATTTTTTATCATGCATTGCTATTTTGCTTTATGTGTGTAAATCAATGCTTACTTATGAACTTCCCAAGAGCCAGAAAAAAGGGCTGGATGGTGTATTGGAAACATCATGGATAAGAAATTTGTTCCAATACCAAAAAGCTGTGTTCGTTTGGGGCAAGCTATCCACCTTCTCTGCAACTCAATTTCTGCATCTGTAAAACAAATGTAATAAGACTTATCCTATTGTGTTGCTGTGAGGACAAGATATAGTATATGAGTAAAGCATCTTGAACAGAGTTACATACAAAATGGATGTACATTTAATGGTAATTACATTTCTTCCATTCTTACATACTGCTATCCCTTTGCACTTGGCATTGAGGAATGCACAGTTCAGTTCTGTCTCCAAAAATACTTGGGTGAGGGCCAAATGCTCATTTAAATACTGTGGCCTAACTAATCAGAGAATCAATGGTTGCTGACTTATTCTTTCCCCAAAGAGAGAAGAGTTTTGCTGTGTATTCTAGTTTCTCAGTTTCTTCCTCTCCCTCTCCCTCTCCCTCTCCTTCTTTCTCTCCTCTCTCTCTCCCTCTCCTTCTCCCTCCCTCCTTCCTTCTCTCCCTCTTTCTCTCTCTCTCTCTTTCTCTCTCTCTCCCTCTCTCTCTCCCCCTCTCTCCCTCCCTCCCCCTTCCTTTTCTCTTTTTCCCCCCCTCTTTTTTTTACATTATTTCTTCTCTAGTTCTTAAGTCTTCTTCACTATAGGTCCTGAAACTGTAGATCAGTGGATTGTGAGCACCCTCTAGAGATAAAAGAGGGATGTGTCCTGAGAAAAGAGATTTTTCTCACCCTGCAGTTGCTAGCACGAGTGAAACCTGCCAGGAGCAAATGAGATGAGGAGAGAGGGAACAAACAAGGGAGGATCAGCTTTTTAAACCCATTCTGCCCTAGTAATGCTCCTGTCTGGCTGCCTTCTCTTAGATTTCCGATGCCCAGTGAGCCACCCAGGATTCAGAAAAAGGATCCTCTTCTACTCCTGAGCACAGGTAGTTGGTTCAGAGTTTGTTCAATGAGACCACAACTGGAATCTAGTGAATTCTGAATGGGCCAGTAGCTCAGGTCCAGAGTCAAGCTTGCCAGATATGACGCATGAATTATCTCCTCTGACCATCCAGGCAGCATGTCCAGCTCGATGGTCGGAAGGGAGGCAAGGTCTTATGCAAGCACAACGAGCCCCAGAAAGCAGTTTTAATTATGAACTGCATCTCCAAATAGTTCATCTCTTGTTCTTTTTCATATCCAACTCTTTTAGAGTTCCACATCACTCCTGTCCCTCAATTCACATAAAGAACAACTTTCCTTTTACAAATAGAGAAGGGAAGAGAGCATGGGAGAGAGGGGACTAGGGTGGGTAATAAAGAGGAGGGTAAGACCCATTTCGGGATTGCTATACCCTGGACAATTATCAAAAGTTATTGACTAACTGGAAAATCAGAACACTTACATCCCTTTCTGAAAGAAAGTGATGAACTAAAGTTCTTCAAGTCACAGGGTGAGATATTATGAGATAGAATTTGGAATTTCCGATATTCAAGACCATAGTCTTTGTGGTCAGGACCATGAGCTTCAACTTGGATATGCCTGTAATTTACAGTGACTTACTGAACCATTAGAATTTTCTTGGATATAGGATACTTATGCACCCTCCTTAAAATTCTCATAAGAGTTTCACAATAATTTTGAAAGGTCTGGTCTATTATTTCCACTTTATAGTGGAGAAAACTGAGACCTAGGGCTCACTGTTGGTCATATAGTCAGGATTTGAATTCATATCTTTCTGATGAATAGCACTTCACTTTAATCAATATGATGCATTGAACATATAGTATATAAGGCATTTCAGGTGACAATAAGAAGCGGATCAAAGAACCTATGCTATGATATGGCATAAAATCCATTAAAAGGGTCTCAGTATTTTGAGGAAGGGAAATTAATTTGGACAATTTGAGCAGGAGGTGTCTGTAGAGGAAGAACTAGTGGAAAGGGCAAGAGATAATGCTAATAAAAACATAGTATTATTCAGCCATGAAAAGAAGGAAATCTTGCCATTTGCAACAACATGAATGGACCTTGAGGGCGATGTGAGATACGTCAGACAGAGAAAGATGAATACTGTATGATATCACTTATATGCGGAATCTTAAGAAGCCAAACTCATAGAAACAGAGAGTAGAATGGCAGTTGCCAGGGCCTGGGGGGCTGAAGGGATTGGGAAGATGTAGGTCAAAGGGTACAAACTTGTCAGAAGATGAATAAGTTCTAGTGCTCAGCATTGCTGTGATAGTCAGCAACACTGTATTATACGCTTCAAAGATATTAAGAGACTAGGTCTTAAGTGTTTCCACCACCAAACGAAATGATCATTATGTGATGTGATGGAGGTGTTAGTTAATGCCATGGTGGTAATCATACTACAGTATATATATAAGTATACTGAATTGACACATTGTACACCCTAAACGTAAACAATGTTCTCTGTCAGTTATGTCTCAATAAAAAATACCCATAATGAGAGCATGGGAGGTAGAACAGGTTGTTTCAAATTGCCCTTTCTTCTGAGAATAGTCAATCTGAGAGATTAGAAAATCTGGGCCATTAGAATAATTAGAATAATTAATCTACTGAGAATAAAAAATCTGCCCCAAACATATATGTGTGTGTGTGTGTGTGTATGAAATATTTATTTGTTTATTATATATGAAATTTTCCTGAACGTCAGAGAAATACTAAGGCAGTGAGAACTCAAGGAGTCAATGTCATAAAAAGAAAGAAAAGCCAGAGAGAGATTAAATCAATATTGGATACAATTTTATTTTTTAAGGCATTTGGTGATTTAAATGAGGCGGCTGAAGGGTTGAGTAACTGAGCAGAACCACAGGGATGAAGGGACGAAAACTGGGATTTGGAGACCACAAAGGTGGAGAATTCTGGTGAATATGCCAGGCTTTCAATTAGGACCTCTAAATGTTTACATACCAGGACTAGAGGTGAGCAAAACAGAGACTATTCCCTTAAACACAGAAACCGACTTTGAAAAAGTTCAATAAATTTTGGGTTAAGATCTTTCTCTACTGTTTAGTGCCAGTCTCAGTCTATCAATAACCAGTGATGGTGAGAATGGCCCTTGTGGTTCTTATTACGAATTGCAAGACCTCCTTCAGCAATAGCATCAGGAAACTTTGGAAAAAAATAAAGATTTATTACTTACAGGACCTGTAAGTTATGCACAGCACACCTGGAGCCACATAGTGAAGTCATAGGCAGAGAATTTTGCAGGCAAAACTGAACTTAGAAAAACAAACTCTAT